>NC_061162.1:49716410-49838910 GCF_022113875.1 Hydra vulgaris | reverse complement strand
ATTTAATCTATTGGAGCTCTTTTTCTTCAGTAAACTTTTAGTTTTTGTATCTTGCTAGCTATGTTAATTTTATTTTGTTATATGTTGACGTTTAACCTATTGTATCACTGATCTCAGATGGTGAAGGTGATAGGTCTAGGAGATTGCAGAAGAATAGGCTATAATCTTAAGATAACTGGCCCTTCCATACAAAAAAATTCTAGTAACATGTCATTCCACTCAGTTTTTTCTGATGCACTAAAATATATTTATCTAGTGTCTAAAATGAAATAAATATGAAAGTAGAAACACTACTAAAAAAACTTTTTTTTCAATTTTTAACTCCCTGGAGTAAATAATTTTTAAAGTAATTTATTACTGGAAACATTTAATAATATTTTAATCATTTACTTGGTCAATATAACTACATGGTCAATATAACTACAATTATAACTATTTCTTTCTTTTTCAAATCCTTGATATTTCTGCAATGACTTTTTGTATTTAAGAAATGCCTCATACTTTACAACAACATCATTTTGCTCATACCATTTCATAGCCAGTTAAAACTACAATTAAAATTATTCATAACTTTTTTAGCAAATTTATCTAAAAGGTCTTTGAGGAATGAAGGCTATATTTTTTTGATACTTTTGAAATAAAACTATGACAAAATATCTTATTGAGCAAGAGGCTTGGGGTAATCTTAAAACTGTTAACAAGTTTACTAATTAGTTTTTAATCTGGAAAAATCCTCAATCATCAGATTTGTATTGAATGGATTTTATTGCAAAAAATAACTGAATAATATAACTAATTGTGTAATCAAAAACGTATTTGCTATTAAATTGTAGATATTTTTAGTATTTGTGCATAATATTTTCTCAAACATATTCTTCTTTTGTTATTTTTAGAATTAATTTTAATTTAATAGGAAAACTATAAAATATTCTATTGAAACAACAATATGTTGCGAATGAAATACAAACACAATAAAAAAAAAATGTATTTATTATTAATGGATACACATTCTATTACAGTAGATTGAAGGCTGTGGTGTGATGTGGCAGTGGAAGGCAGTGGTGTGCTGTGGCAGTGGAAGGTAGTGGTGAGCTGGCTCAAAAAGCTTAAAAAAATTTTCCATTCAAAATAAAAACAAACTAATTTTATATGGATTTTTTTTTACTTAGTAGTTTATCTTTTTTTTTAAACTTGATTCGACACTTCATTAAATAAATCATATAAGTGACTTGTTTACATAATTATATAAATTTATGATCATGAAATAAAAACAAGTGAAATAAACAATTATAAATTTAAACTTTTTTTTTTCAAAATTTAATTAACTTTTCCAAAACTCTAGAGCAAAAAAGTAAAAGTACAAACAAGCAGTCAAATTGGCTGCATAATTTCTTTTTATTTTGAAAAAAAAAAAAAAAAAAAACTTGTTACACAAAGTCACTGCAAGAAGAAACAAGTTGAGATCACTACTTCCAGTTTGATTTTTTTATTGTGAGCTGAATGCTCTACCACTAGTCACCAGTCTACTGAGTGTTATATTACTAGTTTACTAGCTCTACCACTAGTTTACTATCACATTAAGTTGTGTCATAAATAAGTTGTGTTATAAATAAGTCAATTTTAATGTGTTGTAAATAAGTCAATCTAAATATGTTTTAAATAAGTTAATTTAAACAATAATTTTAAGTAACACTTTTGAAAAAAAATTATAAATAGAAAAATAAAACAAAACAAAAAATAACAGCTCATTGCAAATTATTTAATCAAGAACTCTCATTAAAATTGTTGCTCAAAATATGGGGTTTATCTTAGAGTTTTGTTGCGACTTAAAAAAAAAAAAGAGATTAAAATTTGATTCACAGAACCATATTTAGTTTTGCTTAAATTATGATTTAAGCCATCAAACAAAAAATGAGAAGAACTTAAATTAAGATTGTTCTCTAGCAATAGGCTCAAGTAAGTTAAAACACAAAAGGCTCATACAGGGTTCCCATGTAGTGTGTAGAGCCATTACGCCCAGAACTGTAATTAAGTTATAAATGACGATAAAATGAAATTTTTAAAATCATTTCCACTCAATCACTTCAATTATAGCCTGGCCTTGGGGGATATGAGGCATAACAAAAAAAGACGACTCAATAATACAAAAAAATAATGAAAGAAAAAAAACAAGATATAATAATAAATCAAACCAAATAAAGACCTTGCTGCAGTTCAAGCATTTCTGCCCAACTTCCTTTTTCCACATCTTTAATAAAGAAAATATCCAGATGAGAGGATTTTGCAGCAGATAATAAATTATCATCGGCATCATTTTCACCTAAACCTTGATCCAACCAAAAACTGTTGCGATTGAATCCCTACTTAATAGTATTTTATAAAAACAAATATTTTACATAAAAATATGTATAATTTACATAACAATTACTTAAAAAAAAAAGCTTTAAAAAATAGAATTTTTAAAAATAATAACACAGGCCAACAAAAAATTTATTGCATAAATTTTGACACCTATAGATAATTTTGATATGCTAAACTCAATCAGACATATTTTTATAGTAAGATTGTTAGTAAAAAAAATTTTATAAAGATTAAAAGAAAATTCACCCAGATGTATCCAGATTATTATGATGTATGACAGGAAAATGGACAATGAAGTTTGATGATGTCCACTATCTAAAAAGAACAGAAAATACAATGATTAGATGAGTGTGTAATATATCAGATAGATGTGTAATATGGCACTAAATAATACGAGGCAATAATCTAAAGCGAAGATTGGGAATAAACATCATAAGGATAGGGTTTCAAGGAAAATTATAATGGTTTGGGCATGTGTAAAAATGCAGATGATTAGGTATTAACTCTTTCGCAGAAGAGGCATGCGATCAAACATTTTATATGACCATGGATATAATATTTTGTTTTAACTACTTGGTCATGTACTTTGCATGTTTTGATAATTTCCGTGTTTTAAAAATGCGCTGAAAAAAAACAAATTTAAATTAAGAGAGAACTAAAAATAAACAAATTGTAAACTGAAAAGAGAAACAAAATGACAAATGATAAAACAAATTAAAGACAAACTATTAAAAAGTTTAATTTTTTATTTTGTTTTTTTAGTTTTTATTTCTCTTTTCAGTTTATGGTTTGTTTTTAATTTTAGTTCACTAATTTTACTTAGCTAACTATCAAAACTTGCAAAGAGCCATTGCCAAGTTTTCAAAACAAAAAATTATATTTGTGGTCATATAGGGCTTACGACTGCAAAACTTTTACTAGAAGACCTGCAACATGTAGAAATTTAGCAGTTTCAGGAAAAAAAGAAAAAGGTTGAAATAGGAGAGCTTGGAAAGAAGACATTACTGATAACGCTATAAAGCTTTAATTGAGAATGAAATGCTCATGGTTGTTGGAAAAATACATTATAAAAAAAGTTTAACCTGTGCAACCTTCGAAACAAAGATATTGAAACCATGAGGACAATGATGGTTATAAAGATTGTGTCTTTATAAAAAAACTGAAAAGTAAAAAACATGTCAATGATAAATAAAAATGAACGTTAACTTTATATTTAAAATTTTAACATTTTATAACATAAATATCATCCATCAAACTCTCAAACTTTTTATAGATATATCAAAAAAAAAAAAAAAATTAAATTTTAGGTTTGATAAAGCAGGCTTGGTTGGGAAGCGGGTGCGATCGCACTTGATAACTGACCACGGAAATAACATTTAGTTGCGAAAAACCAGCCAGATTTTTGAGTCATTTTGAGAACATTTAAGTTTTTGTATGTTTCCTTGTTTGTCCGCAAAATAATAAGTTCATTTTATCGTAAATTTTAAAACATTTTGTTTTATGGACTTACATAAAAACATACATAAACTTGAATGTTCTCAAACATCTTAGTACGGAAAAATAAAAAAAGAATATTCGCTAACACAAAAAACCTGCCAAATCTACAAACAACTAATTCTATTAGTTCAAAAAATACTAACCGAAATTTCTAGAGTATTCAAAAAAATACTAGCCGAATGTCCTGATTATTTTGTTGAAATATTTTTAAAAATTATTTGAGTTTCGTTACGTTTTTGTTGAGATTTCTAGCATTTTTTTAGGAATATACTATCAAACGAACTATTATTTTAATTCTTAGAACCACATCTACAAAGTTATAAATGTTTTAAACTAACAATATTTGTTTACAATAATAAATGTTTTTAATTTATATTTTTTAACTTGTCATATGTTTGTAAATATATTATAGATTTTATTATTATTATTATTATTTATTATTATTAAATATATTATAGATATTATTAGTATATTCTAATTTTTTATATACAAGGGATGTATTTTTTATGTATGCAATGTATTTTTATGTATGTAAAGTATTTTTATGTATGTATTTTTTATGTATGTAATTTTATGTATGTGTATTTTATTCAAATGTAATCTTTTAAAGCAATATGTGCGATTGATTTTGTAAACAAAAATACTTTCAATAATAACTGCGTTTTTAATGAAATTTAATAATCGTCTAAGTTAATACAAATAATTTTAACCATTAATTCATTTTCCTTAGTGTACCCGATAACTGATTATTTCTCCTAAGAAAGAAAAGTTTTTAAGTTCTTAGAAATTGGTTTACTAACTTCTATTATTTTTGCTTCAGCCATTCTTACAAACTCGTTATACATAGAGTTACTTTTTTCTGTTTTAAATACTAATTAAAATTATAAAGCCCACTTACTAAAACACCATCAGCAGTATTGTGAAGAGTTCCGCTTCCTCCTCACAATGTAATTTAATGATTTTTTAAATTTCTATCTAGCTAATTGAATTTCTACAGTAACTCAATGATTTATTTTATTTGTTCATCTTACTAAGAAATAAGACATAAGTATATAAATAAGAAATAAGACATAAGTATATAAATAAAAACTGGAAATAAGTATATAAATAAAAATTACATATACTCTTTGATAAATCAAAGAACATTTGTTTTTTCATAGCTGTTACTTTATATAAAAAATGTCGCTTAATTTTATTAAAAAAATTATAAAAGAGCGACGTTTCAAAAATAATTGCTCTAATACATTTATTTTGCTTAAAGTTTTTTCGCGTTTAAAGCTATTTTTCTTTTTTTAACTGTCTCTCATCGGTCCAGTTAATCTTACTGCGCTTTTTTGTTTGTTTTTGAAATGTTCTCAAATTAAATAAAAAATCTGGCCGGTTTTTCGCAACTAAATAATATTTCTGTGGTCAATTATCGAGTGCGATCACACCCGCTTCCCAACCAAGCCTGATAAAGAAATTATAGTTTACTCAAAAATACTCAATAAAACTTGAAACTTTTGCTTGTAGTTCTTTCATTTGTAAACTTTTTCATCTCAATTGAAAAGTCATCTCAATTGAAAAAGTAGTCTACCATCATGTGTTTATTTTTTGGTACAAACAATTAATTAATACAAACAATTAGATTTTACTTTCATTACATAGTTATAAATAACTATGTAATGAAAGTAAGCATAAATTACATCATCTAGTTGTATGCATGATATTTAATAAAGTTAAACAACATTTTAAATAATGGTAAGTATCTAACATTATTGTGACAAAGCTAAAAACATTGATATTATGCAAAAAAAGATACTTAAGACTTCACTTTTAACTATTGTCAAACAGCTTCTATTCCACTGGATTATATACAAAAATACCACAATGTGATAAGCCAACAAAAGTTTCTTGCTTCAGAACAAGAGACCAAAAGGGTTTGTCTCTTGTTCTGAAGCAAGAAACTTTTGCTCAGCTGTTCTTTTACTTTAATTGAGAGACTAATAGTTTCATTGATTGCTTAGATAGGCCAAAATAACACATGAAGTCTTTAAGTTCTATTTGACTAAAACACAAAAAGAACTTTAAATGTTTAGCGTTAGGGGAGAAGTTTTTCTTCAGTTTTTGTATTAATTTCTTTCTTCAGTTTTTGTATTAATTTTGACAAAAAAACTTCACTTCTGAGAAAAAAAACCTACATAAATTCGAACTGGAATCTTTTTAGAATGTTGAATTATTCAAGCAGTAAGAATGTTGGAATAAGCTAATTTTTGCTTCTTTATTTTGCCAATATTAATAGTATGAACAAGACAAAAAAAAAAAAGTTAGAAATGCAGTTTATCAGTTATTTCTAAAGCATGAGAACTCTAAAAAGTAACCCCTTTTTTCTTTTTATCTATCTCAAAGGTTCTCTTCACAAATATCATTCTCTTCATAAAAATAATTCTCTTCATAAATAATCACAATAGGTGAAACCCACTTTTTCTCAAGATCAACAAGTTAAATTCTTTTTTTCTAGTTATACAAAAGTAACCACAAAAATAACAGAATCCATGTGCTCATTCTGTTATATCTGGGTAGTTCAAAGAAATAACACAACAAAAGCCATGTGCTCATTTTGTTATATTTGTGTAGGTTTAAAGAAGTCCTCGTATTATATATTTTATCTAAAAAAAATATTTAAAAATAATGCATATGAATTGATTTTACAAATTAATTATTGCAAAAAACTCAGAGGCATGCAAAAAAAAAAGTTTTTTTGTTGACCTGTGTAAATTGTAGTAAATAATTTATAATATAAACTAAATTAAATATTCTAGGTAGTCTAAAAATTACTATAAATTTGTTGCTTTTTTAACAATGCAAATAGTAGATATATTTATAAAATATCATAAACTCTTAAATATGAGTTAGAGAAAATAAATTATTGAAAAATAAATCAGTGATATTTGTTAAACTTGAAAAATCTTTATTACACTGTGATCTCCAGAGACCTTTTAGTAATGGTAACTGTTAACCGTAATATTTATTGAATCACTATTGTTGGGTTTGATAAAGTGTTGTAAAGTAATTTTTAAAATTGAAACTAATACTAACTTAAACTTTTGAACATTTTTATAAAAATAGATTAAACCTATAATATAGGCTATAACAAGGGAAAGGGATAGTGAGAGGTAATAGCCATCAGAAAATTTCCCTCTAGACTAAAGATCTTTTGTTAAAATATCTTTTATTTTTTTAAAGTAAAAAATAATAATCTATAATATGAAAATAGTATATATTTGTTTTAATTAAAAGGGTATTACCTTTTTAAAAGAAATTTTGCTAAAAAACCTAAAATTGTGTACGTGAAAAAAAAGCTCTTAAAAAAATTTGATCTTTACTGATGTTTAATTTGTAGGTGAACTTTTCTAAAAGGGAAAGAAGGGTGAAACTGCAAATTTCCAAAAGCTTTTTTAAATTTTAAAACCAATTTAGATAATTCTATCACCAAGATAAAACCCTTTGATTCATTAGTTAAAAACAACTAACTATAGGATGCAGAAATACCCTAGATGACAGCGCTTAAAAGGATAACTTCTAGATTATCTAATTTATCTAATTTTTACCCAAAATTTTAAAGAATACAAGAATTGGATTGTTAAAATGTGGCAACATGTCATTTTCTCAGACAAAGCACAGGTTAAGCAGCTTGCAGCACACAAAATCACTGTGTGTTGCAAGCTACTTGGGAAAATCTAATTAATATTCTTACCTCGTGAAATGGCTGACATAATTTCAACCCTATAAAAAACTTTAGGGTAAAACCAAAAGAAGAAACCTAATTCTCATATGCTAGTGAGGTTAGGTTTTAGGTTTTTTTAGGTAAAACCTAAAAAAAACCTAAAACCTAACCTCACTAGCATATTAGAAAAGCATAATGAAAGTGATATTGTCTCTTGTTCCTCAATTCCACAAAGAATAGAATGAAACAAAAGTACTAAAACATGTTTTACAATGTGAGTTCTTTAATTTTTTATATTTATGTATGCTGATGATCTAATTAAAACATTTTTTAGTAATAAATGTGTACAGTATAAAAAATACCAAGTCAGTAGGCTCACAGGGTGACCAAACAAACCAGTTATTACTTACAAAAAAGTGACTAATAATAAAACTATATTTTGAACTATAAAATTTTATTCTTTGTAGTTATTTTAAAACCTTTAAAAAGCATTTAAAGTTGCTATACACTACGCTGTAATATATAGCTTTACGGAACCTAATAAAAAGAAGCCAATATAAATTAAATTAGACATGATCACAATTTAAAATGTTTTTTAAACCATTATAGTTGCATTTTGAAACACTTTTTGAAAAACTTTCATTTAATTCAAGATATGAGTGCATCAATTTTCATAATGTTTGTTGCATTTTGAATCACGTTAATTGTTAATAATGCTCAACCTTTATCATAGTTAAAATTAATTTTTATTTAAAATTTGTCAATCGAAAGGTTAAACATTATTAATGATGAATCTGGAAATTTTTTCTAAAAAAAGAGGTCATTGTATTTTAAATTAAATTAAAAACATTTCAACTAGTTTGATTGAAGTTCTAGCGGGAATAATTATATTTTATTTCATTTTTTTTTTAATTTGAGTAATTTATTTTGAATTAAGCAGTTTCTAATTGGTGACATTCAACATGTATGGTATATTAATTAACTTTTTCAGTTTTTTTCCTACTGCGATTTAGAAAAGCTGCTAATAACAATTAAAATACTGATTATCATAGCAGACAACTTAAGTAAGATATAAGCAATATTTTCACTGCTAAAGATTATTTTCAAATAATCTTCAAAATGTATAACCTATACCATGTTAACTCTAAAAATGACTTACTTTTGAAGAAGGGCTGTCAAATACTGGGGTTTCCACCTCAAAATATCGTAATGAAAAACCAAAACCATTTTTTCCACGCTTTAAAGTTAATGTTTTCGGACCATTCCATTGTTTTGCTGATTCAAAATATTGATTCTAGAAAACAAAGAAGAAAAAAATATTGGTAAGCATTCCTATTTTGAAAAAACCAATATTGAAAAAAAAAAAATAGTTTCGAAAAGAAACCTATTAAAATGATATTTCAGCAATTGTTTTGAAACTGTATGAATAGAATAATTTTGAAAAATATTTGTTTTGAAATGGAGTTTTAAGATTCTTTCGAAAAGCTGTTTAAAAAAATGCTGAAAATGTGATAATTTTAAAAAGCCAGGTAAGAAGGATGTAAACATTGTAGTTAAAAGGCTTACAGTGAAGTGTTCATACAATCATAGGCTAAATTAGGAACAGGCACAGTGGAATGTTTATACATTGACTGACTAAAATAGGGACAGGCACAGAGGAGTGATCATACATCAACTGATTAAAATAGGGACAGACATAGTGGAATGTACATGTAAGTACAAAGGGTTTGTGTTGGGCGGTCAATCAAAAAGAAAAATTTTAAATAACTATTAAAAGCCTACTGCTCTGCTTAAATTAAGAACATATTATTCTTTATTTTGAATAGTACTCGCACAGTTGGAGTTTAAAAAAATCAGTCTTTTCAAAATCATTCTTCTTTTTGTACTTTTAAAACTATTCCTTTTATTGCATTTCTAAATAATTAAATCTCACTAGGTTTTGAAACTATTCAGATTATGATACTTTTGAATTTATTTCATAGTTTAGAACTTATTCTTGAATACACTTTATCAAAATTATTCCTTTTTGCAATTTTAAAACAAGTACTGCTACCCAAAAATATAGATAAAGTATATATAGAGATTATATACTTAAAAACTTTTTGCTTAAAACATTTTTGTTCAAAGAATAAAAAAAAAATTAAAGTTAAAAATTTAAAAAGTTTGCATATGAAATCATTAAAACAAATAATATTAGAAACTTTATATTTATTAAAAAAAAAAAAGTAAAAAATATACAAAAAATTACGATTTTAAAAAATTTGTTCAAATTTTTTGACAAAATAAATATATTACAATATAATACTGTTATGGGTTAAAAATGACATGTGGCATTTGAACAGATTTTTAGGCATTTTTATTTCAATTATTATTAAAAAAACAACTTTTAGCATACGAGTGGTTATAACATCAATTAATGCTGCATTCTGTTTTTTGTGTAATTCATTTTTCTAAGTAGAAAATATAAGATCAAAGAATTGTTGTTTATCAAGGTTGTTTGAAGATATGAAATTATATAAGAGTGTTTTGTATATTTATTTTTGTATTTTTTGCAATTTTCCTAATCATTTAACTCTGAAACATGTAAAACGTATGTAACAAGCAACATACGTAAAACATATGTAAAACAAGAAACAAGAGAACTTTATCAGTGATTTATTTTTTTAAAAAAAGTCATAAAATGAAAAAAAAGTTATTTTTTAAAGAGTTAAAAAATAACTCTTTAAAAAATAACTTTTAAAAAAAGCTAAAATTCTGTATTCATGTATTTATAAATGTAGATTTAGATCAGCATTTGTTTTCTTTTCTTTTTTTGCCATACAGTGTTTTCAGAAAAAGAAAAAAGAAATAATGAAAAGAAAGATGGGGGGGGGGGGTTCAGTGCATCATCAACTGACTAAATAGGGAGTACATGCAAGGAGCCCCACTACAGAGACTAAGGGTTTGGGTTGGGGCAGCAATCGTTTTTTCATTAATCTTTACTTTTCCCAATTGTTGAGATTATAGATTTAATTTTTTCTAAAAAAATTTCTGAACATCAATATGGATTTTGATCTTCTCGTTCTATGGCTGATTTGCTAACAGTAATAACTGATAGGTTTTATAGTGCATTAGATAATGGTGAAGAGATTAACACCATCGCTCTTGACATTTCTAAAGTGTTTGAAAAAGTTTGGCATGCTGGTCTTCTCCATAAGCTTTCTTCTACGGGTGTATCTGGAAACATCTTTAAGATTATTGAATCCTTCTTTTCCAATCGTAGTATAAAAGTTGTCCTTGATGAAAAGCACTCTTCTTATTTTGTAACCTCAGGGGTTCCTCAAGGTTATATCCTTGGCCCTATACTCTTTTTAATTTACATTAAGGATCTTGCAGATATTCTCACATCTAAGGTGGCATTGTTCGCTGATGATACTACCATTTTTTCTTGTCACAATAAGAAGCCAACTCCCTCTGATTGCTTGCAGGGGGCATTTGAGCTTGAAAAGGGTCTCACCTCTGCTACAGCATGGGGCTCACAGTGGCTGGTAAACTATAATTCAGATAAAACTCAATTTTTTTCAGCCAACCGTTATCGCAACAATTTAGACCTTCCTATATTTATGAACGATAATGTACTTAATGAGTCATCTACCCTTCATCTTCAGATGCAAACTTAGCATCTGCTAAGGTTGAATCTCTTTATCAAGCTCGACACTTTCTTACTCCAGATTCTATTCTCTATCTCTATAAATCTCAAATCCGGCCTTGTATGGAATACTATTACCATATCTGGGGCGGATCTTCTAATGATGCCCTTTCTCTTTTAGACAAGTTGCAAAAACACATTGTAAACATAGTTGGACCTGCTCTTGCAGCCAACCTTCAACCACTATCACATCGTCATAATATTGCTTCACTTTCTCTTTTCTACAAATACTATAATGAGCACTGCTCTAAAGAGCTAGCATCTCTTGTACCATCTACTAAAATTCATTCTCGTGTTACTTGCCATTCAATTAAGTCTCATCCTTTTTTCTGTGAATGTTCCTAAGTGCTTCAAAAACTCTTATTTGTCTAGTATTTTTCCCTTGAACATCATTTTTTTAAAATACTCTTCCTTCATCTTGCTTTCCTGATTCATATAATTTGCAATCTTTTATGTTGTCTGTCAATTGCTATCTTGCTCTACAATTTTCATCTTTTCTCTTATAGTAACTTCCAACTCTAATTAGTGGTTGCTTGCAGCCTTGTTAGAAGCAAAGATGTTTAAAAAAAAAACATATTTTAATTCATCTATACAAATGTTGAGAAAAGATATTAAATTATATTAAAATGATAATAAAAAATTGGAATAAAGTAAAAAGAAAAAAAAAGCAAAAAAATTCTTACAATTGATCTTGTGAAAATTTTAACTATAGAAAACATATTTGTTTAAATGCAAAAGTTGTTGTTGTTAAAATTTTATGTAAAAATATATAATTTTTTTTAATCAAATTAATAAAAATAAAAAAATCCTGAAATTTTCGGAAATTTAAAGGAGTTTTAAGTGAATTTCTGGAATTCCTGGAAAAAACTCATCTATGATATAAAGAGTTATGAACTATATAAATTAAGAGTAAAAAAAAAAAGAGGTACAAAGGGTACAAAGACAGAGAAAAAAGATAGAAAAATGAAAACTTATACTCAAGTGAACAGCAATTATAATGTAATAACAATATTATTTTTATAATATAATATTATTTTTAACTGTTAATGTGAGGGTTTTTTGAGCTCAATATTAATACTTTGTCTGATTTTTAGCTTGTATTTAGAGGTTGCTCTATTCGGAATCAAAAATGAGTTAGTACTTATAGAACTTTAACATTTAGGAAATAAAGAAAGATGTGAAATGTGATGTTTTATTAGAGTTAAGATAATCAAAAATCCTTACTGTGTCTGGTGGTTTTACCAAAATACCTAACATTATAGCTAGGAATACTTTGATCCTTTCATTACAAAACTTGCGGATAAACTTGTTTAATTGATGATGATATGTATTTAAGATGTGTTTCTTTGTTTAAATATCATCTGATGTCACACTGAATTACCTGCTGTTGGGGGCTTCATTACATACTTCGATATTATACAGCTAGCTGCCACAAAGTAGCGCCGTTATATCACCCGAAGGTTTGGCATGAGGCAGCAATCTTTTCATTATTCTTCATAAAATTTCTTCATAGTATTTTTAACTTAATCATATTTTATAATAAGATTTGAGCATTTTATAGAAGGATTTTTTATACAAAAATGTCATGTTCACAAAATAACACTTAGAATAATTTTGGATAATTTAACTGAATGTTTAAATCTTACAAACACTTTATTGATAACCATTTAATAATCAACAGTATTTATAACAAATGGATTCAATTTTTATCAATATATAATATAATTTTACAACTTATGTAG
This sequence comes from Hydra vulgaris, assembly GCF_022113875.1. NCBI lineage: Eukaryota > Metazoa > Cnidaria > Hydrozoa > Anthoathecata > Hydridae > Hydra > Hydra vulgaris. Next base: position 49,825,916 of record NC_061162.1, on the reverse strand, counting down.
AACTTATGTAACTATAGTTGATTAATAAATCAATATATTAAACAAATTTAAAACAATAAGAAACAAAACTAAAATACTTTTTTAAAATATCTGTAAGGTTTTTTGCGATCAACTGATGTAGAGAGAAAGTTAGATTTTTAAGCAACATCTTAAAATGCATTATGAGATTTTTAAGCAATATCTAAAAGTGCAAAATGCATGGCTATATTGTTCTTTTTCTGTAGTAATTTTTTTAAAAAGTACAGCAAACTCCTGAACTTTATATTCAAAACTTAAAATAGCAATGCAATCCATAAAACTTTTATCAAAATTGATATAGAGGATATTATAAATTTTTACTTATGAAACTCAATAAAAAAAGTTTCAGAAACAGATCCAGTGATATAAATAATATTATAGGGAGAGGTAATAAATTAAAAGTAAAAAAATATTAACTTTATTAAATGATATAGTAACAAACTAAGTAAAATCACAGTTGTGCATAAGATATAAAATACAGTAGTGAGGAACTTATATATAAAAGGCGTAATAGTTGTGGCAAAGTCAACAGCCCAACTTTTTGTGATGCCTAATTTTTTGTGATAATGTGGGTTCAACATAGACAACATAGAATTTGATGAAACTTGGTTATATCAATGAGAAACCAAATTTTGAAAATTTCAACAAAAAACCTCATGTAGTTCATAAAATATGGTGATTTTAGATTTTTAATTTTTCTGAAAAAATAAGAACTTCAGTAACAAAAACGTTTTATCCACAATGGCTAAATTTTGTTTATAATGGAAAACTAAAAAATTATTCATAAAAAATCTTAAATCTTAAAGGTAAATTTTAATGGGTCAGAACACAAAATCAGCAATTCAGTATATATATATATATATATATATATATATATATATATATATATATATATATATATATATATATATATATATATATATATATATATATATACATATATATATATATATATATATATATAAATATATATATATATATACATATATATATTTATTTATTAGTTTCTATATATTGTTACCATTCAGAAATTTACAGAATAAGATACAATTCAGCGAGTAATTATAATAGTCCTTCAAAAAGCTGCAACTAAAACTTAAAAACATTGTCAAAATGATAAAAAGCATGGGTTTTCTAAAAAAAATTTAAAAATAAAAAACTTTAAAGCATAAACAAAAGATGGTATGCTACCAGGGTTGGCAAAAAAAGCCAAGCCAAAAAATCCCAAAGATAACATTTTTTTTAAATGTCCTTTCAACGCATAAGTCTGTCTTAAGTATTTATAACTTCATTAGTATGAATAAATTGTCACTTTTATTGTGTAAATATATTTATGGTATGTAAACGCATGCATATTTATACATGTAATATTTTTTTTAGTTTGACCTCCTTACAGAATAATCCATAGTCTGATAAGCTAGTTAGGTAATACAAAAAAAATTATTATGGAAAATGAGTTAAATGTCTATGAAAAAAATAAAAAACAATGTTTACAAACTATATTTCATTAAATTTCAAAAGATTTACAATAGATTGGTCATTATTGTTTACCAATCAAACTCCTCACCTCTCAAATGCCTGTATATTTGAACATGCTTTTCAGCTCTATTGTTTTCTAACTTATTTCTTTGCTTGCTCTATAGAATACCAAAAGAGTTAAACACTCTTTCTATAGAGCCAGTGCTTGCAGGACAACAATGGAGAGTTTAGAAAAAAATTCTCAACCTTTCTAGTAGTGGTAAAAATTTTTGATGCATCCTTTGCTTCATATCTATTATACCACACCATCTTTCACTTGAAATTGTAGAAAAAAAGTTGGAATTTATTTATTTGTCATATATTGTGTCAGTAGTCTAAAATGGAGTATTGCATAATATTATTTAACACAATACTTTTTAAAGTTGAAATAATAAAATTTTAACTCTGTTTTTACACTTTTGGGTTAGATTTAAAGTTCTTAGCCAGCCATACCTTGATATTAAATATCAGTCAAATTTGCCAAAAAACAAAAGGGTTCCATTAAAAGGGTTCTTCATTAAAAGTCAACCAAATTTCACATGTATCTGACAATGGTGAAACTCTTTGAAGCTATAAATATATACATTTTTTAAAGGAAAATTGCAGAATTATCAATTATTTTCTTGATATTATATTTAATATCATTTTCACGTTTTTTATAATATCACCATAGCAATTGTAATTTTTAATATATTTATTTAAACAGTCCACTTTAGAGTACCATAGTGTATCATTGGGAAATCGTAACATAGATTCATTCCTATCATCTGAAAGCCATCCCTAAAATTTAGAACTAGCTTATTTAGTTGATGTAATAACAGAAATTCACTGAATAGAAAAATTTTAAAACTGTAAAAGAACTTTAAAACTGTAAAAGGCAATAAAGGCAAAGGCAATAAGGCAATAAAGGCAATATTTAAAAATGTAAAAAAACTGTAAAACGCAATACAATATTATATACAGGTAGAATTACTTCATCATTAACTTTATCCAGTAACTCTGGTGAAAGTTTCTTCTGGTTTGGAAGATCATAATCAGGTCACAAAAACTTAACAAAGTTTTTAAATTCTTTATTTTCTACATTAAATGAAATGTTGGGGTCAGGGTAACATCAGTTTTTACCATGTCTAATAACACCTGTCCAACAACATATGTAAATACAATGATGTATAATAACATCTGTCCAACAACATCTGTAAATACAATAAAGTATAATAACATCTGTCCAACAAAATCTGAAATTTCATTGATGTCTAACAACATCTGTGCAAAAATTAAATGAATGTTACAGATGTAGTAACATCTTTTACATTATCTATGCATAACAAAATCTGCGCAACTACATCTGGAAATTCTACAGATGTAGTTACATCTTTTAAATCATCAATGTGTAATAACATCTGTGCAACTACATCTGTGAATTCTACAGATGTAGTTACCTCTTTTACACTATCAAAGTGTAATAACATCTGTGCAACTACATCTGTGGATTTTAAAAAATATTTACTAATAACGCATTATTTTAACCAGACAAAGTTACATATAGCAATTTTTTCATATGTAACTACATTTGGGAAAAAAATATTAACTTATAATGTATTAAATTTTAACCAGATGTTGTTACATATAGGAATTTTTTCAGATGTAACTACCGGAAAAAAAATTTAACTATTAACACATTATTTTACTTAGATGTTGTTACATATAGGAATTTTTTCAGATATAACTTTATCTGGAGAGAATTCTTCCAGATGTTATTTGAAGAAAAATTACCAGATGTAGTTACATCTTCCTAAAGATGTTATTAGGGGTCGTTGAATTTTCAGATGATATTGGACAGATGTTACTTGAGTAAAAAAAAAATACAGATGATCTTGAACAAAAGTGTACAGATGATATTAGGCTACTACACAGATGTTGTTGGATAGATGTAGTAATATTTTACCAAATGGTGTATGCAAAAAAAATTTAGCAACTTGCAAGTCAAAAACATCCTCTTGATCTGAGCTTGTTCTGGATATAAAGTTTTCTATTAGCTTATGCTTTTTATATGAGGTTGATGTTGAACCAGAGTAAATTCCCAATAAGTTTACAGATATTTGAGATAATCCTCGGCCATCTTATCAAATATTATTTTATTTCTTTCTGCAACATCTTTCGCTAAACCTATCATTCACTAATATTCGTGGTCTTTGAAGTTACTTTTCTTCTGTTGAATCTTATCTCTTGCAAAGTTCACCAGATCTACTTGCTCTTTGTGAGACTAATTTGAGTTCAGCTGTCTCATCTTGTGATCTTAGTGTTGATGGTTATCTTCCTTTAATTCGTAAAGACTGCAATAGTCACATGCTTGGCCTGGGCATTTACATTGGTAAGAATTCACCCATTTGTCAGGAAACTAGGTTTGAATCCACAGACTACTCTTTTATGTGCTTTCGTTTAGCACCACTTCACTCTATCACATTTCTCTTTGTTCTATATCGCTCTCCCTCATCTCAACACTGCACTCTTCTTGATGTTATTTCTGATTATATTGACCAAGCCCTCTCTCCTCGCCAATATTGTTGTTGTCGGTGACTTCAATGTTCATCACACTGAATCACTTGGCTCTAGTGTCAGTGACTCTGCAGGCATTAAGGCCCACGACTTTTGTCTTTCTCAATCCCTAACTCAAATAGTCAACTTTCCAACTCACCCTTCGTGATGGCCCCTGGGTAGAAATCTTTTGTCTTCCTATTGACAAATGTGCTTCTTACATAACTTCATGGATTCAGGCTGGCATGGAATCCTTTATTCCCTCTCAACGATTCCAGGTCAAGCCTCACTCTTCTCCATGGTTTTCCTCGCATTGTGCTGCTGCAATTGCCAATCGAAACCATTACTTCCATATCTATCAACAAAACAATTCTCCAGAAAACAGACGCCTGTTTATTACTGCTAGGAACCATTGTAAAAAAGTTTTGTCTAAAGCCAAAGCCCGCTATTCTCAGATCATGAAATCTGGTATTTCATCACAAAAGTTAGGCTGTAATTCCACCTATTTTGTATGGTTCAGACTTTGTCGCCTCACCTAAAGGCAAAGCTGAATTGTTTGCTAAGAACTTTTCATCAATATCATCTATTGACTCCACTAGTTGCGTTCTACCTGATATAGCTGTCAAACAGGTTGATCCATTGCTTGACACCCATATCACTCCAGCTTCTGTATCTAAAGTGATTTCCTGCTTAGACTCTTCTACAGCTTGTGGTCCAGACAACATACCTGTTATAGTCATGCTGAGGTGTTCTCCATAGCTGTCATCCATACTTTCAAAACTGTTTAAGAAGTGCTTATCAGAGTTTTGTTTTCCAGCCTGCTGGAAAGCGGCGTCTGTTATCCCTATTTTCAAAAATTCTAGAGAGTGATCTGACTCGTTTAACTACCGTCCCATTAGTCTTTTTCCTATCATAAGCAAGGTTTTTGAATCTTTAATTAAAAAAACTTAATCTTGAATCTTGAATCTAACTATTTGCTCATCCGTATGGATTTTGATCTTCTTATTCTACAGCTGATTTGCTAACAGTAATAACCGATAGGTTTTATAGTGCATTAGATAAAGGTGGAGAGGTTAAGGCCATTGCTCTTGACATTTCTAAAGCATTTGATAAAGTTTGGCATGCTGGTCTTCTCCATAAGCTTTCTTCTTATGGTGTATCTGGAAACATCTTTAAGATTATTGAATCCTTTTTTTTCAATCGTAGTATAAAAGTTGTCCTTGATGGACAGCACTCTTCTTCTTATTCTGTAACCTCAGGGGTTCCTCAAGGTTCAATCCTTGGCCCTATACTCTTTTTAATATACATTAACGATCTTCCAGATATTCTTACATCTAAGTTGGCATTGTTCGCTGATGATACTACCATTTATTCTTGTCACGATAAGAAGCCAACTTCCTCTGATTGCTTGCAGGGGGCATTTGAGCTTGAAAAGGATCTCACTTCTGCTACAGCATGGGGCTCACAGTGGTTGGTGAACTTTAATTCAGATAAAACTCAATTTTTTTCAGCCAATCGTTATCGCAATAATTTAGACCTTCCTATATCTATGAACGGTAATGTACTCGATGAGTCATCTACCCTTCATCTTCTAGGATTAACTCTCACTTCTGATCTTTCTTGGAAACCTTATATCAAATCCGTTGCAAAATTAGCATCTGCTAAAGTTGCATCTCTTATCTCTTATCAGAAATTTTACATGACCATATCTCACAAACAAAAAAATTGTTTGATGCTAAGATTTTCAGGAATTGGTTTTCTTATTAATATAAACCAATCCAAGGCAGTTCATGTTAAATCTAGGTTCACTTGGGATAGAATGATACATGAGTAGCTTCTTTAAAATATCTTTATAAGTAGATACGTGGAAATCTGCATTTTACGGAATCCAATTTTGTAGGGAAGACATGTTTAGTTGGAAAAATTTTTAGAATTTGAAATCAACATAGGTTATTTTTAGAAACTAGAATAGTTAAAGTTTGTTACTGTTAGGTTTATTATTTTACTAGATGGCTTTTTTAATGCGTTTTTTGATGTCTAAAACTTTGGGCATGAAATTAATGTCAAAGATATGCTCTTTCTTTTTTCTATACTATTCTTTCTTTTTAGTTTTTCATTTATCTATGCACCTTGCAAATTTCATTGAAAAAAAAGTTGTAGCAGGGTGTCTATTTTCTGTCACACAATTTGTACCTAATTTTCATTTTGCCTGAAATGGTCGCGGGAGACTGAGGAGTTAATTAAACATTTTATAATTGATTTAGATTAAATAAAACTTTTATTAAAAAAAGGAAAATAATAATAGAGATAAAGGTTTTCAATATTGTTTCATATTTATTAAAATTTTGAAATAAAAATATTTGCCTTTAATGTAAAGTTATTAAAGGAATTTTAATGTTTACTTTCTATGTAGTTGAATTTTTAAAAAAATATAACTTACATATTAGTAATATAATATTAGTAATATTAGTAATATAATATTAGTAATATTAGTAATATAATATTAGTAATATTAGTAATATAATATTAGTAATATTAGTAATATAATAGTTAAAAACTAGACCTATTTTTATAACAGTTAATCTATCAACTGCAATAAATAATATAAATAAAGACTGGTCATATTTAACTAATATATATTAGTAACATTGTTACAATTTAAACTTTTATGTATAATGCATGTAGTGTAAATAACAAAAGACATTTGTTATATTGTTTTAGCTGCTCAAAACATTCCAATGGCAGCAGCCAACAATATCAGTTAGTAATTTTATACATTCAACTTGAGATCAGAAGATATAGTCTAGGCAATGTTTGTATTTTATTTGTTAAAAAAAACAGTTTTTTTTAATTGTTATTTAGATTATAGATTTTAGATGCTTTTGAGAGGATAAGTCAGTTTTTTTGTTAAGATATATTATTTTAGTATTTAGTCTTTTGCTCTCAGAATTCATTTATAGACCTTTATAATGTTGTTTTGCAGAATGTTGTGCATCCACAAAGTCTTTTTACATTTGTTAATTTATATATTCTTGATTTTTTCTTGCTTTTTATTTAGTTGTTGTTATTTTTTTCTGTAGACAATTTAGAACAAATAATGAGTAAGTAAAGTTTTTATTTTATTTTGGTTCTGATTTACTACCAACAACCTAATAGTGGTTGTTGCAAGCAACCACTTTTAGAAAAAAAGAATAGAGTTTTAGAGCAAGGAAATGGTTGACAGAAGACTTAAAAAGTTGAAAATTGTATGAATCAGGAAAACATGGAGATGGGAGAGAGTTCCAAAAGGTTTAAGTGCGGGGAAAAAACTAGACAAAAGTTTTTAGAGCATGCTGTGACAGATACAGTTAAAGAATGAGACTTTGCAGAATGACAAGTCAAGCGAAAATAAGTTTTAATCGATGGAACTAGAGACGATAGCTTCTTTGAGCAGCGACCATGATAGTATTTATAGAAAAGAGAATAAGATGCAACTTTAAGACAATGGGAAAAAGGCTCAAGCTCAGCAGATAGAGCGGGTCCAACTACATTTACAATGCGTTTTTGGAACTTGTTTAGCAATTTAGCAATTGATTGTATATATGGTTCCCATAAAAAGGTCAGTAGTAAACCATAATCCGAGAAAACGTAAAGAAGAGGACTCAATGAGAGGGTTGCTATTTATTAATATAGAAATGCTGATGGTACTACAATAGTTGTTTGCAGTAAATAACTGAGTTTTGTTGGAGTTGAAATTTACAAGCCACTGTAAGACCTACTCTTACAGAAGTGAGATCAGATTCAAGATCAGCTACCTGTTTAAGCAATCGAAAAAAAAAGACTTTTTGTTAAGACAGGAGTATAAAGTTCAGTCATCAACAAAAAGAGCAACTTTAGATATAAGGTTGTTGGGAAGATCATTAATGTAGATAAGAAACAAAACAGGACCAAAGATAGAACCTTGAGGTACCCCAGTAGTTATTGGAAAAAAAGAAGAGTGTTGGCCTTTGAGGATGACTTTTATAAAGCTATTAAAAAGAAATGGTTTGATAATCTCAAAAACTTTCCTAGATACACCTATCTTTCGACATGTCTAAAGTTTTCAACAAAGTTTGGGATCCTGGTCTTCTCCATAAGCTTGTTTCATAAGGTTATGGAGAAGACCAGCATACCAAACTTTGTCAAAAGCTTTAAATATGTTGAATATATCTAGACAAATGTTTGTATTATTTTTAATTGTTTTTTAGATAATAGATTTTAGATCTTTTTAGATATGTCAATATGTAGATATTTTAGATGCTATTGATGGGTAATTCCACATCAAATCACCCACTCCATTGAACCATGTGTCTTCTTTTTGTTTTATATTTTGACACACGATTTCTATTTATAAAAAAATATTGCATGCAAAATTTCAGCTAAAAATGTCAAGCGGTTGACAAGATACAGCAAATTTAATTTGGACCTGGTTTCTCAAAATAACCCGGTTTTCATAACATTCTGAAAAGTTGTTTTCCTTAATAAAATAAGAAATAAAAATGGCAAAAATATAAAAATATACATTTATAATGGTTTTTTAATGCTGAATTCAATAAATGTACTTAAAATGCTGAAATGTTAGAGGAACATCCTTAAAAATTAATAAATCAACTAGTTTATATAATCTAACTTTAGGGCCCAATATCTTAAAACACCCCCGTCAAATTTTTTTTTTTTTTGCTTTCAATATTTTAAGCTAGTTATAATCTTACTAGGCACAAAAAATCTAACTGGAAAAAAAACTGAAACATATAGAACTTTAATTTTAAAGATGTATAACTTTTTTAAGAAATTCCTAAAAAATTTTTATAAATTCAATTAAAATAAATTATTCCTAATTTACAAAGTTACTTAAATATACAAGATTTTTAAAGGTATCGAATGTGCAAGTTATTTTGACTGTATTTGTAATAGTTCACAATATTGTTGCCATTTTACTTGCACTTCTTCTATTTCAACATTTTCAAACACATAGTTTTTACCAGAACTAGAGCAAGCTTGTGGAACAGATAGTTTTTTCAATATATTGATGTTAGGAATAAAACAGTGATCGTCTCTTTCAGGCCAGTTAAAATAGATTGATGGACCTCTTGGGTGGAGAAACTTAACTTCAGCATCAACTTCTTCTAGGTTGATTTCAGTAACAATGCCGATCCACCACTTATCATCATAAACTACCGCAACATAACCTCCTAAAGTGACAGTATCAGGTTCAAATATATGTTTCTTTTTAAGATTGTGAATTATTGTATATTTAGTGTCTGTACTACACCTCTTCGCCCCAACCCTATTATCTCCAAGATGTATAAATTGATGAAAGCTACGAGTACCTGGTAGAGTTGTTACATCAGTGTACCTTTCTTTTTGCTTTTCACGTTGCAATTGTAAGTCCAATCCCTTTATGTAAATGAAGTTAACAGCCTTAATTTTCTCAACACAAAATTCATACATAGCCTCTGATGTGAGAATTTGGTTTCTGTATGGTCGTTTTAAACTTTCTTGTGCTGTTAACCTTTTTACAGTACCACCAATTCCATCGCATGGTGACTTTCCGTGGGACGTGGCAAAAAAGTTCCATTCAATTTTGAGGGAAAATTCTGTCTCTAGTTGGCATAGATTGTAAAAGCTTTTACAATTTTTGTACTGTCCTGCACAACCATCAGTGAATAAATGCAATTTGGATAAATCAAGAAATTTTGTTTTTAATACTGGTATAATTAGTTGAAATATCTTGTATACATAAGTTACATCGTGTGTAATGTCGTCTGATATAAAACAGTAAGAAATATGTTTCACTACACCATTTTCTTCTTTATAGTATATCACTAATGGATGTAAAGAACATTGTTGGGTGTTCCAGTGATAGCTCTGTATTTCATCTTGGACTACAAAAGCATAATTTTCAGCAAAGTCGCCAAGAATGATAATGTTTGAATTATCCATATTTTCTTTTAGTTGATTAAGGTATTGTGATTGAGATTTGGCAATATAAGAATGAGATTGTAGCTTTTCAAAACAAGATACCAATAGTTCAATAAACGTTGGAACATCTGTTGTTAAACTCAATAGTGTTGCACGATCAGTAGTTTGCCATTGTTTGTAGTGTATCTCAAAATCATCTTCGTATTCTCCAAAAATCTCATACAAATACATGGTGAGCAGTTCTTTACCAGGACAATTATCACACTGTGCAAGCATGCATTCTTTGTTTTCTACTGAGCAAACAGTTTTCAAAAGTAAATCCTTATACGTTAGTTCAATATTTAAGGCATCCACTAGCAAAATGGCATTTTGGTGATAAGAACAAACACAAACAGAATGTGTACCACTTGCACCTCGCAAAATGCACCACTTTGGTCTAAGTGAAGCAAATTTTGAGTAACTTATTTGTATTTCTGGATTGTTTTCTTTGTATAATACATATAGTTCCTTTAAATTACACAAAAGCAGTTTTTTTTGTTTGTGGACGTTCTTTTGAATGCTGACATAATCTTTTTTTCCAGGCATAGTTCGACATAAATCACTTGAGTCATAAAACAATTTAACTGAATCTTCTATTTCTTTATGTAAGACTTTACCCTTATACAATGGAGAGATACCTAACAATCCCTTTTTATTAAAAGTTTTTCTAGCCATCTTGGCCTGGTATTCTGTAACCGAAAAGTTATTTTGTACTTCTAATATTGACCAACTTGGGGGTGCCAGTGTTAGAAGTTGAACAATAGTTCGTTTGTCAGAACATAGAATTTTTTCTTTTACCAAGCTCTTAATTTCATCAAAGTTTGCAGCCTTCTTTTTCATCCCATTGGTTTCATAACATAGTTTTGAGGAAAATTGAGTTTCAATTTTTCTAGTAGCGTTATACCCCATTTCGTTGATGCATGCAACTTTTTGCTTTCCTTCTGACAGTATATGTTTTAATGATTTTGAATGAGATTTTAGAGGAGATAAACTAAAATTTTTGAGTTCTTTATTGATCTCATGTCTTATTTTTTTGCATGGTGATATTAGAAAATCCTCATCTTGTTCACTCTTACTTTGCTCCTCTTCTGTAAGTTCTTTTTTTCTGGCAATCTTTTGTTTACAAGGTTTGCAAAGTTTCTTCCCAGGAGGAATATTCAAACAATTTCTCATCATGACTTGTGACTCTTTTATTGTAACTACGCCAAGATTTTCTAAAAGTAATTGAATTGTATAAAGTATGTCTGCACATTAGTTCAAAACTTTCGTTTATTTTTTGAAAAACATAAATTAATGAAATATTTAAATTTTACAGCTACATACTTGTGATTTTCTTTGTATGTCTATTGAATGGATCACAACAAGCTTTCTGCCATATAGGATACATTTTCAAATATTTTGTATTATGTCTTTCACATAATATTTCTAAGTTTGATAATTCAATATTACAGCGTAAAGATATAATTATTTTTTCTTCATTGCTTAAAGTTTCAATAACATCTTGTTGGCCTTCGCAAGCATCTGATGTCATTAACCCAATAGAACACATCTTAATAAGATAAATTATTTAGTATGAAAGTATTTCCTAAAAATAAAAATAAAATTCTTCTACTTAATTGTATGTAAAAAAAGTTTTTTAATAAATATAATTTTTAATAAATGTTGTTCTTAATATTATTATTATTAATATTAATAAATGTTGTAAAAAAAGAAGTTTTTAAATAATTATATTATTTAAATTATTAATTTTTTAAAATTTAAATATAATCTTACCAATAAATGTTGTTCTATATCTGAACTTTTATAAACTAAACTTTTATAAACTAATTTTTAATAAACTTTTACAAACTATAGTTGTCAAAATTAAAAAAAATATCATATTAACATAACAATTATTTTTTATAAAATGTTTTTATATATAAACAAAACCGGATGTTTTTTCAGTTGTTAAGTTCATATAATTAAGTTATCATATAATTAAGACTTCCTTAAATATATAAAAAGTCTATTAACCAAAATTAATTCTTTACAGAATTCTATAATTTGCTACACATGTACTATCTTTAGCCATACCCTTTTAATTTTTTAATTAGTTTGCAATGAAGTGTATTGAATGCTTTTGCAGTAAGAAAAAAACAATTCGAAGGATACAAAAAAAAAAAGATCTTTCCTACTTAGTTTTCAGTAAAAAAAAAAGCTCTAGTTTTAAATATATTAAATAATGATATAGTATTAGATAATTCCAAATCTTTGGCTGTAGGATAATTGGAGCTTGATAAGAGATAACAATGATGTCTCAGTGGATTTAATCCTACTTTCTATTTTTTAACTCATCTACAACTTATCACTACTAAGTAACTACTGTTCATACAAAGTAGTTTGATATGTTTTATTGGCTAAATGGTTTAAATGACAGAGATATGGCAATGCCAGGTGTTATGAAACACTATTCTCCTCCCCTCTAACTGTAATAAAAAAAAGTTGTTTTCACCATGTCTTTTGCAATATGCTTTTTTTTAAGTATTCTTGGTAAATTGAACTAAATTAGAACATCACTAAAAATATTTTGTTGTTCCCCAACCCCTCGTTAGAAAATAGTTATGGGCACCCATAAAAGTGGTGTATCTTGGAAACTATGGTTCTATATGTTTTAGTTGTTTTTCCAGTTAGGTTTTTTGTGCCTAGTAAGATAATAAGTAGCTAAAAATATTAAAAGCAAAAAAAAAAAAATTTAGACGGGGGTGTTTTGAGATATATGACCCCTAAGTTTGAATATATAAATTAGGTGTGTTTTTAATTTTAAAGCATGTTCTGCTCATATTTCAGCATTCTAAGTGCATTTTTTGAATTCTGCATTATAAAAGCATTATAAATGCTAAATTTCATATTTTTATTTTCATTATTTTTCATTTTATTAGAGCAAACGTTTTTTTAAAATGATGCAGAAACCAGGTCATTTTGGGAAACCAGGTCTATATTAAAACCTTGATATCTTGTGAACGGCTGAACATTTTTGGCTAAAATTTTGCATGTGAACTTTTCTATATGAAATGCAACAGCTAAAGAAGTTTAAAGAAAATATGAGACCTATGGTTCAAAATCTTGAAAAATTTGGGTGATTTGATGTGGAATTACCCTGATATGTCATTGGCTTTAGATATGTTTGAACTATTTTAGTTATTTAGTGATTAAAATTTTTTTTTTGCTATGTTAATGTTGCAATTTAATTTTTTAATAAACGTTGTAATTTAATATTAGCTTTAGGTAGTTCAGGCAGCAAATTTGTAAGTTTAGTAAATTTTAACAGTTTCAATCATATAGTTTAATGATACATGCTAACTAAAGATGTTTACTTTATTGATACATGCTAACTAAAGATGTTATAACAAAAAGTAAAACTTGAAATTAAATCTATTTTAGTAAACTATTGTTATATTACTATTATTATTACTTACTCCTTTTTAATTCATTAACTGGTAAGTGATTATGTGTATTTTTATGTGTATAAATAGAAATATAGTTTTTTATACGATTATATAATTTTGTGTATTATGCAGCTATTTAATCTCTAGCTTTTTGTTGTACTTCAAATAACCAATAAGATATTTCATAATTAATTTTTTTGTTGATATTAGGGTGTGTTAAAACAACAACAAATTTACCATGAGTTTTACATTCACCTTTCATACGTTGGTGGTTGTCCGTTACAATTTATAAAACCTTTTTATTCAGAAAAAAATATTGTTTTGGGACTTTAGGAAACAGTAGTTATCCTATTTTATCTTTTTTTAAGTTTAAGAACGGTGGGGGAGGGGGGCATATACCCCTCTTATAAGTCAATGTAAACATTACTTATATACATAAGTTCTTGTAGAACATAATTTTATATTGTATACTAATTGAATTCATTTTAATAAAGATAAATAATTACGAAAACAAGTCATTTTTGATGCTAGGATGTATCAAACCATCACCACCATACCCACCTCCATCGTTAACATACGCCTCATATACTTTGGTAGTTTAATACAAATTTAAAACAACTTTTTTGTATAACTAAATTATTTATGTCTTGAAAATAGACTTGTCTTCAGATAAAAATGGTGGTTTTGCATCCCCTCTGTCCATCCAATACGCCTGGTGGTTAGAGTTTAACAAAAATTTGTAGCCCACTCTTACAAAGTTATGGCAATTTAAGTGAAGAAAAACATAATTTTGACCACAGTTTCTTTAACAATTCCATATATTGAACAATCGGTACTTGAACCATCCTAACTTTTGAACCAATTGTTTGATTTTTATAATTTTTTGCCTTTAAAATACTGTATTAATCCTCTTTCCAATGATATGTAGCAGTAGAATATTTAAACAATTTGAAATTTTTACTCACATACCTATTATAAAGATGTTACACTTTGTTTTTTTAAATTTTTATCTTTTTAACATGATTTATATCAGAAAATATACTATAAAAGTTACTAATTTTTATTTAAAATTCAGTTCATGAACTACTAGTTTACCTATTTTACTAAAATGTAAATAAAATATAATTGAAATAATATTAATATTAATAATAATAATAATAATAATAATAATAATAATAATAATAATAATAATAATAATAATAATAATAATATAACATCATTAAATTTGATATAAAAGAGTTATAAAAAAAACTTAAAAATAGTAAGACTTACATTTTTTTTATCTTGAAATGTAGAATATTTAAAATCAGCCATACAGTAACAATTCATCAATTGCTAATCATGGTCGTTGTGATATTTGACTAACATTTATTAAAAAGAAATATGAACAACAAAAAAAAAAAACTATAAAAATACTTAAGGAAAAAAATTCTTTATGAAACCAAAAAATCTAAAGTTAAGGCTAAACTTTGAATACTTGAACACTAAACACCCACATAATTTTATAGTAATGTCCTAAGTTTTTAATGGAGTTAAACTACTAGTTCTATGGGTAAGAGCTGAAGACTGTAAATGTATATATATATATATATATATATATATATATATATATATATATATATATATATATATATATATATATATATATATATATATATATATATATACATATATATATATATATACATATATATATATATATATATATATATATATATATATATATATATATATATATATATATATATATTATATATATATATATATATATATATATATATATATACATATATATATATATACATATATATATATATATATATATATATATTATATATATATATATATATATATATATATATATATATATATATATATATATATATATATATATATATATATATATATATATATATATATATATATATATATATATATATATATATATATATATATATATATATATTATATAGTAGTTTAACTCCATTGAAAACTTATGACATAACTATAAAATTATTCAAGCAAATAAAACCATGCGTTAAAGACTCTCTCACAAACACAAAATAAGTTTTGATTAGCCAAAAATATAATAACACTTGGTAAAAACACTGCCTCTTTACGGAATTAACAGACAACATTCTCAAAGTTAAACAAAAACTGTTTTCATGAAGATTGACAATTAACAAAGACAGTATCAAATGCCAATATAACGATGACATAAAATTTATCAAATACTTGCATAAAACTGAGACAATCAAATAAAAAAAAATTCTTTAAATTCAATTGACTTAAGTCGAATTTAGGAGGTGCGTGCATTTAAGGATAGATTTTAAGTTACTTATATTTCTTGGTTTTAAAAGTGTTCGGCTTATTCCCAAGTGGATAGTTCGCAAAATTCACGAGTTGTGATTTTTAACAAATTTACGTTATAAGTGTTAGTAAGGGTTTTTTTTTTGCATACTTTGTCAACGTGATTATTTATTGTCATATGAAGTTGTTTAAGTCCAGTAAATATCAGGTGTGGTGCAAAGCATGTGTATTTTAGATTAAGATTAAGACTGGGAAGCTGATGGAGTATTTAACAGTAGACTTATTATTTCAAAAATAATAAGTCTACCCGGTGGGAAATCGGCTAGCGAATAGCTAGCTATAATCGTAATGACAAAGACAGCGATATAACCACGAGGATCGCTAGCTTTTTTATCGATATTTGTAAAGATAAAGACAGCGATTTGGCTACTTGCTACAATATCGCAATGTTTAAAGTTCAATTATTCTCATAATTATAATAGACTCAATACTAAAAATCAAATTTTTAAAGATGCTAATGACAGTAAGAAAAATAAAATAAGAAAAAAAAATCGCTTGAAAATCGCTATAAAGCTAGCAAGTCACTCGCTAATCACTAGCTCATTTCCCACCGGGTAGGTGGGCATTGCACCCTAACTATAAAATACACATAACTACAAAGTAAACAAGTAACAAAGCAAGTGCAAGGATGGGCAAAGCAGGCGAGTCTCAAGTATAGGTGTAATATGTAATAACTTAATAAAGAAAGTTTTGATAAAATCGGTTATTATTTTTAAGATTTATACCTTACCATTGTTTACTTTAGTTAATTAAACATAGCAAGAGAAAACCGCGTAAATAAAGTTATTTTTAATGAAATAGTTTTACAAATAATCCGAGCCTTGTGTTTAAAAAATTATAGTTAAAATCATTGGAAAGAATTTTCTTGTTTTTCTTTTTTTTATTTTTATCTTTCTTATTTAGCAAATACTACATTGGGTGTTTAAATAAATTTATTGGGTGTTAAACTTAACATTGGGTGTTAAACAAACTTAAATAACAATAATAATAATAAAAATAATAATAATAATAACAATAATAATAATAATAATAATAATAATAATAATAAGAAGAAGAAGAAGAAGAAGAAGAAGAAGAAGAAGAAGAAGAAGAAGAAGAAGAAGAAGAAGAAGAAGAAATTTAAAACCTGTTGTAGAATTTAAAAAAAATTTAGTTGAGAAAAAAAAGTATTTTAAAAACTCATTGCCCTCATGTTGGGGGTAAGGGAGCCAACATTTCAGGGTATTTTCCTTGGCACTAATCGCCGCAATTCTTTTGATATTTGAATCAATTTAATAAATACATAAAAGCAAAAAAAGTTTGAAAATAGACTTCTTTTGAAATTGAAGGGTTATCCTAGAATGTATACTTCAAACACGATTGCATGGTTTTTTTAATCATCAGAAATAAATTTAATACGAAAATTTAACCGACTGAATTGTGTCAAATACCCGACTAGCCGATTAAATTCGTGAAAAAACCGACTATAACTTGAAAATCACCTTTTTCGGGGGAGGAGGGTGTAACATCCACACACCCCACACTACCCATTAAATTGCCTCTGTTTAATACAATATGTAACTTGTCGACACAATTTTTATCAACTCATGAGAGTCAGAGGGGTTATTTCTACCCCGCAGACTCTACCGAATTGAGAAATCCAATGTCATCCATCCCAATTTAAAAATTGTAAGAGCACCGTTGTTTTGGTTTCCTATCGCATTTTTAAAAATAATTTCCGCTAGTTTATTCTTTGATATAAAAGAAATGGGAATGAAATAAGCATTTTAAAAACGCTTTCATTTAGAATTAGAAACATCAGCCTTTTTTCTAACAAAATATATAAAAAAAATATATTCATATATATTAAAAATACTTTATTCCAACCCTATGTTACTTTTATAAAAATTAAAAACAAAGCAGCATAATTATAGCTTCCACTGTTTCGGTTGTTTCGTTGGAGAAAGAAAATTTCAGTTTTAGCAATGAAAATTTCAGTTTTAATTAATTTAGTGCTGCGCTCTCCTTTGTAAAAACTGGGACAATGACCATAGCATATGCATAATTCACTTTACTAAACTACAGATAAAAAATATCCATCAGTAGATTAATCAGTAAATCAGCCACCAAAAGTGATATCTACCTGATAAAAACTTTACACTTTTAATGTAATTTAGACTTTTTTTTATTTTTTTTTTACTTTTTTATTCTGATTTACTCACAACAAGGCTGCAAGCAACCACTATTAAGTTGGAAGTTACTAAAAAAAAAATAAAGTTATAGGACAAAGAAACGGTTGAAAGAATACTTAAAAAGTTGTAGGTTGTATGAGTCAGGAAAGCATGATGATGGGAGAAAGTTCCAAAGACTTCAAGTGCGGGAAAAAAAACAATTATAATAAATAAATAAAAGTTTTAAATAAAAAGAAATAAAAGCGCGGAAAAAAAAATAATTATAATAAACTAACAAAAGTTTATAATAAAAATAAATAAAAGTTTTTAGAGCATGCAGGAGCAGATACAGTAAACAAATGAGACTTTGCAGAATGACGAGTCAAACGAGAATGAGTTTTAATTGATGGAATTAGAGATGATAGCTCTTTTGAGCAGGATACATGATAGTATTTGTAGAAAAGAGAAAGAGATGCAACTTTACAACAATGGAAAAGAGGCTCATGCTTAAAAGTTTTCAACACCACGCAAACATTATCAGTCATTTTAGGGGATTTAACACGATTATATTTTACCTAATCTTTAATAGTATTGAATCCATTCATCATTAAAAATCCATTCTTTATCAAGAATCCATTCTTCATCAAAGTTTTTTGTTCAAATATTATGCAATCACAAATGTTTTCAAAATTTCAAGTTAACAAGCAGCATTTTTTTTTTCAACTTATGACAAGTTTATTGTTTTTTTGATCAAGTCGATTTCTTTTTATGACTTTTCCGTGCTCAACAATGAATTACGTAAGAACTTGAAATCTTCACAACTTTGAGAAATTTCTTATCCAAAATAAAGATTGAAAAACTTTGTCTCAAAACTGCTACAAAAAGAAAACATTTAAAAAAAAAATAGTTTTACTTTCGAGCAAGAAGATTAACAGCATTAAACACGTGATCAAACACGCACAGTGCATTTTTCACAATAAATAGCATTCCTGATGAATTGTTAATAAAAAAAAAAGTTTATGAACAAAACGTTAATAAAATGATTACGTTTATAAAAAGTTTATAAACGAGCATAAACGTTTAAAAGTAAAGACTTCTTAAACAAAATGGGGAAAAAACAATGAAAAGCTTTCTTTGCTAAATAATATGACATCGATGGTGGTTAGGCAGGTTTTCATAATACCCCTTTCATTATTTTAATATGAAAACGTTGTGGTAACTTTTTACATCCGGATACTCTTTCTGACGCTAACTTGCAGATCAGAACTGAATATTTCTGCACTACCACTTGAAGGATTACCATGCAATGTTTATAACCTCCTTCTAACCATACCCTCATTTACCCCTAACCATACTCTCATTTTCATTGGAAGTTTTATATCCAATTTATCCTTTACCTTGATAACGACTTTGGAACCTTACCGGCCCCGACAACTCACGTTAATTTCTAAATCACTAAAATATATTTTTTTCTAATATATTTTAATACCTTGTGAATTGTGTGGAAAATATTGTGTTCATATTGATAAATTCTGCTGACGACAAATAACTTCTAAACTAAAACCATAACTAAGGTAAGTTGGCAAGTTTTGGGCAGTTTAATGAATGTTTGCCGCAAACATCATGAAATCTGAATAAACGGAGAGAATAAGGATGTCATTTTCCAACAGAATATGGATGTTAATTTTAGCAGCCAATTATTTTATCTACAAAATAGAAATAATTTAAGAAACAAATAAATACTATACTTCTTTATTTTTTGTTTTCAACTCGATTTTTTTTTTTTTTTTTACGATTTGCACAATTTCGTGCAAGTTGACAAAGTAAAATTTAATTTCGTGCATTTTGTTTATATGTTAAGTTTAGCAAATTTATTCAACAAGTTTAGGTAAATCATAAATTTCTGTGTAAACTATTTTAATAGGGATCTACTTTACAATTAGAGCCTGTTTTGGAGTTTAAAACAAACGAGCGACCTGGGGCTAGTTAGGGGCCTAGTGATCCAGCCTTTATATAGGACTTTTCAACTTTTAAAACTTATAAATACCAATTAGGATTTAAAAAGATTTTAAAGAATAAATATTACTCGCTAATTGTTATTCTGAATAAATATCACTCGCCAATTATTGTTCTGAATAAATATCACTTGCTAATTATTATTCAGAATATGCACTAAAATTTCATCTTTTGTTAATGCTTAAAAAAAACTAAACAATAATTGGAAACTTTACAAAGCAATAAATTAAAAAAAAAAACATACAGTTGGTTAAATTTAATAATTATCAGAATTAGGGTTCTGAGATTTGACTTCTTTTCAGAGAAGTTATTGACACACATTTTTTAATTTGATTTATTTTCTTTTGCTTTTTTTCTTTCTTCCTTCTCTTCATTTATTTATTTTTATTTTTTTGAACACCCTGTTGAGTTTAAAAAAATCGATTTCACTGACAGCATAAGATTTAACAAGCATCTTTGGGCTATTTCTGCTTATTATGACATTTGTTGAGATTTTCAGGTATTTTTTATATGAAGAATACTGTCGATTCTCGCAAAATGTATTTGATAAAGCGAACGGTTCATCAGAAATGATGTTTAAACTAGGTAGTGCTGGATTTGCCAAATTTGATGCAGAATACACAAAGTTATTATACTCAATACAAATTGATTCACTAAGGATTAAATTTATGAGTATAATCTAATCCCTAGAGAGGTTTGACACAAACGATGTTCTTTTATTATATTATTGTACATATCGGAAGTATAACTATTGCAGGTTTGTATTTTTGTATGTACTAATTTTTATTTAGTAACACGTTGTGTTAAAGCATCTGAATCACAATCATTGCTTGGTTTAGGTGTAGGTATATTGTTTTTATTCAAATTAGTGGGCAACTACCAATACATATTCAATTCCCAATTTGAAGCGTTTGCATCACTATCAAAGTCATAAGCCTTCTATTTTATCCCCGATTGTCCATGCAAATTATGTTTTATACTTACTCTATGAAAAAATCTCTAACATCGGCAACAGTCACGATAACAACTTCTTCATTGCATTTTTGACAATTTTGTCTGTTCATAGTTAATTGAGAGTAACAACATTACAAAATTATGTTTATCATACAATCATTCAGTTTTTACGAGACCAAATTTCATTTCAAATATTACATTATTTAACATTATTAAATTATTTAAGCTGATAACCGCCTGTTGTTTTAATTTTTTCGTTCAATCTTACGAACGTCACTAGCTATTTTAACATTGATTTTTAAATTATTTAAAACAACAAAACGCAATTAAAAACATCGTTAAGTAAAAATTTATTGCACAAAATTTAATACTTTTGAATTAAATTTCGCACAGATTGCGCGAAATAATTCGTGCAGAATTTTTTTTATAACAAAAAAAGATTTGTTTGCCATTTTTTTTGTTCGTTTACTTTTCGAAACATATTTGGTAAAATTGGGGACGACTCATACTTGTTTCAAAGAAGTGTCATTTATGTCAATGTTTGCGAAACCTTTTGGCGCACGTATGCTAATTTTCACTTATGCTAGTTCGCACTAATTCAAATTCGCACCAATGAAATTTGCGCTTATTCTGCCTCCCGGTCAAAGGCTGTTTGCACAAAATTCAAAGCTGCAAAAATTTCGCCAATTACCCTATAAACAGAAAATTTTGTATAAACCAAACAATAATTTTTTTTTTTTAAACTACACCCACTATTTTTAAGTTCAAAATTGAATACCCAATCTAAAAAAAAATCTTTGTTTTTTTTGTAAATACGTTATGAAATTATAATTTATTAGGTAATAGCAAAAATAATAGCACTTTTATTTGTGATCTTTACAAAATATGCGCGCAAAGTTGGGACAAAAATGATTAGAACTATGGTTGTACCCGGGCACTCGGGAATCCGACCGTTCTTACTGCCCAGTTAGCATTATCAAGTGACTGGTAACCATTATTTGATAAGTTAAAGATTCATTTCATTTATTTTTTAAGTTTGAAATCATTATTCGTTACATACCTTATCAATATTGATTTATAATATTAATATGGCTTAATAAATAATAAATAAAAATAATATGATATGAGAAAGAAGATCCGGAAAATCTTGTTTGTTAAAAATTTCAAAAATTTACTATTTTTATCCCCATTAGAATTTTTAAAAATATTGAACATAATGTTCGGAAAAGTATATCTTTCTGATTCTGAAACTAACTTATTCACGTTATGTGCGATGTTTTCCTTTACACAAATCAAAATTTCTCCAACTTGTTTATTAGTCTATCTTGATAAAACAATTTCAAAACTTGCAAGATGGAATTATAACTATTTTGAAGCGCATTCAAAAAAATCAAGTCTTTCAACTAAAACAATATAAGAAAATAACAAAACAGTTTACAAATTTGTAGAATAAAAAATGTTTTTAACTGGTACCCGTGTACCCACTCTTCCGTTTGACAAGTACCCAGACATACATTTTCACAATTTTCAACAGCCCAAATTAGAACCCTTTGGTCTTAAAGGCAAACGTAACTTAAATCAACATAAGTCACAAAAACTTTAGGATTGGTTTTGTTTTCAAAAACTCTATATCGTAGGTTGCTGCTCAGCGAACAAAACAAGTAATATTTACTTGCTATTAAATCTGGTGAGTAAGGTGGGCTCGGTAATATCTTCCAGTCAAATTTCAACAATTTTTGCCGAGTTGATTTTGCAACATGTGTTCAATCGTTGTCTTGTTGAAAACAAATTTCGTGTTGCTCTGTTTTTGCTTAAGCTTTTTATTTAAAGGCCATCTCTTTTGTGGCATGTACATTAGTAAAAAGCAAACAACAACCACACACCTGTAACACATTAAAAAATACTTTTTTTTTCGGACGAAGTTCAGGTTTTGTTTATTAGTATTGGCCTCTCGGTAGGGTTGAGCAGGGCTGGTTCAAGTATTTTTGAGGTATAAGCGAAAATAAGATTTGGCGCCTCCTATCATAAAAAAAGTTTGTTCTTTAAAAATCCTAAAAAATTATTTTAAGGTTTAATATTTTTAGAACTTTTTAAATAATTGGATAAGTATCGTTAATGTGATTATTTCTTAAAAATTTAAATGAACAATCAAATATATTAGTAAAATTAGTTATATAAATAAATTACTAACTGTTCACGACAGTAATTTTCACAACACAAATAATAGGAATAATAAAAAGAACATTTACATTTTATCCAGATTTATCATCCTTCAAAAAACTATTTACAGCTCTAGTCCGCCCTCACATAGAATACTGTGGAACAGTTTGTAACCCTGTACTTCACAAAGACAAACGACAATTAGAAAATGTTTTACGAAGAGCTTCAAAAAGAATTAAAGGATATATGGTAGATCATATAGATCTACCATATAAACAAAGAAAAGATCATATAGATCTACCATATAAACAAAGAAAAGATCATATAGATCTACCATATAAACAAAGAAAATTGGCGCTAAATATGACAACTATTAAATATAGGCTACTTCAGATCGAATTAACGTTTATAAATTGTGCAAAGAAAACAATGGTGATAGAAGTCTGTTTGAAATTGAAAGCCTATTTATTACTCGTGGTCATATCTATAAACTAAAAAAACATTCTTCCCGATTAAATTTACGCATTAACTTTTTCTCTCTAAGAATAGTTAATAAATGGAACTCTCTTCCTAACGAGATTGTAACCGCTTTATCACTAAAATCATTTAAGCTACTCCTAGAAAATCATTTAAAAAATGAGTGGCTTCTCTATGACTAATCTGCATTTATTTTATTTTAGTTATAAAATTTCTATAATTTTCAAATATTATACCAGGTATGTTTATTATTACCTTAAATTGCGCATGTTAATTAAAACCCATAAACAAAATAATAAAATAAATAAAAAAATAAAAAGTATAATAAATTTAAATAAAATATAAACATAATATCTTATTAAAAATATATCTTACTTTACATAAAAACTGACTGGAGTATTGTATGCGTCATAAAAATTCATTTTTTGATCAAAGATTACAACTTGACCAAACAATTCATTCCTATTGACGTCACTCTTGTCATCAGCTATTAAAGTGGTATACAGGTTTTTGCACTTTTCTTTAGTTGTATCTGTTTCACTTTTTTTTTTCTTCTTTTTTTTTTTTAATGTTATAGGGAAATTTGAAATGTTTGCTGTGGTTCCATCTTTTCAAATCTTTCTGACAAAGAACTAATTGCAGTCTCTAAGTCATTTGTTTATGGTTGATCCACAAAAAAAGTTATAAGCCTCTTGAATGTGGCTGAAAAAGTTAATAGCTACAATGCAGGAAGTTGCAGCATTATTAACAAGGTTTAGTTAATGGTTTCCACAAGAAATAAAAAAACTTGCGG
Source organism: Hydra vulgaris (assembly GCF_022113875.1). NCBI lineage: Eukaryota > Metazoa > Cnidaria > Hydrozoa > Anthoathecata > Hydridae > Hydra > Hydra vulgaris. The sequence goes on along the minus strand of NC_061162.1, from coordinate 49,801,521 downwards.
GTAAAGGTTAAGGATCCTTTTTTGTACAGCTTCATTCTTTCATTATATGTTTTTTCCATTGTCATAACCTTGGACTAGCATTTTTTGTAAGGATATTCCTTTTTCTACAAGCTTGTCTAACATATGAGCTATCAACTTTTGCGACCTGAACAAACCCAAGAAAATATTCGCTTACCTTTACTTCTTCTCCTGAAACTGCATTGACAAACCGAACTACAAGTGTCATTTGTTCTTTACGACTTTGGAGTCAGGAGTGCAGTCTAAAATTATAGGATGATACAAAGCTTTCTGCAGTTCACACAAGATAAACTTAGAAATTTTACAGGAAAGAAGACAACTAAACTCATTTTGATTTTTTTTTGCTTAAATAATATATATGATTTTCCCAACGTAGATTTTCAGAAAGAACAAGAAGTGTAAAATTGGTCAACAATTTTAAAAAAGTTTTCATTGTTTTCTTCGAAAACTTATTCCACAAAAAAGCTTTTGCAAAACTTTTTTGAAGACTTATTGCACAAAAAACATTGAGTAACAAGGAATCGTGCAATTCAAAGAGAGGAGTTAAAACTAAAGTTTTGGTTTTAAAAAAGAACTGCGTATTTCATTTGTATAAAATTTACTTTTTAAAGAAAAGGATAAAACTTAAATGAAAATAGTGAACTTGACGTACTTATACGGGTACTTTTTGTATAAGAGCGCTTTTATTGTAAATTAAAGCGCTCTTATACAAAAAAAGATTCAAATGCTTCATCTTATCTTTTAAATCTTGAGACTTGAAAATCGTGAATTTTTTCCTGACGTAACCAGATCTTCTGCTCTTAGCGTATAAGTTGTTTTAATTTCTGTTTGTTATGATTTATAAAAATTGTTAAAAGTACAACTAACACCCAACATCAAGAAAAAATTGTTATAAAAATAGAACACAATAATTATTACGGCTTAAACAACAGCAATAAATTATCCCTCTAAATTGTTATTATTTTGTAATTACTAACTAACAAGTTTGTAATAAATGCATTCTTATATCAAGTCTTGCTTGCAATTGATGCTGACTATCGATTTGGATTGTGTTCTTCCAATCTTTAAAAAAATCTCAAACAGTAAAATTTGTAAATCACAGATCAGAAAAAGCATTGCCAAAACCTTATCCAACTACTTTCATTCAGTTAAATGGGCGGTGCAAATTCATCCTGGAGTTTTAATGCCGCATCACTTCACAACGGAGACAACTACTCGTTGATTTTGTCGGCTCAATCTGTGTATCTTAAAATGGGGCTACACTAGTTTCAAGATAATGCTGAGTCCTTTAAAGTATAACAATTATGTGTGGGGGGGGGGGGGGGGAATTCATCAGAAATATTAAAAAGTTTTCATTCTTTACGGGCTTGCTAAACGGTTTCACGAAAGTTCCTTGTTCCTTTTTCTATGGGTCAGTTGTGACACTTAGTCCCATCTTTACAGAAATGATTGGCAACAAAGGACCGAGTTCTTTGAGGAAAGGTCTCAGAAAAAAGTACGTCATCACCTCACATTAAATTAGGTTTCATCAAGAGTTATATCACTGCTCTTAACAAGGAGTTTGTACCTCTTAAAATACTTTTAAGATCTTTTTTCCAAAACTGAAGAGTACAATGAAGGTAATACCTTTTTTTCTTTATACCTCTATTTGTTTTTACTTTATTGTTATTAATAAATTTGTGTAATTTCTTGAAAACTGAATAATGAAATTAAAAAAACTTAGCAGCTTATCAATGCTAAATAAAAAAGTTAATGCTGTTAAGGATTAGGTTGAATCAACTAAGTGATTGGCTTTAAACAAATCAAGACCGTTAAATAGTTCTGGTTTGTTATACGGCGCATCGATATAAATATAGGTTTTATTTATTTTTATTTATTACTGCTTAGTATGACCTTATTTGTGCAATTTATACATTATAATTTACAAAGATATGTGTGCGTAATGCAAATAAGTACAAAATTGTTTTGAAAAAACAATTTTTTTAATTAAGTGCGATTTAATAATATTTTTTTTTATTTCAAACCGATTTTTTACTTAATTTTTGAAATATTTAAGATTTTTTTACTTGATTTAGTGATAGTTTGTACAAAAAGTATATATAAACAATATATATATAAATTGTACAAAAAGTATATATATATATATATATATATATATATATATATATATATATATATATATATATATATACATAATATATATAAACAATAATATGTTTATATTATTGTTTATATATATTATTAAATTATTGTTATTATTTTTTGAAGTATTTTAAATAATAAAAAAATAATAATTTATGCTTTTAAACCTAAATAAAATGACGACTACGCCAATTCAAAAAAAAAAAAAAAAAAAAAAAAGAAAAAGATTAAAATTAAAACTCCGGTAGTGCACGAGTTTGCACTGCTTGATTACCCAATAGACAATACAAACCAAATTTTTTTTAAACCGCAAAATATGTTGCTCAGAATACACAAGATTGTTTTTGGCGCCGAAACTAGTATTGTAATTGCATTATAACAATCAAGTGCTTGTTTTTTTAATGAGGGTAAGTGTTTGTTTCATATTTAATGCTTACACAAAGAAACATGTTAAACTGATAATCCTTTTGTGTCTAATTTTCTGTTAAAACCAGATTTGATTGGAATTTTTCCAATATTTCACATGCAAAAGAAAAAACAAACAAAGGCCTATTATTTTTATTAAGAGCCCCATCTTCATCACCCAGCGAACAAATCAAAGTTGTCAGTAATGATAATCAGTATTACTTAGATTGAGTAATAACACAATAGCGTAATAGACTTGTACAAATCATAGTGTATGTTTTTGCGTGATATATTAGCATCCCAGGAAAAAAAAGTTCTTTAGAATTTCTATAAACCTTTGAAACATATGGCCTATAAACATTCTATAGAATTTCTATAGAATCTCTATTAATTTCTATAGAAATTGGTATAAAACTTTTTTTTTTCTATAGAAAAAAAAGTAGTAATAAAAGTTCAATAGAAATTTCTATAGAAATCAAAAGAGGTTCTATCGACATTTTATAGAATTCTATAGAATTTCTATAGGCCATACGTGTCAAAAGTTTATAGAACTTTTATAGAATTTTTTTCCCTGGGATAGTGTATGTTTCATCAAACTTTAAGTATTTTGAGATGCATATTAGAAATACTCTTAGTAAATTTGCAAGCTCGCAAGTAGAAGATATTGATTATTTCAACAACGGTAAAAATCTGTTTATAAATAAATTATACCTTTAGAATAATAATTGTTCAAAAAATCTTCAGAATGATTCAAATCATCTTGAGCAATACATAATTATATCTGATAGCACTCGCGGAAATGAATTTACTATCAAGAAAGACAGTCGTTTTTTGAATAGTAGACTTGAAAATGCAGTGATTTGAAAGCAAAATTTGAAAAAGGTATACTAAAGATATTGAGTTAGATTGTTGTTGTTTGTTGTCTCAACCTGCCTCAGATTCAGAAAAAGTGAGCAGTAAAAGGATGTCTACAAAAATGATGAAAATAGAGACAATTGTTTGCATAGTTCATAGGTTAAGAAGACTCGTTTGATGGATGCAGTCCGTAAACAAAATATCAAGAAATTAAAAAAAAACTTGAAAACTTCTGTTTAAAAATGATCTTCTAATGATCTTCTAATGATTTTCTTGAAGTATTTGCGTTCTTTATACTTTATTTCTTATTCTTATTATTTTATTAAACCTTCTCTTGTAGTTTTTTTATTTTATTTATTTGTATCTCTATCTTATATATTGTAATAAAGAGTAAAACAAACAAACAAACAAAAAAACAAAAAACAACAAGAAAACAAAAAACAACAACTTGAAAATCATAATTTTCAAGTTTTTTTTTTGTTGAGGAGTCGTTTTCATGAGAGTCTTATAAGACTCTCATGAAAACGACAGTTTACAGTGTTTTACTGTAAACTGACTATTCAACTTCACCCTTTGAAACATTTCAAATCAACACAAAAAGACATCAAGTTTCTGAACCAAAAGAAAGTGTTATTTCGGAGTCAACTATTAGAATATTTTCAGAATATCCAATCTGAAAAGTAGAAGTAAAAAACTTAAGTAGGTTTTTAATCATTTTTATCTTTTCACTACCTTCAACGTCACCATCTCCAATTGCCAACATAACAAGCTGAGGAGTTAGCTACTAAGTACGTTTTTTTATACTTTTTGTTAAAGCCTCCCTTAACTGACAATCGTATTGCACTTGTATATTTACACTAGCCCTGAAAATATTTTTGAAACTAAATAAAAAATTGGGTAACCAAAATTGGCTTAGAGGTTCTTAAAAATAGTAATGTATTAGAAATATATGTATGTATATTTTTGTCATAATATTTAACTATAAAATGTGATAAACGCATGGTTTTCAGTTGCGCAAATGATTTTTCTAAAGTTTTAAAAAATCTCCAAAAAAATCTCACTTTGTTCCATGTTACCTTATTACAATTACATGGTCCTAATTATATGGTCCATATTAAATCCTATAAACATTACTGTTAAAACTAAAATTTTATCAAGTGTTTGGTAGGTATTGCTTCCAAGTAAATTCTAAACTCCAAATTTTTTTTTTATAGATATTTTTCTTATATCGAGTCATATAAAAATCAATTTTTTAAAGTACTTGGAAGTTATCATTTAAAGAAAACTTTATATTTTGAAACATATATTTGGCTTAATATAAGTTTTATACTTATAAAGTTATCAATAGCTTACAAATATTTGTTTTAAAGTACCATATTTTATTGCATTAGAATGTAAAATATTACAAATAGTGTCACGATATGACATGCCACAGCGTGACAAATATATAGCAAAACAAATAGCATTAATAAGAATTTTTTAATAAGAACAACAAAATTGTTCCAAAAATTGTTTCGATTTCAAAATTAAAAATAAAAAGTTTGAGAATAGTTTTTTTTTTTAGAATATTACTAATTAGAATAACACTATAATGTAAAGTTCAGTTCAGTTATATGGTCAACGTTACATTTTTAACAATAAAGAAACAACACAGATTAAACATGCTATTAAAAACATTTTTAATCCACCATCTTACTTGTCTAAATAATAAACATTGTTTGACATTTAGGTTTATCATTGAACGCTTAAACGAACTAAAATATACATTTTACTTTTATAAAGAATTATAAAAGATTAATCATTAAAGTTTTAATTTTTTTTTGTTTTTCAAAAACTATAAAATTTAATTCCACAAATAGTGTAAACAGTTCTAACATTTACGTGACAATTACAAGACGCCTAATTGTTAAAGTAGCAAAAACATTTTGTCAACTTTTTTGTATCCCAACCATAATCTCATAGCACAATGACAAAAAAAAAAAAAAAAAAACAACATAAAAAAAAGAAAAAGAAATAGTATTTGCTCTCTAGCAGCAAAAGGCAAAAATTTTATTGAATTTTAAACTTGTTTTACTTGATTTATTTTACGACTTGTAAGTTTCTGAAAATTATTTTAGAAATTTATTTTTAACGAAATTATTTCGTGGTATCATTAATTAAATATATTGTTTTTTTTGTAAATAAATAGAATGTCTTTTTACTAAATAAAGCTTTTGAAATACTGCATAAATTCAGATATATAATAATGGTTAATATTTAACAAAAAAACCTTTAAATCATTTTATAAAATTGACATAATTATAACATTGATCATCAACTTTTGAGTTATACATTAAGGTTTAAATATTGTTTTGAAAAGTGAAGATTTAGTACAATTTGTTGCACGTTTGCATTCTATTTATCTTGAAAATATATCTTAAAAATTAAATGATATTGATTTTGAATTTCATATATCTCAAGAAAAGGTTTTACTTAAAGAAAATTTCCAAGACTCTTTGAGCAAATCTGAATTAATTAGGAAGTTATTATTTTATAAGTCACTTGTTTGAAACGTTATTTTAACAAATTTCTTGTACAAAAAGTTTATTATATTTGATATTTGCAAATTTGCCTTCTTTTAAAGATTTTTATCTTTAAAGACTCATGATGTAAGACTCGTGATGTATCGTGTATGTATGACTCTAAAGTATCGTGATGGAAGACTCGTGATCAAGACTTTACTTTCATTAAACTATTTATTTTCCTAAATATTTATGAATTTGATAGTTAACCAATTAACTGTATTGCAATAATTGTTATAGGTAAATAACGAGTTTTTTTTTATAAAACTTGTGAAAAATGTTTTTGCGAAAAATGTTCTTGTAAAAAATGTTCATGTGAAAAAGATAAAAAAAAAATACGATAAGAAATAGCAACTTGACAAGTAGGTAGAAACCATCGGTGTAGAATGATTGCGATTTTATTATATATTAAGTGTAAATTTATTATTTAATATGATTTGATAACTTTAATAGCTTTAAAAAGCTTGTAGGTATTATCTGATCTCTTGACATATTGTTGATTATAGCTTTTAAAATTCTAACAAAGTTTTCTTCAAAAAGCTTTAAATCAAAGGTTTTACATTTTATTAAAATAAAAACTATCCAGTATAACCTAAAATACAAGTATTAGATGTTGCTGGTTTATTAACTCCTTTCCTTGGGTGACTTAATAACAACTTGTTTGAATAAAACATGCATACAGCACCATAAGTTTTCTTATTTTAATATAAAATGAAACTCTTAATGAGAAAAAGGCTGTTATTTTTATTTTATACTTATCTTTAATTTAATTTAATAATATTATCATATGTTTAATTTTTTGACTGTTTTTCAATTTAGGACGGAGAACCGTATAAAATTCAATTCGACGCTTCTTTGTTTGAGTCTTTTTTTCTGACCTTAGCTTATTTTCACTTCTCATTCTTCTTTTGGTAATTCAGATTATAAAATGATCTTGCTAAAACTATAACAGTTCAACTTCACTATTCATCTTTGCACTTTTTACATCTTCTTTGATTTTGTTTTTTGTGATGTTTTTTGTCAATGTTTTTTTTGTCTGATTTTTTCCGTTTTATAACGCAGTGTTAAATTAACCCTTTTCCACCATGAACAATGCTAATCTTTATCTAAATGATAAGATTATCAGATTTTTTTCTCGCCGGGGTTTTTTAAACCTTTAAAAATTTTATTGCAATTTTTAACCAACGCTACCAACGCTATTATTTCAAAAAAATATTTAGCATAGCAATACTTTCAAAAAATTCAAAACTAGTTCTTAACGTTGGTGATCAACTGCTTGTTGATGTATAAGATAGTAACATCGCAACGAACGCTGCTGTAGTGGATTTGCAGTGGACCTATATAAGCATTTTAGGCGGTTTATTTGAGTTTTATTCATTAGTTACTTAGCAGACCATTATTGGCATCTGCTATAAGTGGCCTGTAGGGTGACCATTATTTTTCATTTTTTCATTTTTTTCAAAAATTGCAAATACACTGTGTAAATACCTGTTCTCCTTTTATATACTAGCTTATATAAAAAATTTTTGTTTACTAGAAACATTGGAGCAGGTAGATGTAGTTTTTCAATAACTTTTTTCATCATCATATTCACAGCCATATTAGCTATACAAATATTGCATGGGTACCAACAAAAGCAAACTTGAACCTCTTCATTGTTAACAGAAGCGTTTAATAAACTTTAGTAAAAGTTTTACCCATGCAAAACCTCTTTCAAGAAAAATGAATGGAATAAATATATCAATTTCATGTTTATTTTTGTTTCATATTTTTATGTAAAATCAATTATTCCCCGGTTTCTTTTCATGAAATGTAATTGTCAAAAGATAAAAATAAATACATTCTACGCAATAATAATTTTATTAAGCAACCTTATTTTCAAAGAAACTATATTAAATTTTTCATTGCTTTTCGTGGATCATTTTTATTAAACAAAAAGGTTTTTCTCAAATTTTCATTCAACATTGGACTACAACTCATTTAAACGAAGACTTTAAAAAATAATTTTTACAATCAATGATTTATTAAAAAACTTTTAACAATTTTTTTGTATTTATTTCATTTTAACGACCTATTTTTGTAATTTTTTATTACTACTTACTATTTAAATTTTATTTTGAGACTTCTTTCTGAAATAATTAACAAAAACGGTTAAGAAATGATGCATGTATGTGCATCATTTATTACATGCACATGCAATAAAGAATGTTTATCAAAATGATGTTGCTAATTTGAAATAAATGTTGTTTGAAATGCAAACTTATGTTTGCATTTCAAATAACATTTATTTCAAATTAGCAACATGATTTTGATAAACATTCTTTAAAATATGTTTTTAATTTTCTTGAACAACCAGTAAAACATTTTATCTCTGATTCTAAGAATGAAAAGATTTCACAAATTTTTGAATAAATCGAATGTTTCTTTCAGCACAATCATTTAGTGACACTGAGATTTTTAATAAAAAAGTAAAAATTTTCTTTTCAAGCACATGAGATATTCTTAAATGCGCAACAGCGTTTTTATTAGTAACAATCACGGCAATTTTATTTCTTCTAACTGTTTGTTGGATTTTTTTACATAAATGTCTGACTAGTTTTACATCAAAGTGCAATACAAAATTTTTTCCTTTTATTTCGTTAATATAACTTTGTCTAATTTCATTTCCGTTATTTTGAAAAACGAAACTATGCTTCAATCTGGCTGTTTCTTATTTTTTATCATATTTACTCGTCGTTAGTTCATGATACTGGTACATGATATATTGTTTAATCTCGATAGCTTAAATCGGTCTTTACACTGAGAGGAGTTGTAGCTGCAATTAGGCCATCTCTAGTAATTCCTTTTATGACATAACTTAATTGGATAGAAGCATTAGTGATACGTTACTTTTTATCTTCTTTTTTTTTTAGCGTTGCTTGTTAATTTTTGCTTCTGATAAATTTCAACCTTATCAGAGTTATAACTTGTATTAACTACGATCAATGTCAAATTCAAAAGACCTACAATAATATGAACATAAAAAGAAAATGAAAAAGTATATTCACCGCTTATTCTATAAAATAATTTACAATATTCATTCAACAATTCAAATCTTTTAGCCTTTTCATGATAAATATTACCTGTATATATATATATATATATATATATATATATATATATATATATATATATATATATATATATATATATATATATATATACAGGTAATATTTATCATTAAAAAACTAAAAGTTATATTTGTACTGGTATATATATATATATATAACAGTATAAATATAACTTTTAGTTTTTTAATGATAATATTACTTGATGAAGATATCAATTTTATCTCATTTAAACATTCCATCAACATTTTCAATCGAGGGTTTTAAATCTTCTAAATCCAAGTAATCATTGTTGTAATTATTATAATATTGGACACCTCCATTGGCTTCTATTGAATTTTTTTTTTTATAACATGTAAACCTACGGTTTCTCTCTTGTCTGCATTTAATCTTTGTTTAAAATTCTTAATTTATGTCTGCTGATAAACTGTTTTTCTGATCTTTCAAAATTGCTTAATGTTTCTCTTTTCTCTCTTTATTTCTATGATTGATTGAAATTCTTTAAATAACTTTTCTTTGGTTTCCTATTTCCAAACTAGCAACTTTTTCTTGATTGATATTTATTTTTTGTGAACTTTTACAAATATGATTATACTTTATCATATCTAATTATTTTTTAAAATCACTAGAATCCGAGATATTCACAATTTTTCTAAAAAGTTTTTAAAACCACTCTAATAATATAGTTTTTAAAACCATTAGGATCCCAGATATTCACTATTTTTCTAAAAAGACACAGTTCTACATTTTTTTTGATAAATGATTGTTTTTTATTTGCTGACAATATGCTGACATGTTCATAAATAATGTTTAATACTTATTATCTTTAGTTACATTTAATTTAAAAACAAATCATTAAATTTAAGTGATGCCATTACTAAATAATATACTAAGTAATACCTTTAATAAACTTTTCCTGAAACTATGTTTACTATTGTCTTTTTTCTTTATATAAAATATTTTATTGATAATTTTGTTAAATATTGATTAACAGTTAAATATAATTTTGTTAAATATTAATTAACAGTTAAATATTGTTCTAAACTGTTTTAAGACATTTTGTAATGCAGTGTTATTCTACTTATTAAATAAAAAATTAAACATTTAATTATAATTTTAATTTTTCAAAATTATTTTGATGAAGTGAAAAATATTAATAATGAAGGAAGAAAAGTTTGAAAAAATAATTAATTGTAAAATCAACCGATTTCTATGTTTAGCAGTAATAATAGTTCTTAAAACAAAACAAAAAATAGCTTTAATATGACGGAGTGGTTTGAAAAAGAATAGCTCTAATATGACGGAGTGGTTTGAAAAAAAATAGCTCTTATATGACGGAGGGATTTGAAAAAGAATTAGATGTAGTGCTAACTTTTTTTTTTTTAAATTGCTCACACTAGTGGCCAGTCGATAACTTTCCATCATGTGATATAGTGGCTAGTCATTGGCCGCCCATTTTAGGTGGTTGCCATCGCTTACAAACATGCTTTACAATTTTGCACGCATTTTCTCAGAAAATAAAACGGATGTTTTGTTTAAAAAAATTATTTCTTATAATCATTATGTACATAGTTAATGGATTTTTAACATAGTTCGGTGTATCATAACAAATGAGATGTTCATAAAACTACAATGACTATGCAAACGGTAAACAACTTTTTTTTAAAGAAGAACAGTTTGGATTTTGTTTTTACGAGATAAAAATGTTATTGGCAAAAACCCGAATGGCATTCCCTCCCCACTTAAAACCTGCTCACATCGGCCCTTCGTTCAAAAAAGGGCATTAATATCTCCAGGAAGGACTACTTCAGTAGTGAATTTAGTATAGGGCGCAGGGAAGGGGTGAGTTGCCTCCCCACGCATCCTAGAACGATCAAACGGCGCCCCCTAAAACATTAAAAAATAATTATAAATTCAAATTACCAATGAAAAACAAAATGAAAAAAATAAAAATAAGTACAAATAGAAATAGAGAGAAAGAGGAATTATTTTAAAACAGAGTTTTTAAATTTCCTTTCGAAATATTGATGTTAAACTCTGAAAAGAGAAACATTGGTATTAAACCCTGCAGAGGAAAAGCATATGATGGTGCTTATAATATTTGGAATTAAAAGTGGTCTTCAAACTCGAATAAAAACGCTCTCACCAAATGCCATTTATGTTCATTGTTGTGCTCATGTTTTAAATTTGGAGACCATTGTATTGATGTTCAGATGTTTTTAGGAACAGCTAAAAAATTGTATACGTATCTAACGTCTAGTTTACGTAAAAAAAAAACGAATTTTTGATACAAGATGAGAAAGTAGGAAGCATGCAGTTGATGCTGATCTTGAATCTTTTTCTGCTATTCTAGCAACTCTAGAAGATATAAATCTTGTAGAATCTAAAGAACATACAGGAAATGTTAGAGCAGAAGCTATTGGACTTTAATAAAAAAACATTCATTTGCTTTTCTAATTTTATTTTTGATAAAGTTGTTGGATAATCTTTTAGTGTTATCCAACTATTTGCAACGAGAAGATATAGGTGTTTTATTTGCAAAACAGATGATTGATGTTACAAAAAAAAAGTTTGTAGATATGAGAAACGATCAAGCTTTTGAAGTTCTACATTTAGCAGACAAATCATTTATTAGTGAAAAATGTGCCAAACTAGATGTAGAATCTGAGTTTAAAGAAAACTCGTCATTCTTTAAATTCAGTAAGCCTAACATCATGCCAAAAAGAAAACGCATGACAGGAGAGCTGTGAAAAGATAAAAGAGTCGATGATCCAACTACACACCTAAAATCTAAAACCTACTTCAATTTTTGGATACAATTATAACCCAAATAAATAAACGATTTCACGACTTTATTTACACAGTTACACATTTTGATTTCCTTGATCCGTCAAAATTATTTAAAGAAAATATAAATTCATTTAAAAACTTATATCAAATTTATTGTAAAGACGTAAATACTGAAGAAGCAGTCGCAGAGTATAAGACTTTCAATGATGTGTATGCATTGATATTCTCATCACTGACAATTGACATACAATTGAAAGATGTACTCCAGTTCTTGATTGAGAAACAGATGGCATTCGGTTTTCCTAACTTGTCTATACTTTACAAAATCTTTTTGACTCATCTTTTTGTTACATCTACTAATGCTGAAAGAAGTTTCAGTTAACTAAAGATTATAAAAAATTATCTTCGATCAACAATGACAAACGAACGTCTTTCTGGATTAGCATTAATTTCTATTGAACGTGAGCTTGTTGAAAACATTGGCATTGACTTGTCGATAAATCGTTTTGCATTAATGAAATCTCTCAGAATTTGTGTAAACTACGTGAAAAGTGAATTTTTTTTTCTAAATTCTAACTTTTGTAATATGTCTAGTTAAATTTTTTTTTTAATGACCGAACTATTTCAGTAATATTAAATGTTTCTTATTTTATAAAAGATAATTGTTAACTAAAATAAACAAAGGAAACTAAAAAAAAATTAAGTTATTTAGTGTCTTATATATGTATTTAATATGTATAATAAAAAATACGTAAAAACATTTATAAAGTGTTTTAGTCATGAAAATAATTTCTGGGGTGTAAAATATCACACCCAACCCTGGTCGCCCTCTATTTATTGACTTGGCTCCCCCTCCGCGACACTAAACCTCAATCCGCCACTGGACTATTTAACTTCAAATAAAATACGTACACCCATTCTTAATAAAAAAACAGATAACAACATGCTTCCCTAACTTATCTACACTCCATCGAATTTTTTATCTGCTTATCAAATCGACAAGACTCTTCCTTTTACATCTGCTTATGAAATAAATTTTGAAATTGAGTAGTATGCAAGTAATTTAAATTACAGACACCAATGGCGATTTAGACTATATTCCGGAGAAGCTTAAGTAGACTAAAGATCAAAAATTATTCGTGATCGGCAATGAAAAAAACAATCCTAGCGGGCACAGAATGTCCGCTGGACGTCTTAAAGACGTTCTCCGGATATGCGAGGTCCACAAAATTTTGTATCGACGTCCTACCGACGACTGTGCCCGCTAGGATTGACGCTTATTTTAATTAAATGTGAGATTGCTGAGTACATTTAATTTGAATAATCAATAAATTATTTTTCTTCCACCCAGCAAGCACAGACGTCTGTTAGACGTCTATACAATGCCATATATACGTCGCAAGCCTGTATGACGTTCTTAAGACGTCCAGCTAATGTTCTGTACCCACTCGAAATAAAATCTCGCGAAAATTTTTTTTATAAAATAGCAAGGAAGTAAATTTCCTTCTTGATGCTTGCTTTCTGTAATATGTGTAGTATAAATATTTTTTTAAATAACCAAACCATTATGGTAATATTAAATGCCTCTTTTTTATTTAATGATTTTTATTTAATTAACCAATGTAAACTTATTTATTATTGTGATTGTTTAGTGTTCAAGACTTACTTAATAGTTATGATAAGAAGCACATAAAAGCATCAATAAAATATATTTTTCACAAGTGCAGTTCTTGAAAAAAAATTTTCTAGGGTTAATGTGCTACCTCCGACTCTTGTTGCCCCATACTCATTCCTTTTTTTTACTATTATTGATTTAAGGTCTAACAAAATTTAACTGAAGATTTAGCAAAGTTTTACTAATAAAGTTTTTACACAAAATTGTGAATGGCTTACTGCATACTGCAAATTCTATGCAGTTGGACTACCTAACGCAAAATGTCTTTGATGTGGGGCCTCTCAGAAGTTCCAATTAATTAATGTTATCTAAAGTAAAAAATAAATTTTCTTTCCCTCTATTTAGCAAATAATAATTAATAAAAATTGCTTTATAAGAAAGAGATTCGGGATTCGAAGCAAGCTCTGGACGTATTTAACACTATTAATAAGGAAAGAGGCGTAAACTTCCTATTTAAATGCTCTTCTTCTGTGACAAGACCGTAAATTCTTATGGGATGACGTCTTTAGTTACAACACCGGATCCTCGTAGACTTAGTTGAAATAAACAAGTCAAAATAAAATTTTATTTAAAAAAAAAAAGAAAGGAATATTTATAGAATAATTTATTGAAAAGTATATAAAAATTCATCCATAATGTTGTAAAACAATTTGCAAGATAAAAATTATCTTGTTCTTTGTTCTTTGTTCATAATATTTTTATGTTGTAAAGAAAACTAAGTTATTAATTAAATAATTGCAAAGTGATGAAAATCTTTTTATATTTTTTTACCTAAAAATTTATCACCTATCACCTAAAGCTTTTTTATTTTTATTATATAGAACAATCTTATTCAAACCCTCGCAAACTCAGATCAATTTTTATTTATTTTAGTCACCCTTCACCCCTCCTTAAATTAGATATATAAAAAAAGATTCGTACTAAAACGAGTATTGTTGAAAACCAGGTTTAGGAATAGGTGGTCCGGATTCGAAGCTGGCTCTAACCAAATACGTATAAGACTATAGTTATAAGCTCTATAGTATAAGTTTGCACTTCGTTGCTTACAAATTATGCGTATTTGGCTAGAGCCAGCTTCAAACCTGGGCCACCTGTTTTTAAGCCTGGATTCAACAATACTCGTTTCAGGTATAGAGCTGTCGTAGCGCAGTGGTTAGCGCGGTTGCTTCAGAAGCAACCAAGTTTTATAACATCGGTAAGAAAGGAGGCGTGAACTTCCTTTCAAATGGTCTTCAGCGTTGCTCTGTGACAAGATTGTAAGGACTTTGTGATAAGATTGTTAGGACTTTTTGGGACACCTAAAATAAATAAATTAAAAATAAATAAATAAATAACTTCCTGCCTTAATACTATTTAGCTATGCTCTGTTATGACTTCTTAGAGCAGCAAAATGTATAATCTAATAAAAATAAATATTTAAAAGCGCGACCAAACCGTTTTGCTAATGAAAATTGCGTTAATCCACGCCGTAAATGCAGCTTTTAAAACATTGACAAAATAAACAAAGAGAAATCACAAATGGAGAAATCACTATAAAGTGAATTACAATAAAGGAAAATCACTCTAGAATGTATAAAGGGTCTAGAAAGCGGATCATTTTTAAAAATATATTGCAAGTATAAACTTTAAAAAAATTTTATTTTTCAAAAATAATTATTTAAACCTCGTATGAAATTCTTTGAAATTTTAAACGGTATTGTACAAAAATATAACTTTCGTTTAATTCATGTGGAAAAAACAATTGATGGTTTTATTTTTTTAATTCTTTATTTTTATAATAAAAAATATATTCAAGTTTTTATTTTCGATTGTTTGTAAAATTATATTTAAATTAATTAATAATATTGTTTACCATAATAATTCACGAAAAACAGTGAAACAGATAGTTTGAAGGGAGGTTTATAATTATTGCAAGTAATATAAAATTTCCAGAAAATATTCAGTATCCTAATATTTGCGTGAGAAACACTTCATTTCATGTTTACCAGACGTTATTGCGTGTCTGGTAATATAAATATTTTAATTATTAAAAATTTTGTTTTTTTGAATTTTTTTTATTAAAAAACTTTGGAAATAATATTTTAGTATAGAAAACTATTATAGTTGATATAGATCTATACTAAAGATGCATCTTCATAATACTATATTTCTATTCTAAAGATATCTTCATAATACTATAGACCATAATCTTTTTAGTAAATCTTGATTTAAAAATGAAAATTTGGATAATTTTTCTGAGAAACAAGGTTAGAAAAATTTAATATTGTGACTGCTCATTGCACACATTTATTTTTTCAGAATTTTATTTTTATCCACTATCTATCAAACTTTGCATTAATATTTTATTAATTTTACAACAAAATTGAATTATATATACAACAAAATTGCATTTTAGAACTTTGATCTGCTCACAATCAATTCAAATATTTGTATAGGAATTCTGTAAGAAAAAAAGTCTTAAAATACTTATGGTTAGGACTGTAACTCTGTTTTTATTATATTTTATATGTTTAGCGTGTTTTATATGTTTTACGTGTTTTTATATATTATATTTTATTTTTATACACAATAAAGATGAATGAAAAACTTAGTTTATATCAAATTTTACTTGCTGTTGGCATGCTTCTAACAGGTTCAATAAACACACTATCAAAGAAAGCACAAAATCAATGCACGTGAGTTAATAATTGGTATATTTGAATAAAGCAATAGAACTTTCAAATTTGTACTAGTACATAAAATATAGTAAATAAAATGAATAAGAAACTCACTATTCCAAGTGTATGTTTATGTGCGCACACAAACAAACATACACCCATATACATACACACAATGGTATGGCTACTGGGTTGGAGGCTCCCCCCATAACCAGACAGTTTTTCCATTAGATATTAACAAGAAAAAAAAAAAGTCTCCTTAAATTTGATCCTAAATTTTCTCCTTATAGGGCCCCTAAATTTTTAAGTAGGCCTCCTTAAATTGTTTGCCCCCTCCAATCCAATGTGTGGGGCAGCCTAGCCACAGCTATACATACCCACTTACATGAAGACACGCATAAAAGGATACTTAAAAACACGAAAACACACATAAAAGGATACACGAAAATTTACATTAAAGGGTACATATAAAAAGATATAAAAATATTGTAACTCTGACATATACTGAAATAGGAAACTTCCAGGGGCTTCAGTATATGCATCAACTGATCCTATACCAGTTGATGTATGTACTGAAATACATGCAATGATTATTTTTTTCCATTATTTTTTTTCTTTTTCTTTTTTTTTCAAAAAAAAAACTGTATGGGTATGCGAATAAAAGAGAAATATTTTGCAAAAAATTTTAGTGATTTAAAAATACCAGATTGTAACAGAAAAAATGCATAGAAACAGTTTTGTAGAACTATTATTATTTATTTTAATAAATAACTTTAATATTTGATACTTAAAATCTCTAGGTGGTAAGTTATGATAAAATAATTTAATTGCTTGATGATAGCAAATAATTGCAAATTTCTTAGAAATTTATACATACTTCCAAAAATAGCCATTCACTACCCTGCCACCGGCAAATAATAAGAATATTTTAGCAAGTTCTGTCAAGATATTGTTTTGCGTCTGCTGACCACAATTTGTAAGGGTTTGCTGTTCAAGTTAAGCAAACAGTTTCATGAAAAAACTAATATCATTTGCAATTAAACTTTTCATTACACATCTTCATATGTGTGCATATTATTGTGGAGGTTGATTCAATAAGTTTGGAATTTTTGTGCTATGTCTACCTATTGCAACTTCTAAAATTTCTTTCAGAAAAGCAAGATACCTGAGCCTGTTATTTCTGTAATCTTTTTGAATGGTTTAAAGAGTAACATGCTTTAATACATAACTATAGCTAAAACAATTTGATGTAACAAATTGTAACAAGATGTAACTCAACAAATGATGCTTGCTATGAAACAACCTGGTCATAAACAAAACAAAAATGCCCACAACATAGTTAACATATGTACTTTATTAAAGGAAGTCGGAACCATCAAAATAACTAATTGTAGCTGAATATTTGGTGCTTTAGCCAAGCGCCTAGCTGCATATTCGTATTTGTTGTTCAGCAAAATCACTATTTGTGGTACCTCTTATAATGATCACAATATAATAGTGATGGTACAATATATAATAACATACAATATAAAATATTGGAAACATATAATGATCTTCATTTTGATAAATTGAGTTTTAAAAATTGCAGACGCTTTACTTATCTGCTGCTTTAAATTTTATTAAATTATTTTAAAACTCACATGGTGCACCAATAAAATACACTGGATGCACTGACTAGACACTGATAGGGATGAACCCAGACCAGTTTTTGTACCGCTGCCAAATGATGAAAATGGCTAAAAGTATTTTTTGTTGTTTTACTTTTTATGTTTTTTTTTTTTTTTTAAATACAAAAAAAGTTTTGGTTTCAAATCATTAAGAAATAACTATTTTTTTGTTTATTTTAGCTAGTTTATTTTTTCTTTAGGACAATAAAGTGGATTAAAAAGTAACATGCCTTCACCCTTTTCAAGTTTAAAATTTTAGTTTGGTTACTAACATTAGATTTGAAAAAATGAATTAAAACTTATTACAAAACTCTATTTGTAGACAATCGAGTTTATGCAAAATTTTTTTTTTTTAAAGATAGAATAATTTTAAAATATTTGTTCAAAGCAAAATTAGTTTTTGCTTGTTGGCAATTAAAAGTTAACTGTTTTTAATAATAAATGAACAAAAGTAAAAATTTTTATTAACAAAATAGTAATCGTGCAAATTTAATTTTTAAATAAATAAACTTTTGATCTGTAGCTTGCTATTTTATTTTATGTTAAGTAAAGGAAAAAACAAAACAAATACTTTTTCAAAAAGTTTTATTTCTCATTATATTCTTTTTAACTTTAATAATAAAAAAAATAATGAATACTAATGTGTTAAACATTTTTTATTTAAAACAAGGCCTGTAACTTAATAAAATTTTTATTAAGTTTTAGTTTTATAAATCTTGAATGTCTTTAATGTTTAAAAAAATTCATAGTAAATGTAACTGATGATAATAAATGTAACTTATTTAATGTACATAATTTTATTTTACTTTAAATCAATAGAATTGCTAATATTTAAATTTAATTGAAAATTAAAATTATAGTAATTCCGTTTATTAAACCTTTATGTTTTGTATGTGAATAGTTTTTTTTTTTTACATAGACAATATCAGTTTGAATGCAAGATGTAAGGGTTTAATAAGTGTAACTACTATTATTTTAATTTTGGATATACTATTCTTAAATACTGATTAGAAATTATTTAAAGTATTTTAAACATTTAATAACAACGAAAATTAAAATTATTTATATATAGTTGCTAAATATTTAACATACTTTAAAGAATATTCAATAAATATTTACAAATGGCATAGTATTTGCAATTTGAACCTTTATTAAAATCTAAGTAGGTTTTCTAAACGTAAATAAAGTAGCAGACACTTACATCCACCCCTAAATTCATGTATTCAAAGAAATGTATTTTAATATGAGACGCTATTTTAAATCATTTTAAATAAAACTTAATAAGGTGAACACAAGCACATTGATTTTTAAAAGTCATTGTTATGGCACCAGTTTCAACTTTGAAGGTGATAAAGGGGAGGTTACCTCAAGAATATCCCCCCTCCCACTTTGATAGGAAACAAAAACGGTATCCCCAAATAAACTCTGGGTTTGTCCTTGACTGGAAGTACTTTCAAGACACACATAATGCACTGACAAAACATACAGGATGAGCTTACAAGACACACTAGTGCGTGGAAAAAGTAAAACAAATAAAAGTTTTTCAAGCATGCAGGGACATTTAAAAGATGTGACTTTGCTGAATCATGTAAGAATGAGATTTGGTTGATGGAGTTGATAGTTCCTCTGAACAGCGACCATGTTAGTATATGTAAAAAAAAAGTGATGCAACTATAAAATTTTTTTCTACAGGTTAAAGGACCTCAGAATGCAGTGGGACCTCAGAATGTCAGGTTGGAAATAAACCAACATAGAACTTGATTTTTTTAAATAAACTCTGAAAATGTTAGATCTGAATAAAGAATATAATGTTAAGTCATAAATAAAAAAATATTACATGTAATCCTAAAAAATAGTCTAAATTACGAAGACGTTGAAAAAAGTCTAAAAGCTTTTAACACATTTTTAAAAATAATTTCAAGCCCTTCGAAAAATGTGCAAAAAAGATGCGTGCGCAGAATAAATCTGATTTTCTTAAAATTGTCTTTTAACATACCTTGCATTTTGAGGTGCTGCACTTAACGTTTTGAGCTACCAAATCAAAAACTATATATTAAACTTATTTTAGACCATTATTTTAGACCAATAGACCAGAAGTGATTACATTTTATAATTTTTTTTTTAATAACATTACCAAACCTAAAAGCAAAATATTATGAACAAAAAATATAAAAATAAGATCCAAGTAAACTTTAATCCAAAATCAGTGAATGGAGAATGCTATGTTATATTCTGGATAAAATCATTTATCAGGCTCAAACTAAAGGCATCTTTTGAGTCCTATTTATAAAATGGTTTGATCATATTCGGTTTTAAGCCTGTTTCACCTCAACGATGCTTTACTTCATGTAGATTTCAAAACATCTCAAAGCTTAGTTGCTGTACAAACATTCTTTTCACATGTGCATTCTTCCTTACATTGATATAATGCCTCAATTTGTGTCTTTATTAGTTTTCTCCTTTTGGCTTTGTCTTCCTTGATTGAAGAAACCCTTTCCAATATTTTTCGGTATTTTCATTAATATACAGCTCAGCTTGTAAAAGTTTATCTTTCTGCATTCACTTAACACTGAGTCCTCCACTTAAAATGCGAACTTTTTTACCTGCATTTATGATTGCTTGTTTCCATGCCCACTCTGGCCATAACTCTGCAAGTATATTCATGAAACCTTTTCTGTTGATTTTCATAATCGAAGAATAAAGTACATTTTTAGCATTTCTGTACTCAGAGAGCAATCAACACGCAACTGCTTTCTCTAACTGCTTACTTTTCATCACTAAGAAAAGTAAGCAGTTAGAATTACTATATCTTAGATAATTGCATCTTGATTTGCTTGTTGGTTCAACTCTAAAGGACTTTTCCATTTCTTATTTATTTTCTACTGTAAAGGAAAATCAAAACTTTTGTACTTGAACTCTACTTTAGTAAACGTACTTTAGTTTAATTTATTTGTTCAAAAACACAAAGAAAAAAAATATACTAAAATTTGTTTTGAAGGAGGTTTTGTGATGAAACTATAAGCAAAATATTCATTTCACAATGACGAGAAGAAATTAATAAAAATGTATATATATATATATATATATATATATATATATATATATATATATATATATATATATATATATATATATATATATATATATATATATATACATATATATATATATATATATACATATATATATATATATATATATATATATATATATATATATATATATATATATATATATATATATATATATATATATATATATATATATATATATATATATATATATATATATATATAATTAACTTTCATTTACCTAGCGTTTTGATGTCCCTCAACCTAGCATTGTGTGGTGGAATGCAAAAAGGATAAAAGATAAGTAAACCATATATTTCAAAACATATTTAGCATTGAAAATAGATAATATATGCAAAAATTCATGATTACCTAAGCAATATTGGTAACAATACTACCTATTATTTAACCTGATGTTCTGAGGTCCCTAATGAAATAAGCATGTTCTAAATTCTTATCAAAAGACATGAAAACTTTAAAAAACTGCTAAAACCATTTGGCAATCTAACAGGAGTATTTTTTCAACTCTCAAAGATAAAAACAAAGTATATGCTCAAATATTTGGATCTTAGCAGAATCTTAAAAAGCACCTAACATTCTGAGATCCCTTTACCTGTAAACAAAAGTTAAAAATTATTATTCTTTATTCTTTTTTTTTTATTCATTCTTTTCTTCATTCTTTATTATTTTACTCTTTATCTTTCCTTTGTAGATTTTTAAATATGAATTTTACAACTTTTTAAATTTTTTTGAATTATTAGATCATATGGTATAGATGATCCTTATCAAAAAAATCTTAGAAAATTTGAACATCCTTGGTTTCAAACTTTAATAATGTTTGCAGGAGAAGCACTTTGTCTCCTGGGTTTCTGTTATTCAAGGAGAAAAGATGCACAATTATTAAAAATGCAGGTAAATTATCTTTTAAAAGAATAAATTTTTTTTCTTTCTAAATATACAACTATGATAAATCAATTTAATTTTTTATGACGTGTTTAAAAGCTACTTTAGCAGGCTTGGTCCGGAAGCTGGTGCGATCGCACTCGATAATTGACCACGGAAATAATATTTAGTTGCGAAAAACTGAAAAACAAACAAAAAAGCGCAATAAGATTAACTGGACCGATGAGAGACAGTTAAAAAAAGAAAAATAGCTTTTAACAGGATAAAACTTTTTGCAAAATAAATACTATTAAATCAAATATTTTTGAAACTCTTTTATAATTTTTTTTGTAAAATTAAGTGACATTTTTTATATAAAGTAACAACTTACTATTAATGATTGTTTAATAAGGAAACAAATATTCTCTGATTTATCAAAGAGTATATATAATTTTTATTTATATACTCATGTCTTATTTCCAGTGCTGGATTTAGGAGGTGGGGGGGGGGAGTAGAAGGGCTATAGCCTCGGTACTCACAATGTTAATGGCCGCAAAAGAGTCAAGAGGACCATTAGGTATTTTTTTCAGTCATTTTTACGCTGTGGCACATAAAAAAGGCCACCAAAATAATGCAGTCCCCGGCCCTGAAAAGTCCAACAAAATTTAACCAATAAAACTAACGCTATAAATAAAAAAGTTTTTCAATAACTGTTTTATGCTTCGTGTAGTTTGAAAGTTTAACACATTTGAGTTACTGTAGAAATTCAATTATTGAGTTACTGTAGAAATTCAATTAGCTAAATAGAAATTAACTAAAAACGTAAAACTAAATAGAAATTAACTAAAAACTAAATTACTATGTGAGTAGGAAGCAGACTGCTTCACAATACCGCTGATGATGGGCTTTATAATTTTAATTAGTATTTAAAACAGAAAAAAGTAACTTTAAGTTCAAGTATAACGAGTTTGTAAACTGGAGTGGAATATATAATTTTATGCCAGTTACATCTCGTAGATCTAGATCAAAGATTGAAGTGCCTGATCAACCTAAACAGGCATACATAGCCACTTTGTCTCTTTCGTGTGAAAAGTTCAAAGACTTATTAAAGCTATAAAATTTTGTAAGTGAACAAAATAAGCCATTCTTTGATCAATTGCCAGTTGATAACTTACTTGTTCAGGAATCTGAATCAGAACAATTCTCAGATTCAGAGTAAGAAAATTTAAAAGATTGTTATTGTTATTTATATTTTACTGAAAAATGTACTTTATATTTCTTCAAAAATTAAAAAACCATTTATTTTATTAACAGTTTCTTTACATCAGGGTGTTTGTCTGGTTCATACAAACTCAATACAAAGTGATATATTACAGAAAATATGATAGATAGATATGTTTCAGGAAAGTAATGGTTGCAAGTGTAGTTTTTATAAAGCTTAATAAAAATTCGAGATCTGTTTGATTTGAGTTTTTTTTTTTTTTTTTTTTTCATAAGAAAGGAAGAGGGAGGTAGGGCTTAACATCCCCTCACAAACATCTAAGTAATTTGTGGTTGCATATATTATACTACCATTTAACCTTTAAGCAAAGTAAGTGCTCTAAAAGGTTACAAGCTAACGGAATTTATGAGTTGATGAGTTTACAACGGAAAAACCACAGATGTCCAAAATCAGTGTCTTGTTTTCAAAAGAACGCTGTAAATAAATAATTCTTGTATTTAGCACAAATTTTTATTTGTTATAAATATATAATATAGGACTGTATTCACTGTCTTGAAAATGTACACTTTAACATTAATTTTTAAAAAATTAGTTTAAAACGCTACGTTTGTTAAAATCTGGAAGATTCTGTATTCAGAAAGCATCACTAATTTACCGAATAGTCGGTTAACCGCAAATTGATGAGAACTGTTATCCGGTTTTTGAAACGGATAACCAACAAAATCACTATATATATATATATATATATATATATATATATATATATATATATATATATATATATATATATATATATATATATATATATATATATATATATATATATATATATATATATATATACATATATATATATATATATACATATATATATATATATATATATATATATATATATATATATATATATATATATATATATATATATATATATATATATATATATTTATATGCAAGAGTTTGTTAAGTTGCATATCTTTTTTTTTTTTAAAGTTATCAATTTTAATTTCTTGAACTCATCAGATTAATAGATTTCTTGAACCTGGTGTGTTTTTTAAATTTTAATTAAAATATAACTTAACGTATATCTACTTTTTACTATACTTTTTTGTTTCTCATTACATTCACACACTCTACGATTTCACGACTGATAAGTTTAAATATTATTGATTTAATGTTTAAATGCCATTAATGCCATTATTGATTTAATAATAACCCATATTATTACATATTAAAGTTTAATTTGTTGCTTACTTCTAGTTATTATTATTGTTGTTGTTATTATTATTATTTTTATTATTGTTATTAATATTATTGTTATTACAATAATTATTATTATTAACAATACAGATATAATTTCTAATTTGATGTTTACTTAAGAGTATTAATTTATCTATTATGTTATTAAGTTATTAAGTCTATTGTATTGTTAAATTTTGGTTGTAATTCTAAACTTTTTCAGTTTTTAATTTAAAATTTTTTTACTTTTGCATTAGCTGCTTATTGACCAAGATAGTACTAATGTAATAAAGCCAAACAGAAAAGGAAATAGGTATCTAGATTTAAAAATATTTGTATAGATTAGAAACATATTTTATTATTACTATAAAAAATATATATAAATTAAAAATATAATCTTTTTAAACTTTTGTAAAACATGTTTTATACTATTAGACATTATCCAGTGCCATATCCAGTCATAGTTTGGGTGGTACCAGTGATGAAATTTCGTCAAACCCCCTCCCCCACCTTTAAAAAAAAAATTTGCAATTTTTTTAATAGTTATGTATTTGAAAAGCCTCTACTGTAAATGAATTTTTAAAAATGGTTTGTTTAACTCTGATTAAATGTCTTTAAATACACATTTTAGACATTTTAAACACAACTTATATTGCTACTTAAGTTCAGGCCATGTTAAGAAGCATTACGCAGTTTGTACTTTACAAACAAAATGGCGACTTCACCTAAACATTCAGCAATTTCCATTAAGCAAAAGCTTTTATCTATTGGAATATTTATTGTTTATAAATTGATGTTTATTGATTATAAGGTGAAATTAATTATTGTAAAAAAAAAACATGTTTGACCACATTAGATTATTTATATAATTTAGATAATTATTGTAAAAAAAAAACATGTTCGACCACATTTGTGAAATAAATTAATTTTTGTTTAAAAAAATGGATGTTACATAGTTATTATTTTTATTTAAAAACTTCAAAAAAATATGATTTTGAAAATTAAAAATTTAGTTTTAACTTTGAAAGAGTGTAAAATGGTTTTACAATCTTAAATTCTTAAAGAATCTTAATTCTTAAAGAAATAATTGTTTCTTTTTTATTTACAAACTAATTTATTACGTAAAAATATTAAGATTTTGTGATATCATAGATTTAAATGTGTAAATACAACCATAAAACTTCATTATTTGCTTTAAGAAAGGGGAAGTGTTTAAGAGATTTTTTTTTTTCTTATGCATTTTGAACTTTTTGTTTTGTATTTAATTATCATGTATCAACAGAAACCTTTTTGATAAATTACAGCTAAGCTCTTAAATATGCAGATTTGTAAATCATTTTACAATTGATGATGCCTATTGATATAGATGAAACATTTTATAAAAAAGTTTTAAAAAGATTGTATTTTTTATGAAAACGATAATAAAATTAGTATAATTATATATATATATATATATATATATATATATATATATATATATATATATATATATATATATATATATATATATATATATATATATATATATATATATATATATATATATATATTAATAGAAATTAGTAGAAAATTACTTAACAAAAACTTTTTTTTATTTAACACTGTGTTTCATCAATAAAGACTCATCAGAAATAAATGATCAAATTAATAAAACTTTAATTTATACCAAATATTAATTTTTTTTAATTGTTAATTCACCTTCTCAAGGCTGAGTAGGCAACTACAGACGAGGAGGCTACTTATTTGCGGTTATAACCCTCTCTCAACTCTATAACTCCAAAACATGAACCTTGACAAACCCCGCTGCCGGAAGAAATGAGTTGTTATTACAGGAAGTCGCAATTTTGAATTTTCAAGTCGCAAGTCAAAATTACAGGAAGTCAAAAATGTCTTAACTATTGATTGCTTATGATTGCTTATGGTTGGCGAAAAGATTTTTCCATTCACTCTCTGTTATGCCAATACATTGTGTATCAGGTTTATTCTTAGAGAAAACAACACATTTATATACCACATTTTTTGATAAACAACTTCCACTCATTAGACAATTGTTTTTTGTTTACAATTTTGTTGTTGTTGTTTAACAAAGCATTATTGTGACCTTTTATAATTCTTTCCATATTTTTTGTGCAAATGTAGCTAACTTTAATTGTATTTTGATTAAAAATTTTATGTAACTTTTTCCCCATCATAAGCAGGGTTGGAAAAAAACCAGGATTTTTTAAAAAAATCCAACCCAAATGTTTTTTTTTTGAGTTTTATAGGTTTTTTGGGTTTTTTTAAAAACTGATCAAAATACCAAATTAAGGTCTGAAGTTCCCGAAAAACGGTTCTTCGGTTCTTCGGTATTTTTCGGGAAATCGAAAGGAATCGAAGGTTTCGGTTCCTTATCAGAATAGGAATCGAAAAGAGCCGAAGTTATCGGTTTCTTATAAAAAAGGAATCGAAAAGAACCGAAGTTATCGGTTCCTTATCAAAATATGAATCGAAAAGAATCTAAGTTATCGGTTCTTTATCAGAATAGGAATCGAAAAGAACCGTAAATTGATTACTAACCTTTTTTTTAATAATATACTTCCGTTATAATCAATATTTTCGATTCTTTTCAATATTTTCAATATTTTCGGTAATTTCGATTCTTTGTCATAAAAACGGTAAATTTCAATTATTAATTAAAAAATCAATTTTATTGTAAAGAATCGTTTTTATTACAAATAAGTTTTAATAATGGCGTGCAAAATTAAATTCAAATTCATTCAAATTTAATTTCTCTCCCCTAAGGGATTAATTAAAAAATCGTTTTTATTGTAAAGAATCGTTTTTATTACAAATAGTTTTAATAATGGCGTGCGAAATCAAATTCAAATTCATTCAAACTTAATTTCCCTCTCCTAAGGGATTCCCCTTTACCAGTATAGATAGTGGTGTTTTGTGAAAATCTAATCAGTTACAATTTATTGTTTCACAAACAACTCTTTACAACAATTTACAATAATGTCTCAAGTTAATAATGCAATTTGGAATTACTTTACCAAACTACCAGAAGTGACAGTGAATTCTGACACCAAAAAGAAAACTTATAAATCAAGTTGTAATCAATGTCAAGCAGTGTTAACTTGCTGCCATGGAAGTACATCAGGAATGAGTAAACATTTAAGGTAAGTAATGTTTTTTCAATTTTTTCGGTAATTTCGATTCTTTTCAATATTTTCAGAGTTTTTGCAATTTAAGTTAATTTTAAGTAAAGATTTACTTTATAAAAAAATAAAAAAATAACAATAGTTCTGAATAATTAAATAAACATAAGCACTGATTATTATTTATTATACAGTAACAGCTAACAGTAATACTGTTTGTTACATTTAATTTAATATAGCGCCATCTATAGGAGTTATTTCAATTTTTTCGATTCTTTTCAATATTTTCAATTATTTTGGTAATTTCGATTCCTATCCCTATAATTATTTAATTTAAATCTTTTTTTATACAGATCTCAGCATCACATTCAAGCCAAAGCATATATTAAGGCAAAGAATGACAAGGTTGTGCAACTGGCTGCTGACAGGGAGGAAGTTGAAAAGGAGCTTGATAGATCTTCAAGTTTGAGAGGTTTCTTTCCAGCCACAACCACTAGTAAAAAAAGGCTGGATAACCTTAGTAAAAAGTCTCCACCATCCAGTCAGCAAGGTGATCATGAAAAACTTCAAGTAACTCTGGATGAGTATGTTAAGGTGAGAAAAATATTGAAGTTTTTTAGTAGCTTAAATAATCGTTTTTATAACATTTTACCGTTTTTATTTGTAAATATTCGAATCAAAATCAAGCCCAAATTGGTAAATTGAAAAAAATATTTCTTCAAAAAAAACTCGGATCTTTTAGGCGCCGTTTGGGCCATGCAGAAAAATTTTTTTTTCTCAATTTACCAATTCGGGCTTGATTTTGATGAAACTAATGTTAGAAATCTATTTTTATATTAAATTAGAAACTTTTGTGCCCTTTTCCAAATTTATAATATACTTTAAAGTTTAATAACTCTGTAAATTAATAAAAAGTTAAATTTCCACACTAGACAACAATTTAATGATTCCAAATTAATGTCCTTTTTGCTCTAAACTCAATATTAACAAAGTTATTGAGGTTTAAAGTTTTTGATTTGACCTGTCACCTAACACGTGCATGTAGATTTAGTAAACACGTGTTTTTCAAACGTTTCAAAACTTTAAAGGCTTTTAACTTTAAACTTCTTTGTTTTAATAGATAGAGTGATTAGCACTGTCTCTAGAAACTGCAACAACTTACCCATATATATTAGGTTGTCAGGTCTTGTTTAACGTAATTTCGATTCTTTGCGGTAATTTCGATAATTTCGATTCCTTTCGATATTTAACATTTTTTTTATTATTTCAGATAACTAAATGGGATTCACAAAGCAGCTGTCAGCTTGATTTTGATACAGTTCTCACTCTGGCCTGCATCATGTCAAATCTTCCTTTCAATATTGTGGAAACTCCAGGAATGAAGTTGCTCTTGAACTATTTGGCACCAAAAGCAATCATAAAAACACCAAAAACACTTGCTACAACAAAGCTTGACATGATTCATCGTAATGTTGAAAAGGCAATAACCAATCAACTTGAGGAAGAAGTACCAGAATGTGAAAGTGTAGCTTTTACATCAGATGGTTGGACTGCAAAAAATGGTGATCCTTTTGAATCTCTCACACTCCATTACATCAACAGTGATTTTGAGTTGAAAAAGTACAGTTTGGACTGCCAGGCTCATTTAAATAGGAAAACAGGTCCTTTACTTGCCAAAGGATTAGACACTATGATTTCAAAATATGAAGTCTTGGCAAGGCCTGACCTAGAAAGAACATGTGTGACTGATGGTGCAGCTAACATGAAGGCAGCTGTCAGTTTAGAACTTTATTGGACAAGCAATTGGTGTGTGTTGATCACATGTTGAACAATTGTTTGAAAGACACATTAGGAAATGGTGAGGTTAAGGTAATTGTTGATAAGTGCAAGAGACTTGCTCAAAGGACACATCAAAGCACTAAGGATTGGTATGAAATCAAACAAGAATGTGAATCTCTAGGGTGTAATCCAATCAAGCTAATCCAACCAGTGCAAACAAGATGGAATTCAAATGCAATGCTGTTCAAGTCAGTGTTAAGAAATGAGCAAGGTTTGAAGTCTGTCAGAGATAACAGCCTGAATGCAAACTTGACAATACTTATACCAAGTGATGAAGATTTTCAAGTAATTGCAGAACTTCATCCTTTCTTGGCAAAATGTCAAGAATACTCAGAGATTTGGTCCTCAGATAAAACACCTACAGTTCACAAGATCCAGCAAAACCTCTTTTCATTGATTACTATGTGCCGTAGGACAGTTACACAAAATACTTCAGGTAAAAAATATTTTTTTATGATTCTTTCGATTCTTACTAATAATTTCGATGATTATCAACAAATTATGCAATTATGATTATTTATTCATTTTTCTATTTTCCAGGTTCAAGAATTGCTAAAGATGCAATGACCAGGTTTATAGAATACTTGGAAACTAGGATTCCAGATAAAGGCACTGAAGTTAATGACTTTAATCTTGCAAGTGTGTTTGATCCATTTTATAGAGGTTATTCTATCACATTAATCAAGGGCAACAAAGATCATTTAGATGGAATAATAGACCAACTGGTAGATAATCATCCAACTACCAGAGAATACAATGAGGCTTATGAGGCTTCATTACCTTCTGCAATGCCAAACTTAGATGAAGATATGGATGATTTTGAGAGAATGGCCATGGAAAATGATGGAAATGATGCACCAACTTTGGCAGGACCATCAGAGCCTCCTCTGAAGGTAGATATTCATTTTTATTAATAATAATTTCGATTCTTATAAATATTTCCGATACTTATAAATATCGATTCCTATACACATTTTCGATGCTTATACACATTTTAGATTTTTGCGGTAAATTCAAATTCAAATTTTTTTTTTAGATGGAATTTAAGAGGTACTTGTCTATGCAAAAGCCAGCTAAGGATGTGAAGGTTTTGGAATGGTGGAAGGTCAATCAAAAGGAACTGCCATTACTAGCTGCTATGGCAAGGAAGTACTTGTGTCCACCAGTGACTTCATGCTCTTCAGAAAGGCTATTTTCATTAGGAGGAAATATTATTAGTGATAAAAGACACAATATGAAGCCAGAGACCCTTCAAAAAATAATGTTCATAAAAGAAAACTTTCCACTAGTCAAATCAAAAATAAGGTCCTGGGACAAAAAATGCCCTGGTGAACCAGACTATCAGTCTCAACCTCTACCATCCACCTCTCAAGATCAACCTCTACCATCCACCTCTCAAGGTCAACCTCTATCATCAACTACACAGACTCAACCTCTACCATCACCTTCTCAGACTCAACCTCAACCATCTCCATCTACACTAACCCAATCAACCAAACAGAAAAAAATGAAAAGTTTTTTGAAACCAAATGAATCACAGTCTCAAAGTCTACTACAAAGAGCTAAAAAAAGGAAACTTGTACTTAAATCACCAATGAAAAAATCACCAATGAAAAAAAACCCTATATATGATGCATCTAAAGATTTATTTAATACTGAAGCTAGTGATAGTTCTACTAGCGTAGCTTATAGCAGTGCTAGTAGTAGTCGCAATGGCAGCAAGGACAGTGTCACTGATCTCACTGATAGTGATTTAGAATAAATGTATTTTTCAACTGTATTTCAACTGTATTTTTGAAAATAAAAATTAAAAAAATTCAAGTTTTTCAATTCTTAGTAACAATTTCGATTCTTTGTAGCATTTTTGATTTTTTGCGATATTTCCCGCTAAGAACCGAAATTAGAACCAAAATTTACGGTAATTTCGATTACTGCCTAAAATTAGGAATCGAAAAGAACCGAAGTTATCGGTTCTTATGAGAATCGGAATCAAAATTTACCGTAATAACGATTCTTTCTTAAAATAAGGAATCGAAATTTGCCGTAATAACGATTCTTGCCTAAAATAAGGAATCGAAAAGAACCGAAGTTATCAGTTTCTTTTCAAATTAGGAACCGAAATTTACCGAAGGAACCGTTTTTCGGTAATTCCAGTCTCTATACCAAATTTATATAATTGTATGTGTACAATAATTTTTTTTTAATTTCATAAATTCACCTCCCTATTGCTCCAATGACCACTTCAGTCAAGGGAAAGGCGCTGTGCAGAGAAATAGATTGAGCACAGTAATTTCAGCAGAGGTAATTTGAACCCCAACCTTCTGATTGCGAGCCAAATGTTTTACCACTAGTCTATTAGCACATTTTACCTATAGTGAAAAAGGGGACTCCATCAACTCTAAATGATGTTAATTAATTGCACTAAATTAAAAACGTTTAGAATATTTTTGACTAAAAAAAAATCACTATAAAAATTATTATGACAATTGAGTTATTCAAAGTTTAGTAAGACAATATAAATGTTGCAAACTAGTTTTTTATACTAACATATTTAACATATCATTTCAAAAACTAGTTTACACAAGCTTACAACATGTAATCAACAAGTTTGCAACATGATTTTGCAAACCTTGTAATTTATTGTCAATCAGGATGACTATGAACACTTTTTAAACATTTTTACATCATAGAAGAAAACTGTTAACCTAATCACTACATTTTTTTAACAGAACATTATACTGTCCAGCTTCCTGGAAATGTTATCGGCCTGATCAATATTATGCAGTAATTATCTTAATTTTCTTACTTTACATGATCATATTCGTATTTTTAAACTGGTGTGAGAATAATGATTAGCTGATTTTAGATCATATTGGCACTTTATTTTTTATTTTTTATTTTATTTGTTTTGCAAATGGATTTTTGCCTAAGCTTTGGTTGTTCTTAAATGAATATCTAAAATGAATTTGTTAAGAACCATTACAGTGTCTTCACCACCAGATTCTTTTTTTCTCCTTGAAGATGTTTTACCGGCTTAGTTTTGCAACTGAATCAAAGTAACACATTATACAGCTCTATTGTGTGTTGATACTGATGTTCATTTTTTTCCCGCTGTTCATAGTCACCCCTGTTGGTGGTACATGTTGTAAACTTGTAGTTGATGCAAAATATTCAAACCTGTAAAAAGATAGATGAGCATGAGTATCATTTTCACCAACAAATCTTGTCCTTGTGAAGTGCATGCAAGTTTTCAACATGTTCTCTCATTGAATGAGCAAACATGCTGTAAACTTGCTTGCACATAACTCAATTTTTTTTATGTTTTAAGTTGTATGCACTTAATAAGGACAAGTCTAGCAAACTGTAGCATTTTTTTTGCCTGACAACTTTCCATTTCTAAACTGTGAATAATTTTTATATATAGTATTTTGCTTGTGGCTTTGTACTGAAATTTGCAGTTTACAACATAAGCTTTAAAAAATAAAAGATCAAATACCAATATAAAATGACATATATAAAACACTTGTTAGGAAATATAGACATTCAAGAGGAGAATAAAGATACTAAATAACTAGTAATGTCTTGAAATTTAGTTAATAGAATGATTTTTATTTCCTTTATAAGTATTTAACTAATTTAATGTTTTAATACATATTTCAATAACATTTATAGTAACTTGCTGTATGTTTTGAAAAAATAATAAATAGCCAACTTGCTACAAAAACAGATTGATCGGTTTTGAATATATTCTAAATACCATTTTGTATATAAATACAGTGTTTACAAGAGTAATTACAGTATAAAAGTTGCACTTGCTGATAATAAAGCATTTATAAGTGTTAAAATCAGAATAATCAGTTGTAAAATACAACATTTTTTAAAAAAAAACCAAATATATTTTGTTTTTTTTTAGGTTTTATTGGTTTTTTTTAAGGTGGGTTTTTTTGGGTTTTTTTGGGTTGGTTTTTTTTGCCAACCCTAATCATAAGCAATCTTTTAAAAACAAATGATAAGATGAGTCTTTATTGATGAAACACAGTGTTAAATGGAAAAAACTGATTTTCTACTAATTTATAATTGTTCTGTTCTTTTAAGAACCTTTGAAGAATTACTTTTTTTTCATTTAATATTTTGGGGATATAAAACAGATATTCCAATACAGTAAATATTTCAATACAGTATTGGTAAAGTTTATGTTGATCTGTACTAAGATCAGATAAAGTATTAGAGTTTACATAGGATTCAATCTCTAAATGAATTGGTACAAAATCAACTATTGGTAAATTATGCAAATTATAAATTACTTTTTTGACCAATAGGGCCCTTATGTTTCTTTGGATCATTACTTTTACTATCTACTTCAGCTATGACATAGCAAAGTGGTAACTCATTTTGGTAAAGTACACATCCTAATAAATAGATTCATTGGTTTAAAAGCCTTTTCAATATCTCAACTAAGCCATTATCTGCACCAGTATTAGCAGAAAGAACAATGGCTTCCAAACTACTAATGCTGTTATATTTTTTGAGTATTTTTAGTGTCTTAGTTGCCATTGTAATTTCTGTTCCATTTTTTATTTCAATGTGAATTATTTCTTAGAAAAAGGTCCACTTTCTGTAGTAAAAGTTAATTGATGTTCATCCTTTACTATTAGGTTCAGCATAATGATCATATCCTAGTATATGTGCTAATGTCTTTTTTACTATCTACTCCTTTCTACTCCAATGACTCAAATAAAAAAATTCTGAACTGTTTTTTTTCACTAATCATGGTAAACACATTTTTTAGTGTCAAATGTATTTTTTTCAGTGATAATTTGTGATCTATCATTCTTAGTTATAATATAAAAATCTATCAAGGTAGCAGTTGCTATGGCAGATGTTGCAGCATCACTAACTTTGAAACTAATAGCATCTTTAGGAATGTTAGATAAATCTGTTTAATTTTTTTCACACAGTGGTTCTGAAAAAAATTCATGATTCTGATTTTATAATCATCATTATTTAACTCACATCATAAGATTTATTGATACAATATAAATGGAGTGTAGTGTCACTTGTTATATTAATTTTCTCCTTACTTTTTCTTTTTCTTGCAATATTGACTGTCTCTTTCTTATCAATTTAGCTTATCTGCCAGGTTCCAAAGGGCCCTTGCCTAACTTTTTGACCCTTTAAATACTCTTGTTCTAGAATTGGAACCATAAATTAAAATATTCGTTTTACAGCTTGTAGAAAGTATTTTAAAAAAATAACAGACATAAAAAAATAATAACACACAAAAAAAATAAATGTAACCTGTTTGCTTTCTTTACAGAGACGTACATAGTGCTTGTTAGAGCAACCCTTGCATTGAACATTTCTAAAGGTTAATATGTATAATAAAATATAATGCCATAATTTGAGAAGAAATAAAAAACTTTACAGCTGTAAAATGTGTCGGCAGTTTAGTCACAAATTGTTTGCACAAACATACTGTTTAATATTGTTACTTTTTAAAAATGTATTATTAACTTCAAACCTTAATTTTCTTAATTTAATCTTAATTTAAAAGAGGAAGTTCACATCTGCATGCTTATAAATCAAATAACTTTAAAAGGTAATTTTCAACCAACAGACACTGCTTTTATGCTTTAAAGCTTTAGATTGTTCAGCCGCAATAACGTTTTGAAATGTTCTTTGTACCTTATTTCTTATAGGTTTTTCCTTCATTAGTGGAAGATTTGGATTTATGTTTTACGGCTTCTGCTGGTTGTGATCCAGAGACAATCCTGTCAAAAATGACAGGATTGTTGATCACAACCAGCAGAAGAATTTGAGAATTAACTTTAGCATTGGAAATATCCATGATTTGCATGTCTAACAATTGATTTATCTGTTTCTCTGGAATGGCAAAAAGAGTATGGTCATTAGATTTAAGAATTAAATTAGAGAAAAAGTTGTTTGCAAATAATTCTTCCTTTTTCTTGGGTAATAAGATCTGATCCATGTATTAGAGATGGATTATTAGACTTACATTTGTTAATGTTCTTAAGTCTCTAGAACCTAACGTTTTAGATTAATTACAAGATTTACTGAGAATAATGGAACTAATGTCAGACAGTATCTTTTTACATTGATTTCTTGAAATAATAAAAAGAGAGAGTTGTGTTTGTAAAAATAATGAAAAAAATAACTAGAATTTATAATTATAAATAAGTTACAATTAGAAATATAAATAAATACAAAAAGAAAGTAAAAATAAGTTACAAATTAGAAATATAAATAAATAAAAAGAAAAGTTAAATAAGTTACAATTAGAAATATAAATAAATAGAAAAGTAAGTTAAATAAGTTACAATTAGAAATATAAATAAATAGAAAATAAAGTTAAATAAGTTACAAAAAATAGCAGCTGCATAAGAAGATGAAGGAAGAAAAGGTTTGAGTAGAAAAATAAGGTTTGACTTGAAAATGGCAAGAAGGAATGAAAGCTTCAATACCTCCCTGGTTTAAGGAAATTATGCAGGAGGTATAATTACCAGCAGAGAAATGACATCAGCCCAATGGCCATCACTAAAAAAGTCATGAAATGAATCCCATAAGATAATAGTAAGTTGTGTGATGAGTCTTACGAATTAGATAAATATTTAAATTAAACTAATTAAACTTTTTTTTCACCATTCAAAAAACATTAAAAATTTCCCATTGCAAATACCACTTCCAATTGGGCTTTTTTATTGTTAATATTATTTTTAAATCTCAAATAAAGCAATACATATAGGTTGATTGAAAATTTCATTTTACTCTATTGCCTATATTTGACAAAAAATCTTGTAAAATAAAATTACTTTTTTTTTTTAACATCTTTGCTACAAACAAGGCTGCAAGCAACCACTAATTAGAGTTGGAATTTACTGGAAGAGAAACTAAAAACTGCAAAAATTTGTAGTTAAAATTTTGTTCAAAGTTAATCCAAAATTAATTAAAATGGTCACATATCATATTTTATCTGCTTTTAGAATTGTTCAAAATTTGATATTTATTCTCCCGACTGCCTGTGATCTTATTGGAACTACTCTATCAGGTATCGCATAATATTTTTTTATTCAATCATAGTTTAAACTAATCAGTAATATGTACTCGATGCTAAAATCATAACTATAGCAAACATTTGAAATAACAAATTCAATTAAGTTGATTAATATATATATATATATATATATATATATATATATATATATATATATATATATATATATATATATATGTATATATATATATATACATATATATATATATATATATATATATATATATATATATATATATATATATATATATATATATATATATATATATATATATATATATATATATATATATATATATATATATATATATATATATATATCAGAAAAGTATTTGACTTCAACTTATAGATGTCAACCAGACAAGGAAACAGCTGAAAACTAATTTTTTAATGAAACACTGTATAATTATTTAAACCCAATAGACTTTATTTAGGTATTGGATTGCTTTATGTTGATGCATCAGTTTGGCAAATGCTTCGTGGATCTATCATAGTTTTTACTGGAGTATTTTCTGTGAGTGTATACTATTTCTTATGGCTATAGACACACTGTCAGTAATCACTGAATTAATCAAAAAATGCAATGGGCTGTAGTTGCCATAGTTAAATTGTAGACACCACAGTTGTATATTATGTACAATTAAACTAAATAAGTGTACTTCCATCTCATTATCCTTTCAATAAATCAATCTTAAATCGGTTTCATTGTTTGAGGAATACTTACTTAGGAATGTTACTTCTGAGAAATATATATTATTAAATGATTTATTAGGATTTAGGTAGGATTTTTATTAAAAAGAATTTAAATTTATTAGATTTATGTTTTTATTGTTTTGCTTGTAGAAATTTTTCTTAAAGCGCAAACTGAAAACATCTCATTGGTTTGGCATTGCTGTTACAACGGTGAGTTCATTTTAACAGTATGTTAATATTTATACTTTAATATAATACTTGTTAGTATGTGTAATTCTTAATTTTTACATTTACTTTAGATAAAAAAATAAAAATAAAAAGCTGTACCTATCATATCAACATTTTGTAAAAAATATTTATATGTCAACATACCCAAAATGAAGGAAAAATTACATTTGTTCTTTCATCTTCCACAAAAAGACTTATAATGAGAAAATTAGAAATTATGGTCAAAAAAAAAATTAGGAGTATTTCTTTACTTTACATGGCACTTATCATGTATTCAAATCTTTCACTATCAACTAAATCATTTAAACAAAAACTTACACCAGCTAGATTAACTATCTATTCCATCTTTCTTTAATATAAAACAATGTTCCCCAACATATTCTTAGATTAACTATCTATTCCATGTTTATTCTAGTTTAGAGTCAAAAAGAAAGCTTTTCATTAAAATGTATAAAAAATATGTAGATCTATAAGTTTTTTTGTTAAAATATATAAAAGTAGGGAAGAGGGCTACCAAAAAGTAAAATAACCACAAAAAAAAGAATTACAAAAAAACTTACTACAAAAAAAAAAAACCATTAAAAAAAATCTGAAATTAGTAGTGATAAGCTTAAAAACCAGTGAGTGGGATGGAATTCATTTAACAATCTGTCATGCACTGACGAAATATCAACCTAGATATAATTTCTTATTTAAAAGTGTTTTAAACTATAGCTTTGAAATTATCTAATAATTCTGATGTTACTATATTGTTAGTTATTATATTCTAAAAAAAAGCATTTCAAAATAGAAGGAAATAAAACTTACTTTTAAAGACTGTTTTATTATTAGAGGTGGATTGGCTGTAATTGCAAATCTAATTTGGTTAAATTAGATTTGCAATGGAGCTTAATAACTACTACCTCTCATTTAAGAATTTATGTTAAAAGATATAAATCATAATAATAATAAAAAAATTATGATAAAAATAAAAATTTCAGTTTTTTGTTGAATTCAACTTCATACAACAGTTGAGATTAATTATTTTTTAAAAGGTTTTAATGTAGGAATTTTTTATAACATTTTCACTTCCAACAAGGCTGCAAACAACCACTATCAAAGTTGGAAGTTACTGGAAGAGAAAAGATGAAGTTTATATTACAAGATAACAATAAACAGATTACTTTATAGATTGCAAATTATATGAATCAAAAAAACAAGATAAAGGGAGCAAGTTCCAAAGAACTGATGTTCAAGGAAAAAATTAGACAAATAAAATTTTTTAAAGTATTTAGGAACAGTTACAGTAGAAGGATGAGACTCAATTGAATGACAAGTAACACGAGAATAAAATTTAGTAGATGGCACAAGAGGTGCTAGCTCTTTAGAGTAATGCCCATTTAGTATTTATAGAAAAGAGAAAGAGAAGCAACATTACAACGACGTGATAATGGTTGGAGGTTGGCTGTAAGAGCAGGTCCAACTATGTTTACAATGCTTTTTTGCACCTTGTTTAAAAGAGAAAAGGTATTGTTAGAAGATCCACCCCAGATATAGCAACAGTATTCCATACAAGGCCGGATTTGAGCTTTATAGAGATAAAGAATAGAATTCGGAGTGAGAAAGTGGGGAGCACAATAGAGAGATACAACCATAGCAGATGCTAGTTTTCTAATTGATTTAATATATGGTTTCCAAAGAAGTTCGGAAGTAAGAATATATCCTAGAAAGGTTAGTTGACTCATTACCTTTCATAATTATAGGAAGTTCTAGATTATTGTGATAATGATTGGCTAAAAAAAAATAAAGTTTTTTCTGAGTTAAAGTTAATCAGCCACTGAGAGCCCCATGCTGTAGCAGAAGAAAGATTTTTTCAAGCTCAAATGTCCTCTCAAAGTAATCAGAGATTGGCTTGGAGGCGGCATTTGTTGGCTTCTTATCAAGACAAGAATAAATAGTTATCAGCAAACAATGCCACTTTAGATGTGAGAATTTCTGAGAGATTGTTAATGTAAATTTAAAAAAGTATAGGGCCAAAGATAGAACCTTGAGGAACCCCTGAAGTTACAGGATATATATAAATCCATATCGATGATTAGAAAGTAAATTATTAGATTTAAGATGAGAGAAAATGTGTTTCTTAATTGAAGACTCAAAAACCTTACTTATGATTGGAAGAAGTCTAATGGGATGGTAGTTAGGCAAGTCAGAATGTTCTCCAGAATTTTTGAAAATAGGAATAACAGATGTTGCTTT
The DNA here is from genome assembly GCF_022113875.1 of Hydra vulgaris. Classification (NCBI taxonomy): domain Eukaryota; kingdom Metazoa; phylum Cnidaria; class Hydrozoa; order Anthoathecata; family Hydridae; genus Hydra; species Hydra vulgaris. The sequence continues at coordinate 49,762,026 of NC_061162.1, read as the reverse complement.
CCAGCAGGCCGCAAAAGAAGACACTGACAAGAACTTGCTAATTATTTTCTAAAGTATAGAGTACAGCTCCAGAAAACACTTCTGCAATTTAATTTGCATTCAACTTTATCTAACTATGTTTTGCATAATTTAATTGCATAATTTTTATTGTATAAATTATTAGAAAATGTATTGCATAAATGTTCAGGCATGACTATTTTTATTTATGTTAAAGTTTGTGTTTTTGATTATCGGAGTCATTGATATATTTCCTCTATTTTGTTTTTTGGTTTAAATGGGCAAAATGAGCTTTTTTTTTAGTTTTAAAAACTGTAAAAATGAGGTGCTAAAAATCAAAAGTTACAAAAAAAAAAAAAACACAAAATTTTTAGTCTTTTTTTTTTTTTGTAGATATACAGTATTGGACAAAACATTTGCAACCAACATCGAACAATGCTAAAAAGTGTTCCTAATTTTAAATGTCTTAAAAACAAAACGAACTATGCTACCACAGCATGGTAGTATAATTGCCATTGCATGAGCAATCAGCTAACAGGTGACAGCATACAGGCAGAATTTTGTTGACAAGTGCCTATTTGCAGCGGACAAAACAAGTGCAACTTTTTTGGTTTGTTTCATTTTCTAAAGTCTGGTCTGTGTCAATGTCACAGAAGTTTTTTAATAATTAAAGGAAGTATCCAGAAGTTTCTAGAAGCATGCAGAAGCTTCCAGAAGTTTCCAGAAGAAGCATCTGGAAGCATCCAGAAGCATCCAGAAGTATCCAGAAACATTTAAAAGCATCCAGACACATCCAGAAGCTTCCAGAAGCATCGAAAAGAAGCATCTAGAATCTTCCAAAACAGGCTCACATAGGTTCATTTTACTATATAAGGGACATGTAAACCGACATATAATTCAGTCAGTATATGGAAGTCAATCAGTCAGTATTATCAAGACAGTTTATCGAAGTGAGTTTTATCAAAGTGTTTTATCGAAGAACATCAACACAAGAAGTGAAATATAACAAGTGTTTCATTACATCAATACAGTCCACATCCAACCAAGACATTGTATTCCACAGAGCATTATTGTATCATCACAAGGTAAATGTAACACGGTAAGCCTTGAGAAGCGTGATTATTCATTTTTATTATTTTTATGACTTCAAGAAAATTATTGGCAATTACGTAAGTAGAATGTCACTAAAAATTATTTGTGATAAATATCGTGTGAAAAAATGGACCGTATCAAGACTATGTTCCAAATATGGTTCTACGGGGAAGTTGGCAGCAGATAACAAAGGTGGAGACCGCGTTCCACCACTTCTAGAGAGGATTCTATGATTGTCAGATCTGTCAAGAAGGATTCCTGGATATCATCAGTTGAGATACAAAAGCAATTAGAGCTGCCTGTATCGGACCAAACAATCAGACCATGTGCTATTGAAGCCGGATTGTTTTCTCGACGCCCTACAAAGAAACCGCTGATTTCACTAAAGAACCAAAAGAAAAGACTTCTGTTTGCTACATCTCATATTGACTGTAATGTACAGAAATGGCGAACTGTCCTGTTCAGTTCAACATCATTGTAAGGGATGAATTTGCCGTGTACCTTGACCGGCGGGAAAATGCCTCAATTTACATTACTGCCATAAGACCATGAAGCATGGTGGAGGCAATGTAATGATCTGGGGGTGTTTTTCTGCCAACGGTCTAGGTCCAATACATTGAATGAAATACATTACAATACATTGATGAAATAATGGACCGTTTCATGTATAAAAATATCCTGAAAGATGTTACCTCATGCTGAATGGAATATGCCATTAAAATGGGTTTTTCAGCAAAACAACGATCTGAAACACACTGCAAAAGTAGTCAAGCAGTAGTTTCAAGACAACCACCTATCGGTGATGGATTGACCGCCTCAATCTCCGGATCTCAACCCTATCAAGAACCTGTGGGAGATCGTCAACCGCAGAACTAATCGTGAAGGTGTTCGTAATAAGGATCAACTGTTTGAACAAATCCAAAAAGGCTTGGGCAGCGATTTCACAAAGTTTCATTAATCACCTGATCAAATATATGCCTCTAAGATGTAAGGCTGTGATCGACAACAAAGGATTCGCCACGAAATATTGATGGCCAAATACAGCTTGGTCAACATTTTGTGGAGTTGCACTTGTTTTGTCCAGAAGGAAACCAACTTTTTTTAATACTTTTGATTAATTTATTAATTTTCGTGTACAAATAATGAACTTTGTGATGAATAAAACTTGAAGAACATTGTCTCTAAACAGTTATGTAGTTATTTCCCTAATTTGAAAAAAAGCAGCACTTTTATATAAAGAAACTAAATAAGCATTATTTGGTTGCACTTGTTTTGTTCGATACTGTATAAAGTTTTTCTATTTAATTTTAAAATTTGAAAATCTATATATGATTGTGACATAACTAAAACTTGTAAGAAATTATTTAATAAAATCTTTTAACAAATTGAAAGTAAATAGTAATGAAAGTTCAAAAAATGTTGGTTGTTTTGCAAACAAAAAGTTTTTCATTATTATGTTAAACAATAAAAAATACAGTAAACAATAAAAATATTTGATTACATTTTTTTTAAATAAATTGTTTTAGCTAGGTCTGTTGTTGGTTGGATTAGCAAGTATACTAAAACCTCGTCATTCTGAGTCTCAGTGGCATACAATATTAGGTAAATGTTTTTTAACTATTAAATATTTCTTGTTGTTAATATACTATTTCTATAGGGTTGGGGCTTGGGTTAGATTTAATCTATTTTAGGATATAAGAAAAAGTAGTTTGTAACAATCCAGAAGTAATAGTAATAATACAAACTGCTGTAATAACTGTTTGTTTTAACTGTTTGTTTCAACTATTGTTTCAGAGCTTAAAGTTTATTCTTTAACAGCTGTTAACAAATGTTTATCTAGCCTAGCTTTAAAAGAATTTACTATCTTTGTAGATACCAATTTTTTTGGTAACGCATTCCAATGAGGTATTATTCTGTTTGTGAAAAAGTCTTTCTGTCTCTGAGTTGTTTTTGAAAAATCTCTTTTAAATTTCATTGAATGACCTCTTAAACTTTTTGAAAGAAACTTTACAAAACTTCTTGCACCACAATATCTTGTCAATCCCAGTTATTATTTTGTGGAACTCAATAGGATCAATTATTATGCATCTTGCTGTGTTTTGAGTCTCAAGTTTGTCAATTTTTTCAGTATAACATATGTTTTAGCTCAGGTGCTAATTTTGTTGCATGTTATCAAACTTCTTCCAAGTTATTGATATTTTTTTTAATAATTGGACTTCAGCAAGCTCTTGGTGTAGTCTAACCAGCTATGTGTATAACTGTTATGTGTATGACTGTAAGCTCTTGGTTTGGTCTAACCAGCTATGTGTATAACTGCTATAGTATTTCAGTGTTAAGAAAAATATTTTCCTGAATAAGTATAAGATTTTTTGGTTAAAAAATAAAAATATTTTTTTATTTAAACCTTCCTTTACTTGTAATTTGTAGAGACAATTTTTTTAGGGATTACATTAATTATTATCAGCCAAATTGTTGGTGCAACACAAATGGTTTTAGAAGAAACATTTCTTAAAGGAAAAGGTTTTGAACCATTTCATGTAAGTTGTTTTAAAATTGATGAATCAATTTTTATTTATTTTTGCAACCCTCAAAATTAGGAAAAATGAAGTTGGCAAATTATTGCCAACTTTAATCTTTTTGAGGTTGACATCAGGTCGAAAAAAGTTATTTGATACAAAGGTCTGACCATAAATCATAGAATTAAGGTTGACAACTTTTTGCCGATCTCAAACTCTTTCAGGTCGACAGTTAGGTCAGCATTGCCGAATGCCAACCCTAATTCCGAGGGTTGATTTATGTAAGTTTAAATATTTTTATGGATTGAATGAGTTAGGAAATAATTTATTTTAGAAGTAATTAATTTATTATAATTTATAATGTAGTTTATGTGATAGGTTGTTGGAATGGAGGGACTCTTTGGTTGTTTTATCATGAGTGCTGTAAGCCTTTTTATACCTTTTTTCTTTTTTAAAAATCAATTTTGTTTTGATTCATGTCATTTTATGTTTTTTAAATTTAATGGAATAAAGTTTTTAGAGAAATAGTACATCGACTATTTTTTGTCAATTTTGTTAAATTATTTGTTGCATTGTTTTTTGTCAAATTTGTTGCATAATGGTTATTATACACTTTTAAAACTCAAATATTTTTTTGTTTTGAGAGTTTAATTTTCTTTATTTGGAATTTGAAAAATGATATTTCTTATATAATATTTATTATTTAGTCATGTTAAGATAAAAATTATTTCAGCTGTGGTTAGGTTTTCTATTCTATATACTGGATTTTCTAATCTGAATACAGAATTCTATTCTCTATACTTAGTAAATTTTAAAAGAAAAATCTTCTCTATAAAGTGAAATTTCAGACTCCTTCTTATTCCTAAATGTCATTTTGAAAAAGACTCTTTTTCTACCTTTCTTCTTTTTCTAATCTTCCTTTTTTCTCCATCCTCTTTTTTTTCTCTAGGAATAACTTCATAAGCTAAAAAAATCATGCATAAATGCGATGTTTTCATTGTGTTTGACCTGTTGACTTGTTGACCTGTTTCATTGTGTTTGACCTGTTTCACACATACACAAGCAGAATCAATTTTTTTATAATGTTTGTATTCATGATTAATAGAAATAGGAACTAATCAAGAGCTAATAGACCTAAATTTAACAACTTTATTAAAGAATAAAGTTAACAAAGGAAATAAAAATTATAATTCAGAAAACTGAAACAAAAATAAAATAAATAAAAAAAATAAAATTAAATTTTAGAACTTTGTTTGTTCCAGAATTTATTTTTATTTGTAAAATCATAGTTTAGTTAAGTTTAACTCTTTTATTTTTGTGTTATTATAACTTAAAGTTTTAACAGGTTGTTCTTCCTGTACTCCAACATATTCCTGGATCTCAGCCTGGTAACAGTTATGAAAACAGTCTTGATGCTTTGCTTATGATAAAGAATAACAAATTACTTATTATTTTCTCTGGTTAGTTTTGTGTAATTAATTACTTATTTTTTTCTCTGGTTAGTTTTTTGTAATTAATGTGACATTAGCTTTTAAAATTTTTGTCAATCGTCAGTTATTTGTAAATTTTTGTTTAAATGTTTTTAGAAGTAAATATAAAAAATGTATTTAAATTTAAATCAATAAGATTTTATAAAAATAAGTGAATTGAAATAGTTTACTTATTGCCTTGTTTAGTCAGAGTTTTTTGTTGAATAAGGAAAAAAATTTTACCAATATTTTCAAATATTGGTGTGAAAAAAAAATATAGTGGGTTAAAAAACTAGAGAAAGATATTTTTTTTATTTTTTAAGAAAAGCTATTATGTCATTATTTGCTTTTTTTTAACAGGGTTTTTAATTGAAAAAAAAATTACTAGTTTAAGTCACTTAAAACTCCTTGACTTTAAAGCCTAAAAAAGTTTAAAAAAATTGAGTTTAACATATGAGTTATAACATTAGTATGAATCTTATCAGGTTTGTCAAGGTTTTTCATGAAATTATCGTTTTTTTAAATTTTTATGTAGATAACTCTTTAAAGTTGATCAAACCTTTATTAGCTCAAGAAGCACATGTTTCAAGAAACACATGTTTCAACTCTCTAAATGTAGATCATAAGACACTCGAAAAAAATTAAAAAAAAAAAATTGTTATCAGAAGTTTTTGTATCAGTTTTTGCTTTTTTTTTGAATCTTATGTGTTTAAATATATTTCCAGAGATAAATATATTTAGGAGCATCATAGTTCCATATTTTTCCATTCTCACAGAATAATCGTTGCATTTTACTGCTTTTATTTCTAAAACAAATTATTTTAATTGTTTATTGGATTCAACAATTTAAGCCTAATTTCGAGAGAAAATAAATAAATTTCCTAGCATAAATAACAATTTGCCTATTGTGATTTTCTGTTCTGTAGTTTTTTTGCATCAGACCAATAACTTTTTTTGATTGAAACTTTATTTTTGCTTATGCTTGAATTTTTAACTTTATGACATTCAAACTCAACTTAATTTATGTAATTTTTGACTAAACTCATCTTAGCATTAAGCAAATAAGCTTAAATTCTACTTTTTAAAAATAACAGTAATAGTCAAAAATAAGTGGAAAACACAAAAAATTGAAGTTTAAAAATATAAACTTGTGTTTTTAAGAAATGCAAATCGTACGTAATCTCTCCTTAACTGCGCTGAGATTGCGTCATAAATGATGATGATTTAGATTTAAATCGTAAGAAGTTTAGTAATTAGTTTAATTTTTTTTTTCTATATTTTGTTTTTTTAACAATAAAGAATAATGAATTTTTAGATTAAATTGAATTAATAAATGTCTAGATAAGAGTTGGCAATATTTTTACTGGATTTGCAACAAGATATTTAAGGTGGCTCAACCCTATGAAAAATGTAAAAAAAAAAAAAAAAAAAAAAAATTTAATTAGCATTAAGCAACTTTGAAAAAACCGTTGTCTAAGTTATTTATAACTGAACCAATGATAATAAAAGCGTAAGTCACATGACTCACTGTTCGGATGAAGTAAAGAACATTTCGTCCACAGAAAAACATTCAAAAAAAACATATATACATACGTATATATATATATATATATATATATATATATATATATATATATATATATATATATATATATATATATATATATATATATATATATATATATATATATATATAAAATAAGTTATTTTTATAATGCAAAATTTTTCTCTTGAATTATTTCAACTTATTTTAATTCATAAGATGTACCTTTTATATCCTAAAAAAGTAGAAAATGGACTCAATAATAGTCTGATTCTGATTTTTTTAATTGTGTAATTTGCTATGATTTCAAAAAAAAAAAAAAAGCCTAAACGTTTGGAACCAATATGTATGTTCTATGCTGCATGATGTTGTATGTTCTATGCTGCATGATTTTAAATTATCAATTGTCTCAAGTATAAAGAATATCAAATTGATTTGCAATTTAGGTGCTAGGCAAAATACAAAATGAAAAATTTTAATTTTATTTTATTATCTAGTTTATAAAAGTGAAAAACTTGAGAGCATAACTGTTTCGTTACCAATTAGAACTCTGTCTTATTATGTATATGCATTACACCTCTAAAAAGTGTGACAGAAACATTGGCCATTGCAAATCAAATGTTTTTTGCAGAAACGCTCGACGATCTCACAAAAAACCAATACCAATTCAATATTGTATATAAACATGAAAAAAAAAAAATTTCTGAAATTTACTTAGTTTCAAGGCCAAACTTCTTGGTTGTTTGTTAATTTAAGACATGTTCACTTAGAAATTTTGAAATATTAAAGTTTTTGAAATATTAAAAGTTAAAGTTTAATTCATGGAAAAATGGAAATATTCAATTGTATGTGTGTTACACCCCATATGTTTAGATCAATGATCGAAGTGCCTGATAAACTGAAACAAGCATACATAGCTCTGTTGCCTTTTTTTTGTTAAAATTTTAAAAGCTTAACATTTTCTGAATGGACAAATTAAGACATTATTTGATCTTATTTAATCGTTTTTTTTTTAATTTATTTTATTTTTCTTAGAAATTAAAAACAAAACATTTTTATTAGCGTTGTGTTCACAATTAGTTTTTGTATGGTTTATACAAACTTTATATAAAGTGATGGAACACAGCATCATGGAATCATCTGTGGTAAATAGATGAGGTTGGAGAAGATATAAGTTGGTGACAAGCTAACGTAATTTATGAGCTGATGAGTTTACAACGAAAAAACCACAGATGTCTAAATAATTGTCTTGTTTTCAGAAGAACACTGTAAATAAATAATACTAGTATTTAGCGCAAAAACTGCGTTTTTATATTGTATTAGGACTAAAATGTCAGAAAAATATAATTTTAATTAAATAAATTGTTAATAAACAGATATCTAATGTTTAAAGCACCAACACTTATGGACTTGACAAACACCTGTAAACTGTAAATGGCTGAAATTGAAAGCTAAATTAGTTGAAATCAACAGAGTTTATGTTATCACCACATCTCCTCTTGTAAATTAGGCCCAAATTCATATAATATTCATAAAGTTTATAATAGTTTAAAAGTTTTTTATAAAGAGTGCTTCACAATATTGAGTCTAAATTGAGAACTTTCCATATTTTTGTCATAAAAACCATTTCATAAATTATTTAGGTCGTCAGTATTCAAGTAGATAATTATTTTAGGAAAAAAATATAAAACCTATGATTTAATCCCTCTCCAATATTTAGAACATAGCAGCAACATTTTATTTTTATTTTTAAGGACAGTTTAAGAGGTTTCTTAATAAATTTGTTTTATTTTTACTTTTTTACGGCAGCATTTTTTAATTCATGTCTTAAGCAAAAACAAAGTGAAATTAAATACTTGGAAAAGATACTATAGAATGAAATATTCTGTTTTAGGCAAAATAAGGGCTTCAAACTGCTGAACCTTTCTCTAAGGGTACACATTAACCTCTGCCATTTCTGCCAAATTTTTGATTATTGAAGATCGTCATTTGATTTCTGGTGCATTTTAATGAGTACATAGAAAAAATCATATTGATTAAAATTTTATTTACTACCTCCTCCAGTGCGTTGATGTTTTTAGACTTTTCTTGAAATCTCCTTATTTTTATGCTACTTATGTGCCAACTTAGTTTGTGCATTTGAATAGTCATTTTTTGCAATGAAACAAAACTTTCAGGAAACCACAACCACATTTTATTTTTCCATTAATTTATTATAGTTTTATTTATAGATATAGTTAGAAAATCTAACAATTTATTTTCTTTCAATTATTGTTTTTTTTACATTAAAAACATTTGAATCACAAATATAGACTCAAAAACATAATCAATTACTTGAATATTATCACTATGATCACTTGAATATTATACAATATGGTTTGGTAAAATGTTGTTTCAAAAGTTCATCAAATTTTGGTACTAACTGAATGTTTTGTTTTATACTCTGCTATTGACAGAAGAATATCTTGCTTCAACACTTAATTTATGCACACTTTCTAGTAGTCTTGAATAAGTTTTAGCACTTTTTTGGCAGGATCATTTACTACATGTAGTTTATAAACCTAGTCCTTAAATCTTCTGTAAGTGCTGTATTTCTTTCATTCCTTACAACTAACTTGACACCATTTAAGATCATTCTTTGTAAATCCAAAGTTCTCAAAAACCAACCAACTCATGTCTTCTATAACTGATGACAGATTAGAAGTATTTGGATTTATGTATTGCTCTTAAAAATTTTGCTTTTTAACATTCTGTTTAAAGTCAGAGTTAAACAGCTTTTTAGCAACTCTTTCTCTAACTTCGGGCATTAGTTCCTTATTAGCTAAGAGAAAATAATTGTTCTCAAGTTGTGGTACCAATGATGTCATTTCATTATGTCAATGCATGCTCGGGCAATATCAGGTCTTTTAATTTTATAATTTTTAGCAACTCTTTCTCTAACTTCGGGCATTAGTTCCTTGTCAGCTATGGAGAAAATAATTGTTCTGCGGTCGTGGTACCAATGATGTCGTTTCATCATGTCAATGCATGCTTGGGCAATATAAGGTCTTTTAATTTTATAATTTTCCATATCTCTGATTGCTTCCATATCTGGAGCCGTACATGCAAAAGGAGCTTTTAAAAACCAAAAAGTATAAAAAAACTCAGCAAACTCAGTAAAAACTGTAAAACATTACATATCATTTGCAGAAAAAAGATTTGAATCAAGCTGTGGACTAAGAAGGCAAAGTACAAGATTATAGATTGATTTAGCAAGATATCTTGCATAATGAAAAGCACCAGGTCTTTTAAAATGAAATCCCGTGACAAATTGGCCTAAGTATACAACTGCTAACTGGCAAATGTACTTTTAGTCACCTCTAGGAAATACGTTTTATTTTAAAGCTTCACTGCAAAACTATAAGACATCAGCCTAGAAAAAATATTTATTCAATTAATTATGAGAAATTATTTGTTTGTTGATAAAAAATATGCTTTATTAATGTTATATATTTTCTTTCCTAATAATAAGTCTTAACAGTTTAAAATCTCTTAAATATTTTTATCTTGTTCATATTTTCATAATTTATTTCTTTAGCAAACATTTTATCCCAGTTATTGTGTAACGTTTTAAATGTATTGTATGTAGGTCCAGTTCTAACTTTGCTTATCGCTATTTTTATTGCTTTAGCCTAGAATTCTACAACATGGTGTCTACATGCTAACCAAATTAGTGGTTTGTCTCTCCATCTCTCAATAATTGACACTGCTCCATTAATCCATCCAGTATTACTCATCATAAATTTCAACTACTCCAATAAGCTGGGGCTCATTGAGATCTGGTGAGTTTACAATTACTGCCAACCTTTCCACATTTTTGATTAAGAACATCTGTAATTGTTTTATTGTAAGATTTTTAACATTTAAAATTTCCCAAGTGAGTATTTTATGTGACATTTTGAGTTTAATTTATTACGTCGTCTTGAATGAAAAAATAAAGAATAAGTAAAAAGAATAAGTAAAATAAAATATTAATATTAACATAAAATATTAGCGTAAACAATACTTTTCGCTAAAACAAGGAGGTTCAAAGAAAACGTTAAAAATTTCAATAGACTGGAGGAGGTAGTAAATTCAACAAAAAAAAAAATGTTTATAATTATTTCTATGTTCTCATCAAAATGTGCCAGAAATCAAATGACGATCTTCCAAAATTAACAATTTTGCGGAAATGGTGGGGGTTAATGCACATCTTATAATTTTTATATTAGTCATTAAAAAGTTAAATAAAAATTCAAATAAAATTAAGTTAGCTTATTTATAAGTAAAATCAAAAATCATCAAATGTTTTTTATATATAACTTTTTGAATTTCGGTTTTTTTTTTGAATGACCCACTGTAATAGCCATTCACAAGTTTTATCAAAAGAAACAAAAAAAAAACTCAAAAAGTGAATATTGTCTAGAAATCAATCATAGTCTAAAAGTACAAATATCCTACTAAGTACAAACTTTAAGCTGCTGAAACTTTTAAAGTTATCACGACTACATGGATTTTTTTATACCAGGTAATAGCTATTTTATCTTCCATTAAAAACTAAAATTGGAACTGGTTGCATTGGCATCTTAAAAAAAATCAGCAGTGAGAGCTTTTAAAACTGTTCCATCTTTAGACGGCTAAAAATAGTGAAGCCAAAAGATTAGAAAAAGATATTAACTTGAAATATGTTTAAAAAATAGAAACATAAAAAAAAATTTACATACAAATTTACAAAAAAATTACAACCCTAACTTTTTCTCTAGAAAAATCAATTTGAAAAGTGAATAAAACAATTAAAAAACAAATTTTTTTTGTACTTTAAAAGACTACAGGTTATAGATATTATATTTTAATTGTTTTAGATTGCTTTCAAGGTAACATAATCCTATGTATTTTTGTTCTATATACTATTGAGGAAATTATTTAATAATTTAATTTCCTTAATTCAGCATCCTTGGCATTATTTTATAGATTAAACTCCAAAAACCCTTGTAATCACTTTGACAAACATTAATGGTATCCAATTTTATTAATTTTTGATTGCCTTCAAGACTAAAAAATTTGAATTAAAAGATTGCCAAAAAAAAAAAAAGTAAAAAACTTTAAAACTTCCCTTTTTTAGCAGCTTTTCCTTTTTTAGCAGGTCAGCTCTTTCAGGATTTTTAGCAGAAAGTCAGGCCAGTCAGGAACTTTCCTTTTTTAGCAGAAGGTCAGGTCAGGTTATCCTGTTACTGGTAACATGTAACCCAGTACAACCTGCTAGTCCTGCTGCCTTGTAGGATTTGTTTTACGCAAAGGCTAGGAAAACCCAACTTTGACTTAAAACACTCCCTGCCTTAGGGCTCTTGGTTAAGCAAAGGCTAGAGATGGTGACTTGATAAAAATACTCATCTTGGGCAGATGTTAAATGCATCTGGGTACTGTCTTGTAGGAGGCCTCAAACTCTGGGGTAGCTCTCAGAGAGGCTGATTCCATCAACAGCTGAAAAATATCAAAGTATTAACAGTGGTGCATGGATGGTGTCCCTGTTCATACTTTTAGTGTGCATTGTCATATTTGGCCACATTTGGAGCCTTTTGTTATGGCTTAGGCTTTATTAATAGTAATGAGGTGATTACTTGAGCTAATAAATACTGTACTGAGTACTGTCTATGCTCTAAGTCAAGTTCTTTAACAAATTTAAAAATAAATAAAAACCCAAAACTATAAAACTCAACATACCATTGTCATTACCAAGTTCTCTAAACCTATCATTCACTAATATTCGGGGTCTTCGAAGCAACTTTTCTTCTGTTGAGTCTTATCTCTTGCAAAGTTCATCAGACATATCTCTTTATCCATCAGACATAATCTCTTTATCCATCAGCCAATATTGTTGCTGTTTCACTTTAATGCACTGAATGGCTTGGCTCTAATGTCAGTGGCTTTGCAGGGATTAACCTACAACTTTTGCCTTACTCAATCCTTAACTCAAATATTCAAATTTCCAACTAACTTTACAGACAACCTGAATCATTTATCCTCTCTAATCAACTTATATCTTGTTTCTGATCCTAGTCAGTGCTCAGTTTCTCCACATTCACCCTCAGGTGCTTCCAATCACGGTTTGAGCACTCTAAAACTATTATCTCATTCTTCTTAATCATCAAAACCCTCTATCATTGTACCTCTTACAGCTACCTTAAAGCTGACTAGGACTCTTTCTGTGATTTTTTTCGTGATGGCCCTTGGGTAGAAATCTAACATCTTCCTGCTGACAAATGTGCTTCTTACATAACTTTGTGGATTCAGGCTGTCATGGAATCTTTTATTCCTTCTTGATGATTCCAGGTCAAGCCTCAATCTTTTCCATGGTTTTCCTCACATTGCGGTGCTGCAATTGCCAATCGAAACCATTACTTCCATATCTATCTGCAAAACAATTCTCCAGAAAACAAGCATCTGTTTATTACTGCTAGAAACCATTGTAAAAAGGTTTTGTCTAACAACAAAACCTGCTATTCTCAAGTCATGGAATCTCATATTTCATCACAAAAATTAGACCTTCGTGACTTCTGGAGAATCTTTAACAATATCAATAATAAGGGCAAATCTGTTATTCCACCTCTTTTGTATGGTTCAGTCTTTGTCACCTCACCTAAAGGCAAAGGTGATTTGTTTGCTAAGAGTTTTTCATTAATATCATCTATGATATAGCAACAGATTGATCCATTGCTTGACATTCTTATCACTCCAGCATCTGTATCTAAAGTAAACTACAGCTTGTGGTCCAGATAACATAACTGTTAAAGTCTTGCAGAAGTGTTCTCCGGAGCTTTTGTGTATACTTTCAAAACTATATAACAAGTGCTCATCGGAGTTGTGTTTTCCGGCAGCTGTTATTCCTATTTTTAAAAATTCTGGATTCTACTCTTTATTTCTATAAATCTCAAATTTGGCCTTGTATTGAATACTATTGCCATATCTGGGGTGGATCTTCTAATGATGTCTTTTCTCTTTTAAACAAGGTACAAAAAAGGATTGTAAACATAGTTGGACCTGCTCTTGCAGCCAACCTCCAACCATTATCATCTTGTCGTAATGTTGCTTCTCTTTCTCTTTTCTACAAATACTCTAACGGGCACTGCTCTAAAGAGTTAGCGTCTCTTGTGCCATTTACTAAAATTCATTCTTGTGTTACTTGTCATTTAATTAAGCCTCATCCTTTTTCTGTTACTGCTCCAAATACTCCTATTCCTCTAATTTTTTTCCTCAAACATCAGTTCTTTGGAATTCGCTTCCTTCTTCTTGCTTTCTTGATTCATATAATTTGTAGTTTTTTAAGTCGTCTGTCAATCATTATCTTGCTCTACAATCTTCATCTTTTCTCTTCCAATTAACTTCCAACTCTAATAGTGGTTGCTTGCAGCCTTGTTGGAAGCAAAGATGTTAAAAAAAAAAAAAGAAAAGATAACTATTGGTAAGAAATAATTTTGAATTCACTTATTCATTTCAATTTTTTTATACTATCTTTTAATAATAGTTTTGGAAAGAATGAATTTCATTTATGATTGTTTTATTTAATTTTTAATTTTAGGGCTTGATATGATAAATTATAAAGAACTCACTTTAAATCAACAAGACGGTTGGGATCTATGTAGATGGTAACAGGATGTAATTGATGGGTTATTTACTATTGAACAATTGAATGGAAATGTGCATTTTTTAGATTTAAAACTGCATGTAGCAAATCATGAATGGAATGAGCTAAAACTAATGAAAAACATTTTATGAGATGTTTCAATAAAAATGAAAAACTTTGTGTATATTTCAGGTTCACTTATAGATTAAATGAAAAGCATAAAATTATTTATTCATTCACTTATAGATTAAATAAAAAATAATAAAAGTACCAACTACATGATAAGTTCCCATAACAATGATAACATCAAGGTTTACCACAAACAACATATTTTCTATTGGCACCGTTATGTGTCATTCCAATTTAAAGAGTTGTAAAATTCTACACTCCTAGTCTTCCAGAATTGTGTTTTTGATAAATTTGATCCAAACTATATACCAGAAGATCATGTTGATCATAAGGATGTTTTATGTAAAATATTTTTAATATTCAGTTGCAAGTACAGCACGTTTTCAAAACAAATAAAACACCACGTGCATATTGAATGAATGTGCATATGCTTGGCAAAGGTACTAAAAAGTGCCTAAAATGAAAACATTAGCTATAAATAATGGTTGTCATGGTATTGCATGGTGCTGTTGATAAAAAAGAGAAAATTCTGTTTAAATAATTTCGAAGATTCTTAAAGACCATCATGTATTTTAAAGAAATGGAAAATATCCGGCAGTGGATAGTTCTATCAGAAAAAGTTCAAACAAAATAAACTTAACATTCATAATTGTAAACGTTTCTTGGACTTAGTGGTGGTTTGCTGTAAGATGATACATGCAGTGCAATATGTAAAGTTTAATAGTGGAGACGAACAAAAAACAGCATGCTATATGTAAAGTTTAATAGTGAATCAAACAAAAAACAGCATTCTATATGTAAAGTTTAGTGGTGGAGACAAAAAAAAAAACAGCATGCTATATGTAAAGTTTAATAGTGGAGACAAAAAAAAATTACAACAAAGTTTAGCTACTCAATATCTTTCAATCTTCATAGCAGAAAAACGATTGGCTACTTTTCATATTAGTTTTAATCAAATATTTCAAAATTTGTTAAATATGACATAGTTAATGTCATGCAACAAAGGTGTATCAGATTATCTGAGACCTGTAAAATATAATTTGAAAACAAGCTATCCTATTGTGCTAGTCTTTATTCAGAAGTGCATTCACATTCAACATCCTTTGCATTATTGGACACATCGAACTCCAAATTATGTGATAATCTTGCACATATAGTTGACAAAGTATGTGCTGATTCTTTATATCTATTTAAATCTATCTTTAATCTGGATGAAGAAACTTGTTATTTGCCTTAAAGACTTTAATCAAAAAAAATCTTGGTTAAATTTAGAAAAAGTCAAAAAGACCACTTTAAAAAGAAATGCATGGCTATGCGCTTTGATGTCTTTTGTAAAAAGAAATAATGATATTTCTAAACAAGTTTTTCTCACAGTATTACTGTGAGAAAAATTGATGGTGATTAAGGTATTGATGGTGATTAAGGTATTGATGATGATTAAGGTATTAATGGTGATTAAGGTATTGATGGTGATTAAGGTATGGTAAGTTTTTATTGATGGTGATTAAGGTATGGCAAGTAATTTATTAATGGTGATTAAGGTATGGTAAGTATTTATTGATGGTGGTTAAGGTATGGAAAGTAGTCTTTGTATACCTGAACAGGTTTCAAAGGAATCCTAGAAAAGCAATTTTGTGATACCAAACATTTCACAAAGTCTGTAATGATCGTGTAAACATTGTAAAGATCTCGATCCCCCCACCATTACTGTGCAACTGATTTAGTCTCTGCTTGATTGGTCAAAAAGTACTCAGCAGGGTCTTCAAAAGGGACCGGTAGAAACATCAATTCAAAACAAAGAATAGAATTAGCTCCAAGCATAACTATAATTGTTATTACATCTACATAAAATGAGGGTAAAAATGTTGACAATAACAATAAAGATTATACAAATAAATATTGCAGTAACAAGATCAGGTGAATATTAATGTGAAACACTGGTTTTAATTTAATAATTTGTTTCACATTTCAGATTGATGAGAATTAGTTTTTCATGCATTGAATATGTGAAGCGTGACAAAAGCTATTTTAAATGGCTGCAGAAAAATTTCCTAATCATAAAGAAGAGTATATTTTACGTAAAATTTTGGGAATTTAAGAAATATTAAACAATAGTAAAAAAACAAAAAGTTCAAAAAAAATTTAGTTACAAAAATAATATTGAAGTATATATAGTTTCTAAAAACTAAAAAGCCTATTTTTTCCCATGCTCGCACAGGAGTTGGAATAACGTGGGACAAAGTTTTTTCAGTAAAAGACCAAATAACTTTATATAACATAACTAAAAAGTAAAATATTTTTCTAAAAGTGAAAGAATGTAAATAAAGCTATATATATATATATATATATATATATATATATATATATATATATATGTGTGTGTGTGTATATATATATATATATATATATATATATATATATATATATATATATATATATATATATATATATATATTTATATATATATCTGCTTACATATGACTAAGCTATTGTAATATAAATTCAGTGTCACGTTAATCAAGTTTCAGGTTTTGTTTAAATCAAGATTTTATAATTTTTTATTTTTTCTTCATACTAAAAACTTTTGTCTGCTTTTGATTTCAGTTACAATAATTTATTGATTCATTGTCATGTATAATTTAAGGGGTATCCTTTGTTAATTTTGGTTTTCCTAAAATACAATATTTTGTTAAATTTATTTAAAACATCAGTTTTTTCGATTTACAGTAACTTAAACTACTTAATTTTTATTTTCTTAATTTAAAATTTTTTTTTTTATAATAAATAACAATCTTTTTTTTTACTTCTAATTTGCTTTTATTTTGAAATGTGCAGGTAGAGACACTAAACGGGTTTTTAAAATGAAACTACAACACTAAATCTGCCTATACAGGGTGTCTGCCAGATCAGGGAAAAATCAGGGAATTCAGATATCTTCCAAAAAATCAGGGAAATCGGGTAAAATGTTGAAAGAATCAAGGAAGTAAAAAATCAGGGAAAATGGTTCTTCATCAAATTTACATAGCTTAAGTAGATTGTATATTGTACACATAATAAAAAACTTTATTTATTAAATAATTTTATGAACTTCTGCTGATACTTTAAATGTAAGTTGTATTATTGTTTATATTTTTGCAATTAAAGAGCAATTTTATACAAGAATCTAAGTCTCTAAAGAATCTAAGCCTATTTCTAAGTACAAGAACCTAAGTCTATTTCTAAGCTCAAGAATTATAAGTCTATTTCTAAGTACAAGAATCTAAGTCTATTTCTAAATACAAGAATCTAAGTCTATTTCTGAAGTTAAGTTTAGGTAACTTTAAAGTAAATCAGGAAGAACAGGTTGTGGTTCAGGGAAATATTAGAGAAAAATTAGGGAAATCCACCTTAAAATATTAGCAGATTGCTATAAGTGAAACTAAAAAACAAAATGTTTTTGTTTTGTTTGTTTTTCTATTATTCGTTTGTTTTACCTGGATATTATTTTAGTATTACCTTTATAGTTGTCTATTTGTTGTCAATTGCATTTTACAATTTCTTTGGATTATCTGTGACTCGTTCTATGACAGGTAAATTAAAAATTATGCTTTCAAATAGTTTAATTAGTAGTTATCATGATGTTAAAATTTTTTATGTCATTCTTTTGTTATTTTTTTCAGCTGTACATCGAACTTTGTTAGATGCATGTCGCACGTGTGTGGTATGGGTTTGCAGCCTTATCCTACATTATGGAAATGGGGTCAGTTTTGATCACGTTCAAGCTTTTTATTTTGTTGCTTTGGCTACAACTTATTTCAAATAAATTTAAATATTTAATTTGAATATATATTAAAAAATGCTTAAGCTCGCTTTATCTAAAAATACTTATTGATATTTACGAGATTTTATTTATTTCATTATCTATTTTTATCCTGCTTTAAAGACTTACCTATATACGTTTAGAATTATGGCGAGCCATTTGACAAACAATACGGCTTAATTCAGAGTAAGTTGAATGTTTTGGTTTTTTAAAATTCTTTATTATAATGAAATGAAATGTATAATAAAATGAAAGGTATAATGAAATTCTTAGTGTAAACATTAAACTTAAAAGCAATTTACTTTTAGTGTTGAAATTAAACGTTAAAATATATAATTTATTCACTTGCTTAGTTGACGGGTTTTTACTGCTTTTGTTCGGAACTGCAATATACAATCAGCTGTTTGATTTCTCGTGGATCCCTTGTGCCAAAAAAATGAATCCAGTTTCGTATGATGTGCAACATCCAGAGGTTTTGATTTTTACTTTTTAAATAAATTGAATGAAATTAAGTTTTTCATAATAATTCTCGTTCAAATATAAAAATAACTTTAGATTGTGGACAACACTTACGTAGTGACCAATGCAGCGGATAACGAAGTTTCTGATGAACAAAAACGTTACCATGGTTTCTTAGATGATTAGATAATTTTCAGTAATTTTTTCTTCTTTGACTTTTATTTTGAAAACAATTAAAAAAGTAATTATTCTGACGCTTCATTTTTTTAATTATTTATTTTTATTTTTTTATTATTATTTTAAAATAAAAAGTGGTTAAAGTTTTTGAATTTTTTTTATAAATAGAAAATATATCGATAGCCTAAAGCAAAAGCTGCCTGAGCCATTTCTTTTGACATAATTACAAAAATTTTCTTTCAAATTATACTTATTAAAATCCTACATAAAACAGTTTTTATTATCACATTGTATATGATAACAGAACATATTATTTGATAAGAACATGCCCGTATTAGGGTCATATTGGCCCCCCAGCGAAATAATGGTTGTAGCCTCTCCAGCTTTTCTTTCTCCATCCGCACAATCACACACTAAAATCCATACATAAACTAGGAAATGTAGATACCAATCTATTTGGTCACTGGTACCAATATCAATTAAAGTGGAAACAAAGCTCTTGAGATGCAGACATTCATTTAGAAAATAAATTCCCACACCTTTAAAAGCTCTATGGCGTGCAATGTGGTTGCAACAAATTAAATAACTGGAAGATGGACAAGAAATCCAAAAAAAAAAGTAGAGCTTACTTTCGCCTTTCAAACTCAATTAAAAGTCAATTCATGATGACATTCAAACTCAGCAATCATTTTTCCTCTATTTCAGTAATGTTTTATGCCTCAATAAACGTACATCAAATCATCATGTTGGCATTTTTGCTCCTTTTTTTTTCGTTTTTGATCAGCAGAGTATTTGTAAGTGCTTACACAAAAAACAGATGTTGCGAAGACGCAAAAAAAATGTTGATTACCTCGCAACATTCAATTTTGGTATTTGACTCCCAAACATTAGTGTTGACAATTTTCTACATTAAATGTTGCGTAATTTAACGCAACATTTAATGCTGCTTTTTTTACAACACAAATATTGAGAAACCTTACTTTAGCGAGGACTGTGTTGTAAAGGTTTTTTTCTTCTTCAAATTCTGCATTTTAAGGACTGCGCGCCTAATACTTCTATCAAATCAACTCAAAATTGAATTTTAATGAAAAGAATGAATTTAATAATTGCGTATACGAACAAGGAGTCATTCCATGTCATAAGTGTAGCTGTGGAATTTTTGGTTTGTATTTCGATAGTCTTATTAATATTATTTCAAAGTAATAATGCTTAAGATTAAAATAAAAGCAAAAAATAACTACAAAATTTAATAAAGTTTTTTCTACTAAAATAAAAAAATTAATTGTTTTTAGTTTTTTTGTGCAACTTTTAAGTCATTGCTCCCAAGAAGTCTGGTAAAGCGGCACTTTTTCCGATCAAAACATTAATGTGAGTGAGATGCTCAAGCAGATCATAAACTGGCTTTCTTTCGTGTGGATAAGTTAAATTAAATATATAAAAACACTTCGACAAAAACTCCATCGCATCACAAAAACAAGCTGCATCACGAAGTTCGATGGCCCGATCATCCAACTTGATGTAATAAATCTTATCAAGACGAAAAAGTATTGGCGGGAGGTTGTCTATACCTGCCCATACGTTTTTTTGCAGAGAAGCAACTGCTTCAGGGACACTCATCTGTTCCTGTATGAATAAAAATTAATATAGATTTACAATTTATAAGACATTTTGAAAATAATTGCGTGACTTTTGAATGATTGAACTGTTTTTAGAAATAATCTAAACTTACCTCGTTCATATCCACAAACATCAGATTAGAAACTACATCCCTCTAGACTCTAGGAGCTTTTAGGCCTCGTTGCGGTGGCGGAATCAATATGTGAGGCAACAGCAATAAAGATAACTCAGTCTTTTTGTCTAATTAAGTAATTTTTAATTTATTTAATAATTAGGAATAGTTTTGAAAATCCTGAAAGTTGCTAACCTACATCAAATTCATCTGATTGGTACGCTCTGAACATTTGTTACATAGTAGAGTTATCTTTAAGTTTTTCAGAGTATACAAGTAGGGCCGGCGCGAGTAGGTGTCACGTGGGGGGGGGGGGGTGCCATTACAATTTTTGCCAACTAAAAATTAAAAAAAAAAAAAAAAAAGGCCTCTTTTCCAAAATTTGCCTACTGTCTAACCTATATCGAAAGGTTCCACTTTTGCCGACTAACTAGGTCCAATTTGCCGACAAAGGGTCCAATTTGCCGACTAAGGGTCCATCATTGATGGGGGGTGGGTGGGGGCTGTCACACACCCCTATCGCGCCGGCCTTGTATACAAGTATCTTTTAGCTTTTCAGAGTATCTTTTGACGAAAAGATAAAATAGCAACTCGCAGAGTAAGAAATTCGCTTGCAATCGCTGCAAACTCCTGGCTTATCTAAAAATAACAGAATGATAATAACAGTATACCGTTTTTTTTTTGTTTTTTTGTGTGCAAAATATTGTTATATTTGCAAAATTTCTTGAATAGTTTATGAAATTTTATTATCAGTAAAAATTCGTTAAAACTTATTCTAATCCATCCATTATATTAAACTGTAACAATATTAGGATAACCTAACAATTATTTCGCGGAATATATGTTTATAGGATAATTTTTATTTTGTTCCACTAAGTTGCATATGATAATATTTTTTTTTATTATATTTTTTAAAATACTTTTTATTTATGAACTTATTGAAAAAACAAAAGCATACTAACTCGTTTACATCAAACGAACGAGGGAATCTGTTTAAAATACTAGTGGCATCAGGATTGCAAGTATTGATCCAAGATCGTCTATTCTCTCTAGTGTTATGCATGAGCTGCACTAACTCAGATAGGTTTGTTGCCGTCGGCCTAATTTCTCGAAGCCGACGCCATCATCTTTAATGTTTGGTAATGGATTGCTGACTCTACTAAAGTTTAAAAAAATCATACATACACATCTTGGTAACAAAAAAGTAGCTAAGATTTTTGTTAAAAAAAAAAAAACTATTTTTTCGCCAAGTCAAATGCTTCTTAATAAATGGGTCTCTGTGACGTTTTGCCGTACATATTAGGCAAGATAACCAGTGGCACCCTTTGCACAGTAAATCTCTTTCTTTAAAAAAAAAGAGCTAGATTATGCATAGTCTTACAATTGTATAGCATTTGAAAATGCACAACTAATTAATGTTTACATATCTATTTGGTGTGGAAAAAAGGACTGGAAATTCCACGACAATACTCTTTGCCAAAATTGTCATTTCTTTTGAACTAGGATCATTTTGACTAAAGAGAATTGGGTAAAAAAATTAAAATGTTGCAGTTTGAAAAATTTCTAAACTAAAAAATAAAGTTACAAAGATCAAACAAAAAATGATAAAAATTTTGCACTATGGCACTCACATTAAACAGTTTTTCATCAGATGTTTCCGAAGGACTTTAAATATTAAAACACGTTCTGATCTTGTGTAGTAGATGCCTTGTTTCAGTTTTTCAACTATTTTAGATCCTCCCTTTGTATAGTTACATAATATCTGCTCAAGTGCATAAACCTGCACAAAATTGTTACTAATGAGTTAGTTTTCTATATAATTATACTAATAGTTCATAAATGCACTTTTTTATACTATTTTTTTACATTACCAGTGACTCTACATTTACTACATCACGGGCAGGTAGTTGTAGCATTATTGCAGCTGGAGTTGATACTGATGTTGAATCCATCATTGATGTACATTCTGTTGAAGATTGTGAGTTTACTAAAATGAAAAAATGACAACCTAAAACTTACAAAAATTAGAGTGTTTAAAAACTTATTATTTTAACCAGTTCTGGCGAAGATAATTCGGAAGCAGATTTTTACTAAAATTATAGTTCTACCAAATAAATTATAGGCTAAAATCCAAATTTTTATCTATCAAACTGCAAAGAAGTACTTTTGTTAACTTAAACTTAAACAAACTTATTTTAGTTATTATATAAATTATTTTAAAGCATTAATTATAATTATTTATTTTACCACTTGATTTTATCCAAGACATCAAAAGCTTTCGCTCACCCATCTTTAAACCCAGTTCTCTAAGATCTTCTTTATTAAGCAAAACAAAGGAATCAAGAGTCAATCCCTTTTCTATAAGCCAAGGTTCATAAAAAAGTTTGTCAATTACGGTTATTATTTATGTTATTATTATTCAATACTTAATAGTCTTCACCGCGAACGGACGTGTTTTAGCTGCAAAACAAGAAAGTCAAAATGGCAAAAAAATTTAAAATTTTTTATTTTATTTTAATTACCTCCCCAAGGCCCGAGAAAGCCACTACAGTCGAGGAGGCTACTCATTTTTATTTTTTGTTTTATTTTATTTTTTGTTGTAAATCGTGGTACAACCCTCTCTCAACTCTTTAACTCCGAAACACGAACCTTGCATGGAGAAATTAAGTTGACTTCCAGGGACGTGGTGGGAGTCAAACTCCCAACCTCTCGCTTTCAAAGCGAGCGCTCTTACCACTACACCACTACCGCATAATTGCTCAAGTAAAAGAGGTTTTAGAACTTCATGATAGTACCATCTTAAAAATTTTTACTGATAAAATTGATAGGTTGGAGAATAAAGTTAATACTTTAAGTAATGAAAACAATATTCTTAAAATTGAATTAAACAATTTTGAAAAAAGTATCGGTTTTGTAAGCAATAAATATGACAAAGTTTTAGTTGAGCTTGCCGAAGTAAAGTCTAAAAACGAACGCACGAACCCAAGTATTCTTGAAAACAATATAACAGAAACCATGCAGATAAAATAGCAGAGCTTGAAGACAGAAGCAGGCGGAATTTTTTTATAATAAACTAGTAACACGGTATTTTTAAAAGAAATTCTTTTATTTATCAAACAATAACTACAAATAAAATAAAAATGGATTCGAATAACTCAAAAAATTCGGTTTTAAACTCTTTTGATTTTTTTAAAACTGATGGATTGTTAGACAACTTCAAATCGGAGCCGGTCCATAATTATTTATTACCCGGTCCACAATTATTTTCTCGAAGCATGTACAATAGAAAGCAACTGCTTGTATTACTATTTTAATGAGATTGAAGAATTTCTTATTTCAAATAATTTTAACATTTTACATGCTAATATAAGAAGCTTAACAAAAAATTTTGAAAACTTTTGTACAAATATAAAAGAATCCCTTGTATTTTTAGTTTAACTTGCATGTCTGAAACCTGGTGTAGCTCGGAAGTCTTAAATTCTAACTCAAATTACTGTTTACTAGGTTTCAAAATAATTAATTTAGAGCGTCATAATAAAAAGCGAGGCGGTGGTGTAATAATTTATATTAAAGAATGTTTGAGCTATTTAATTAGGCCTGACATGAGTAATTCTGATGACGATAAAGAGGTTTTAACAGTTGAAATTAAAACAAAAAAAACAAAAATATAATTATAAGTTGTTGCTATCGCCCACCTTGTGGCCAAATTAAAAAATTCAGTTTATTTTTAAATGATATTTTAAAAATTAGCACTCAAGAAAAGAAATTATACAACCTATTAGGTGACATTAATTTGGATTGTTTTCAATACCAAACCAATTGTGTGATTAAATATTTTATAATATCTGATGTCTCTAATAAAAAATTAGAGACATCAGTTACCTAAATAGACAATATTATTTCAACTGATATTTTTAATAAATCTCTTAAAATGGTATTATTAAATGTGACATCTCTGATCACTTCCCAATTTTTTTCTCAATTAACATTGCCACAGCAAAAATACCCCATCAGAATGTAACGTTTACAAAATGCTTTTTTACTTTAGCGAATTTAAATTCATTTAAAGAACAGTTATCCCTACTGCATTGGAAAAATGTAAATTCTTTTGCTGACGCTAATGTAGCTTATGACGCATTCTTTAAAACTTTTTATGATTAAAAAATATATATATTAAACCTCTAAATTTTTGTAATTAAAAAATTTAGAGGTTTAATATCACCGTGGATCACAAAAAATCTCAGAAAATCTTATAAAATAAGGCCAAAATTACATATTAAATACTTGAAAACAAAATCACAAGAAAGTAAGATTCTTTACAAAAATTATGTCAGAAAGTTTGAAACACAAAGAAAGAATTTTAAAAAATTGTACTACTCCAATCTACTTGAAATGAACAAACATAATTCTAAACGCACCTGGGAAATTCTAAGAGAAGTTACTGGCATGCAAAAAATAAAAACATGCGCACTGGCTGTAATCTTAAAAATTAATGATGAATTTTTGTCCAATTCAACAATGGTATGTGATGAATTAAATTCTTTGTGTCAGTTGGCCCAAATCTTGCAAAAAATATTCCTTTTGTGATAAATAAAATGGATAACTTCGATTTTCCGTTAACTTCGTCTCTAACTTCTTTTGAATTATCTTTTGAAGAATTTGAGCAATCTTTTAAAATGCTAAAGTCTAATAAATCTGTCGGTCACGACGATGTATTTAGTAATGTGGTCATTGACTCGTTTAAACATTTAAAAGATGTACAATTTAAAGTTTTTCAATGTTCAATAAAACAGGGAATATTTCCAGGCCATCTTAAAATAGCCAAAGTCACACCAATTTTCAAAGAAGGTGATACTACAAATCTTACAAATTATCGCTCAATCTCTGTTTTACCTGTTTTTTCTAAAGTGTTAGAGAGAATTCTATATAATCACCTTTCTTTAAATAATATACTTTATACTAATCAATACGGGTTCAAAAAAAATACATCAGAACACGCGATACTCCGTATAACTCGTAGTATTTCTGAATCGTTTGAAAATTCTCAATATACGTTGGGAGTTTTCATAAATTTATCAAAAGCTTTTGATACAATTGATCACCAAATTCTCCTTAAAAAAAATAAATATTATGGAATTAAAGGAAATGTTTTAAAGTTACTTCAAAGTTACTTAAGTAACCACAAACAGTTTGTTTATAGTAATGAAATTAACCCGTCTAATTTATTAAACATAACCTGTGGGGTTCCGCAAGGTTCGATATTAGGACCCCTTCTCTTTCTTATTTATATTAATGATCTTCATAAAGTTTCTAATTTGATGTCAGTCATGTTTGCCGATGACACTAACCTCTTTTTGTCTGATAATAGCATAACTACATTATTTCGAGATATGAACATGGAATTAACAAAAATATCTGATTGGTTTAAAATGAATAAACTTTCAATAAATGTTGAAAAAACAAAATGAACACTTTTTCATCCAGCATCTAAAAAAAACTACTTTCTTGTGAGCTACCTTTACTTTTTGTTGATGAAATCCAAATAAAAAGAGTAATTAGTGCTAATTTTTTGGGTATCTATGTTGATGAAAACCTTAGTTGGAAACACCACAGAATTCTTGTGTAATAAAATTGCTAAAAGTATAGGAATATTGTATAAAGCTAGAGGTGTGTTAAATAAACGTAGTCTAATTAAATTATATTTCTCTTTTATCCATTGTCATTTAAACTATGCAAATATTGCTTGGTGCAATGCCAATAAATGTAAACTGGAGCCTCTTTATCGTCAACAGAAGCATGTTGCTCGTCTTATTAATTTTAAAAACAGATTTACTCATGCCAAGCCTCTTTTATTTGAAATTAAAGTTCTTAATATATATTAGCTGAATGTTTTTAATATTCTTTTTTTTATGTATAAATGTGAAACTAACTCTTCTCCAGTTTCTTTCCATCATTTATACTGAAATATAAAAATAAATACAATTTAAGAAATTATAATTTAATTCGTCAACCATTTTTTCAGACTAATTTTGGAAAATCTAGTATTTCTTTTCGAGGAGATTTTCTTTTTTCTAGTATTTCTTTTCGAGGAACAAAATAGTTTTAAAACATTTTAATTTTTCACTGCAATGGAGTTATTTTTCATTTAGAAATAAGCTTAAAGAAACCATTTTGTCTCGTGATGATATATTGTCATATTTTTAAACGTTTGATGTATTGTTTTAGTTTATTCAGTTGAATATTTATAAAAAGATGCACTTAAATGTGATTAACTATATATGCACTTGATTTTATATATATATATATTGAATTTTATGAAGTTTTAATTTACGAGCGGTTCTTGGTGACAAGACCAAATAGTCTTCTACGAGTCTCCGCGTTCTTTTTATATTAATAAAAAGTGATGTTAGCAAAAAGTAATGAAATAGATAGTTTAAGTTACTTAAAAATAGTAAAATAATTATTCATTTAAATAATTAGTAATATTTAGTTGGTCCAATTAAACTATAACTATGATTAATATTAAATAAGTTAAGAATATTCTAACTAACATAAAAAGAAGAAACTATATTGAAACAATATACCATGAATTCTACACATAATTTTATTTGATAGATCTCCTTTCACGATACCAGATAAATGCTTAAAAAGAACATCCTTTTTTTTTTGAAAAAGAAACTCAACTAAAAATAACAAAATTATTAATAAAAACATTTCAATTTACAAAACATTTTATGTTTTTTGATATCAAACAAAAACACTGTAAATGATACTAATAATAATTAATACTGTACAATATTCAATGTATGACAGTATTAAAATAATAAATTTAAAACAAAATTGTTTTTTTGCTTTTAGTAAAAATTAAACAAAATTAATCAGAGAATACTAATATCACATATCTAATAACAACAACAAAAATTTAAAAAGATTTTTATATTAATTTTAAAAATTAATAATTAAATTGACAGTTAACACAGCCTTTAACACAATATGGAAGGAAGTCGAATAAGATTTATGTTATCTTTACCAGGTTGCAAATAATTAAAAAGGGGATTATGGTCACACAAGCTGTCAATGGATATACATATAAATTCTGCAGGCAAACTCTGAGATATGACATAAGCATGAAAATGGCTACAAAAATATTCCGTAATGCATAAATGCAGCACAATGTACCATTTATCAATATAAGGTAAACTTACAAATGCTACCGCTTCTCCAAATACTGGATCACCATTTATTCTGCGACTAATCACAAAACAATGGCCTTTGCGATATAAAATAGAATCCACATTCATTTTCAAAGCTAAGCAAATAACTTCTGTATATTCTATACCAAGTTTAATGCAATTTAAATACACTCATGGTAAGTACCAGCAAAACTTGCAGTCATAAATTCAGATTTATTACCTACAGTGATAAAAATTTTCAAATATTGCTATGAAAAGCGAGAGTAAAAGGAGTTACACTGATGGCGATAAGCCAGAGTCTTGCAAATATTAACAAAGTTGCAAATTACATTTGCAGATCTTTTTAAAAATGAATTTTTCATCTCATATCGAAGACAACTCATTCCACCAAGAGGTCAGTGTTTTATAATAATTGTAGGAAAGTGGACCAGAAAGTGATGTTTGGGACGCAACTTTGCTACTTGTCCAAACAGATTCTTAAAATCCGATAGATGATCAGATATAAAGACTCTTAAATATGCTATCATTCCTTTGGTAAATTTAGGAGCATATCTTAAATCTACAATCTATAAATTTAACAAAAAAATCCAGCAACCATCATCTTCATGTACAAATTGACCAACAATCATAGGCAAATACTTAAGCAAAGACCACATTTGAATCGCCTTCATTGAAGGTGAAAGACCTCTCCCTGGTTTCTCAACTTGGCATATTTTGGGTGGTTGTTTAGATTTTTCAACTGAATTACGATCAAAAAATTGATGCATGCAAGTATTTAAAACTGATAATGAGAAATGTTTGATTTTGATCAAATGGTAAAGAATGCAACCAAGTTCAAAAGGATGCAACCAAGTTCAAAAGAATGCAACCAAGTTCAAAAGAATGCAACCAAGCTCAAAAGAATGCAACCAAGTTCAAAAGAATGCAACCAAATTCAACACCTTCTAGTAGTGTATGCATTGGGTCAAGAACAAAATTTTCAACAACATGAAAACCAGGAATTTTATTTAAGGAGCAAGTTGCTTTGACACCATGTATATGAGTTCCTAAAGCAAGGGTTTCTAATGCTTTCAGATCATCATTATAAGAAGCTATTGTTCTCATTTCAAAACTCATATGTTTTAATTTGAATTGTTTTTTTGGTTGCCAAACATAGAGTGCAAAAAAAATCTGCTGAAAAGCATTTAATGAAACCAAACAACCCATTGAGAGCAAGATTATCGCAAGACATCTGACAAAGACCAACATAAATCTGTTTAGAATCAATTTTCGGAAAGTCCTTACAAAAGCCAACGGATTGTAGTTTTTGCATTTCACTTACAAAGTGTTCTAAAATATTTTTGTAGCTATAAACTTTCAAATCTTGAGTATAACGAAGCGCCAATAGATGTATATTAGCATAACAAGAGTTATGGCTCGGAGGTAAATTTTGGATTGTATAATAAAAAACTGCAACATTGCTGGTTGATGCATTTCCACGAAGTGGATTTGTTGTACCCATACCATCATAGAATAGTTGAATCATGATAGAAAATTTATTATTGTCACTAAATAAATAATGCTTTTTACAGCGTTTTCCATCTTGAAAACAGCCAATTAAATCATCATCTTCAACTTGATTACCAAACATCAATTCTACAAATTCTTCACTACTAAATAAGCTACAAAAATTGTTTTCAATTGACACATATTCATAGGTGTCATAGATTAATTTATTGAGTCTATTTTTAACTTCATACCTAGAACCAATTGGAAGTGTTTCAGAATTAACAAAAAAGGGATGCTCATCAAAATATTTATCTTGCTTGTATTTTGTAGAAAGAAAATCGAGAGGTTTTCGAACCTCGGTAAATACTTCTTTAATATTATTTACAACATCTTGATGAATATTAGGCACACACTTTAACAACTCCTGAACTTGTTCATTTAAATAATCTGATAAACAGTCAGCCATGTGATTAAAGGATGGAATGACACATGAGATTATATTATGTGGCAAACCACTGTTTGATCTCAGAGAAGATACTAAAGAAACTGCCTCATGATGAATGTCTGAAAGCTTGTACCGCTTATTTTGATCTTTCTTCCATAATTAAAATCATCATCATTACTACATAAAGTGTTGCAATTAGTGACAAGGACACAAACTTCTTTCTCGCGATCTGACTAATTGTGATACTTGTTCATGTGTCTTTTGAGGTTCCACAAATTGCGAAATCAACTATGGTAGTGTCACAGTTATTGGCATGACTCAATTATTGGCACTTTTTATTTTGTTTTAAAAAATGTATAGCTATTTCTAGTTGAAAAGTAAAAAAACATCACCGTATAAACAGATCTATCGTCTACTATTTGAGTAAAATATTTTTGCTGGTTGTCTATTCTTTCATAACAATTTTAATATAAGTAAAAAAAAAACGCAATAATTTGGCGCCAATGTTAACTTCGATCCGGTTTTCGTTTCCGAAGAAATCAAGAACATTATTTTGATTCCATGATTTGTTAATTATAATCAGAAGTCTAAAATGGAACCAAAGGTAATATGAAATGTTTTTTAAAAATTTCTAAACAGGTACCCTGATATCTAAACAGGTACCCTGACTTAAAGTCTAAAACATTTGAACATCACTCTTTAGGTCGGTCTAGTGTCACCAAAGAGTCCTTATTGGCATGGTATAGAAATTTTGAAAAATTTAAAAGCAGTTTTATCTAAATTAGTTTTATCTAAATTAAAAACGCGTTTTTAATTTAGATAAAACTACTTTTTATTTCTCAAACAAATGTAAATTCATTGGTAGAAAACATTAGTTCCTGCAACAGGTTTGCACTACTAGTGAAAAAGAAAGTCACAGTTGCAATCAATTTTTTGGCCGGAGGAGAAATGGCTCCTCCTATAGTAATTTTAAAGAGGCAGAAATTATCTAAAAATCTTTAGCAATGTGCTCCACTTGGAATAATAGTTCAGAGAAGCTCTAGTGGATGGATGAAGGGGGAAACTTTCCTTTATGATTTAAAAGAGTTCAAAATGTATTTGGTTGGTAAAGACTTGCTTAACATAAAAGACAATAATGAAAAAGTTATACTTTTAGTTGATGAACATTCCAGTCACCTGAGCTATGATGCATCTAAGTATTGTGAAGATACAGGAATTGTACTATACAGCTTGTGATATGTGGTATCAAGTTCGGATAAAATTGTGTGGTGCAAATTCTATTTTTTGTGCTTGCCTGCTTAAAAAATCATTAAACCTATAAATCGTTGGTCTGGATAGTCGAAATCATAAAAATTGCCCCTTTTCACCTTTACTTCATGGTCCGAATCCGCCCTTGCTCCAGCCTCCTCCTTTTTTTTTATTTGCCTTGTGGGCGTAGATGCGTCACTTACAACATGGCGTAAGGCGCTTTTTTTTGACGGGGTAAATTTAAAACCTGAGTCCACCCCTGTATATATATATATATATATATAAATATATATATATATATATATATATATATATATATATATATACATATATATATATATATATATATATATATATATATATATATATATATATATATATATATATATATATAAACATATATATATATATATATATATATATATATATATATATATATATATATATATATATATATATATATATATATATATAAACATATATATATATATATATATATATATATATATATATATATATATATATATATATATATATATATATATATATATATATAAATACATATAGGTATTGTGGTTTATCCTCCTCCGGCTAGTTGCCATACAGAGGCCACATTACAAAAGCCCGCAAAGACGAGTTCAGCTCACTAAAAATCATCATAACCAGCTTTGCAGACCAAGTGTAAGTGATTTTAAGAAAAATGAAGGAATCAGAGTGAAAGTAGGAAGAAGTAGAGTTAGAAAGATAGCTTAAAGTAAGCGGACAGATATTGGAGTAGATATTACAAAATGCAAGTTATCAATATTTTTACCAATGCAAGTTATAATTATTATTATTATTTTTTTATTTATCTTCGCTTCCAACAAGGCTGCAAGCAACCACTAATTAGTGTTGGAAGTTACTGGAAGAGAAAAGATGAAGATTGTAGAGCAAGATAAAGATTGACAGACGACTAGAGATTGCAAATTATATGAATCAGGGAAGCAAGATGAAGGAAGCGAATTCCAAAAAACTGATGTTCGAGGAAAAAAACTAGACGAATAAGAGTTTTTGGAGCACTTAGGAACAGTAACAGAAAAAGGATGAGACTTAATTGAATGACGAGTAACACGAGAATGAATTTTAGTAGATGGCACAAGAGACGCTAGCTCTTTAGAGCAGTGCCCATTATAGTATTTGTAGTAAAGAGAAAGAGAAGCAACATTACGACGATGTGACAGAGATTGAAGGTTGGCTGCAAGAGCAGGTCCAACTATGTTTACAATGCGTTTTTGCACCTTGTCTAAAAGAGAAAGGGCATCATTAGAAGATCCGCCCCAGATATGGCAACAGTATTCCATACAAGGTCGGATTTGAGATTTATAGAGAAAATAGAATCCAGAGTAAAAAAGTGACGAGCTCGATAAAGAGAAGCAACTTTAGCAGATGCTAATTTTGCAACGGATTTGATATAAGTTTTCCAAGAAAGATCAGAAGTAAGAGTTAACCTAGTTAGTAAGTAAGAGTTCACCTAGAAGATGAAGTAAGAGTTCACCTAGAAGATGAAGGGTAGGAGACTCATCGAGTACATTACCGTTCATAAATATAGGAAGGTCTAAATTATTGCAATAACGATTGGCCGAAAAAAATTCAGTTTTATCTGAATTAAAGTTCACCAGCCACTATGAGCCCCATGCTGTAGCAGAAGTGAGACCCTTTTCAAGCTCAAATGCCCCCTGCAAGCAATCAGAGGGAGTTGGCTTCTTATCGTGACAAGAATAAATGGTAGTATCAACAGCGAACAATGCCACCTTAGATGTAAGAATATCTGGAAGATCGTTAATGTATATTAAAAAGAGTATAGGGTCACGGATTAAACCTTGAGGAACCCCTGAGGTTACAGAATAAGAAGAAGAGTGCTGTCCATCAAAGACAACTTTTATACTACGATTGGAAAGAAAGGATTCAATAATCTTAAAGATGTTTCCAGATACACCGTAAGAAGAAAGCTTATGGAGAAGATCAGTATGCTAAACTTTATCAAACGCTTTAGAAATGTCAAGAGCGATGGCCTTATCCTCTCCACCTTTATCTAATGCGCGATAAAACCTATCGGTTATTACTGATAGCAAATCAGCCATAGAACGAGAAGATCGAAACCCATATTGATGATCAGAAAGTAGGTTATGAGATTCGAGATGAGAGATTAAGTGTTTGTTAATTAAAGATTCAAAAACCTTGCTTATGATAGGAAGAAGACTAATGGGACGGTAGTTAAATGAATCAGATCGCTCTCCAGAATTTTTAAAAATAGGAATAACAGATGCTGCTTTCCAGCAGGCTGGAAAACAAGACTCTGATAAGCACTTGTTAAATAGTTTTGAAAGGATAGAGGACAGCTCCGGTTGTCCGGGCCGCAAGCTGTAGAAGAGTCTAAGCGGGAAATCACTCTAGATACAGAGGCTGGAGTGATACGAATGTCGAGCAATAGATCAACCTCTTTGACGGCTATATCAGGTAGAACGCAACTAGTGGCATCAATAGATGATATTGATGAAAAGTTCTTGGCAAACAATTCAGCTTTGTCTTTAGATGAGGTGACAAAGTCTGAACCATATAAAAGAGGTGGAATTACAGACTTGCCCTTATTATTGATACTATTAAAGATTCTCCAGAAGTCACGAGAGCCTAATTTTTGTGATGAAATACGAGATTTTATGATCTGGGAATAGCGGGCTTTGGCGTTAGATAAAACTTTTTTACGATGGTTCCTAGCAGTTATAAACAGACGTCTGTTTACTGGAGAATTGTTTTGCTGATAGATATGGAAGTAATGGTTTCGATTGGCAATTGCAGCAGCACAATGTGAGGAAAACCATGGAGAAGAGTGAGGCTTGACCTGAAATCGTCAAGAGGGAATAAAGAATTCCATGCCAGCCTGAATCCACGAAGTTATGTAAGAAGCACAACAGGGAGACGAAAGATTTCTACCCAGGTGCCATCACGAAGACAATCACGGAAAGAGTCCCAGTCAGCTTTAAGGTAGTTGTAAGATGTACGATGATAGGGGGATTCTGATGGTAAAGAAGAATGACATAATAGTTTTAGAGAGACCAAACCATGATCAAACGCACCTAAGGGTGAGTGTGAAGAAACTGAGCACTGACTAGGATCAGAAACAAGACATAAGTCGAGTAGAGAAGGTAAATGATTCGGGTTGTCTGGAAAACGAGTCGGAAAGTTGACTATTTGAGTTAGGGATTGAGAAAGTCAAAAGTTGTGGGCCTTAATGCCTCCAGAGTCACTGACACTAGAGCCAAGCCATTCAGCGTGATGAACATTAAAGTCACCGACAACAACAATATTGGCTGATGGATAAAGAATGAGGGCTTGGTCAATGCAAGTTATCAATATTGTTAAAGGTCAATATTGTTATTGGTCAAATGCAAGTTATCAATATTGTTACAAAATGCAAGTTATCAATTAATTTATTAGTAAATAGCGATTATCTGAAAATCCTAAACACATAATCTATTAAATGGTAAAAAAAAGTTGAAAAAAAGCAACAAAGCTTGCAGAAATGTATTGACGAAAAAAGTATCGAGTTTACTCAAGATACCTTAATTAATGAAAAACTCGTACACGTCAAAAAAGGACTTAAAAAGTTAATTT
Source organism: Hydra vulgaris (assembly GCF_022113875.1). Taxonomy (NCBI): domain Eukaryota; kingdom Metazoa; phylum Cnidaria; class Hydrozoa; order Anthoathecata; family Hydridae; genus Hydra; species Hydra vulgaris. The sequence continues at coordinate 49,727,452 of NC_061162.1, read as the reverse complement.
GAATTAACTTTTTAAGTTAAAATGAATACGGAAATTACTAAAGTTGTAAATCAAACCATGCAGCTAAAAACAATGCAGAACGAAGCAAGCAAATTAAATGATGCACTACAAGAAAAAATTAGAAGATAAGAATAGAAGAAACAATATTAGAATTAACGGTGTACGAGAAAACGAAAAAGAAACCTGGGATCAAACTGAAAAAAAAGTTTAACAAATATTTAATGATCAGTTAAAAATAAGTAACATAATTATTGAATGAGCGCACCGTATCGAAAGACGCTTTAACGCAGAAAAGATAAAAAATAAACCCAGGACAACCATACTCAAAATGCTAAATTATAAAGACAAAGAAAAAATTTTGGAAAACGCAAAGATGCTGAAAGGTACAGGTAATTTTATTAATGAGGATTTTTCATTTGAAACTAACAAAATAAGACGCGAATTAAGTGAAAAGATATAGATCGAGCGTAACACTGGAAAATATGCTATAATTGAGTACGATAAGTTAATAGTGAGAGAGTTTAATCTAAAAGCTAAACAAGTAATCTTATTTTTTATTTATGTTTTAAAATTTTGTATAAAACCATGTATAAAAATGGAGCAAAACTCTATATTTCAAATTTCTAATGAAAATATTAACGATAATGACACTGAAACAGACTGTTTTGACAAATTGAATTTTGAAAGGAAATACTACTCAGTTTACCAATATGCACAATATCTAAAAAATAATAAAAACGCATTTTTAATTTTAAATATTAACATCCGAATTCTAAATAAAAACTTTAAAATTTAAAAGTTTTATTGGACAAAATAAAACACGATTTTAGCATATTTATGTTGTCGGTGATGTCAATTATATAATAATATTTGAATTTTATAAAATAATATTAACTTGTTAAAACAAGCTTCAAATAAAATTGAGTATTTTATCGATAAACTTTTTCAACATAATGTTATTCCAACAATAAATAAGCCAACCAGAATAACTAAGAATTCATTTATTTTACTTGATAATATAATCACTAACAATTTTTATAACAACTATATTTTCACAGGTATAATCAAAGCAGACTTATCAGATCGTTTTTCTACTTTTATAATAACTAATATTATAACTATTAAAAATATTTCTTCTAAATTTATAATATACAGGCGGCAGATCAATAAATACTCCTTACAAAAATTTCAACACCTTTTAAAATATAACGTTTTTTGGGATCTTATAATGCAATCGGTAGAGGTAAATAATGCCAATGAACTATTTTTTAAACTTTATTGAGAGCAATATGAAAAAGCTTTTCCTGAGAAAAAAATTGTTATAAATACCAAGTCATATCAAGCTCCAAAAATGTCTAAAGGTTTATTAAAATTTTCAAAGAAAAAAAAATGTTGTATGAAAAATTCTAAAAAGAAAAAACTTATAAAAATGAAACAAACTACAAACTTTATAAAAATATATTTGAAAAAACTAAACAACAATTTACTATTCAAAGTTGTTAAAAAAAAAACTAACGGAATTGTTAAAAATACGTGGTGCGTTATTAAAGAAATTATTGGCAGAAAAAATAATGAAATAAGTATTCAACCAAAGAAACTCTTAGTAGATGGTAAAATAATATACAACAAGTCAATAGTAGCTGAAAATCTAAACAGCTTCTTTCTTATTATTGGCCCAAACTTAGCTGAAAAAATCCCATAAAGTTCATCATCATATGATTTTTATTTAAAAACATATATTTATTCAAATATTACTAGACAAACAACTGTAAACTTTTTAGGTATTATCATAGACGAAAATTTAACATGGAGGAAACATATAAGCACTCTTGAAAGAAAAATTTCAATAATCATTGCAATGATGTATAAAGCAAAACCATTTTTGGATATAAGATTTTTAAAAAGTTTATATTTTTCCTTTATACATAGCTATCTAACTTACGGCAATATCGTATGGGCAAGCACCAGCTACGCTGGTGTAGTTAAAGAAAATTTATGCTAAACAAAAAGATGTATGTAGAACTGTATTTAGAGTAAAAAAGAACTGTGCCTTGTGAGCCACTTCTAAGTAAACTCAATGCATTAAATGTGTTTAAAATCAACATATTCCTCGTCATATAGTTCATTTATCAAATAAAACATGGACTGTCTCCAACGATATTCTATCCTTATTTTAGAGATGTAAGTCATAAATACCCCACTAAGTTCTCAGAAAATAACTTTGTAACTTGAAAATATAGTCTAAAGTTATGTTCTTATTATATTCAGTATCGGGGACCGATTTTGAGGAAAAACTTTCAGCATATTGTTAATATTAAAAAAAAAAATATTTCCGCAATTCAAATCTAAATTAAGACGTTATTTAGTACTTACAGATTTTAATATACATTTTTACATTTATATAACCAAATTAGCACCATAAATTTAAAAATCTAGACCATTTAACAATATTAAGAATTTCAATGTCTTTATCATACTTTTATTGAAAATATATACTCTTGAAGTTACCTACAATTTTCTTGATATTTTTTTTTGGTAATTTTATTTCTAAACATCTTAAAATTATCTTTTTTTTAATAATGTTGCTTATATATTACGGATTATTATATATTACAGATATTTATTTGCGTTACTATTGGGGCTCGGTGATAAGGGTAATTTATGCCTTCTTCTTGCTCCAGCCAATATTCCAGACGATAATCGAAATTAATTTTAAAAGGCGAGAAATATTTTTCCGTGCGTTTTTACATATATAAACAATGCGAAGTGGAAATAAGTGATAAGATAAACAAATTAGTTATTAAGCTATCTAATAACAACTTTGCAATTTTTAAAAATTTGCTTTTAAAACAAGAATAAAATATTTAAAAATATACAGATTTTTCTCTAAAAATAGGTTTGTAAATAAATAAAAATATCATCCTATAGCTGGATGATGGATTAGAAACTTCAACAACTTTACACAGTATTAAAGATGTAGATGAACTAATGACTGACTTAGATTAAATCAAAGTATGTAGTATATAATAATATTCGTAAAACAAAAGTATTACATTCTACTTTATTTTACAAACAAACAAAACACATATTTACACACACAATATATACATACTATATATATATATATATATATATATATATATATAATATATATATATATATATATATATATATATATATATATATATATATATATATATATATATATATATGTATATATATGTATATATATATATATATATATATATATATATATATATATATATATATATATATATATATATATATATATATATATATATATATATACATATTTTATATAATTCATTACTTATAAGACAAAATGTTTTTAATCTTCCAATAACTTGTTCCACATTTCTAATTTTAGCAATTGAACTTGTTTTCTTTACTTCAAAAGGTGTCATTTGTGATGTTCCTCGATGACCAGGTAGTACAGTAAAAAATAAATGTTGAGCAGTGCATTTATCATGCAAATTATACTCTTTGTCTATAGAAAAAGGAGATAATAAATCAAGAAAACCACAATCCATAATTAACGCTTTGTCGGAAATGCGACTGGTATAACCTTCTGATAAAAACAATAAAAGAATTAGGAGCAACACCTATCAAAAACTTTAAAGTATTGTGGTGTTTATATTCAGACTAAGTTACACTTTACAATTCCAAATTTTTTGGGGTTTGTATGAAAATTTCTGAACAGTCAATAATAGCTGCCAAGTTTTTATATTTTTTAAATCATAAAGAGCTTGTTGCATTTAACATGCCAAGGTCTGGTACAAATATTAGATGCTTACAAACTTCTGCTAATGTTCTTATCCAAGAATGAAATATTTTGGAACAAGTGCTAATAGAAATATTAAAAAAAACGACTAGCAAGATCTTTGTTAAATGATCTTAATCAAAGTTTCATTAAAGTCAGCAGAAACTCATCTTGTGAACATAATTTTCTTGCACGTCCTACTTTTTTAGTGTTCCACTGACAGTTCTTTTAACAGAAACAGAATTAAATTGTTTTTTAACATAAGGGCTAAAAAAGTCATGCAATTTATTAAATAACTCTAAAGAACCAAGATTTGTATAGAACTTTACATTACTTTTTGATAGAAGTTTCTTATATACAGATAAAGGCTTAGTTGGTTGCATTATAATTTTGTTTTGAAGTTAGTAATTTTGTTTTGAAGTAGAGGCAGATATAGTGGCTGTTTTTATTGAAAATGAATCAGAAATTATGTTGTTATTTCGTTTATTTATTTGTATTTGTATTTATTAGAACAGTCCAGAGTTACACCGAGATCTTTCGAAATAGAAGACCAAGCTAAAATATGATCTCCTAACTTATAGTTAAAGTAAACAAATTTTCTTGATGAAGCAGGTGCAATCCTATGAACAAAACACTTACTGGTAGAAATAGGTAGTTGCCATATTTCTGACCAAAGTACTACATTATTAAGAGCAATAGCTAAATAATGGCTATGGTCCATATTGCAAAATGAACTGTATAACTTGATGTCATTGGCATAAAGTTTTAAAGAGCAATCAAGATAGTTGACTATAGCGGTTATATAATTGATATATAGTAAAAATAATGTTGGGCCTAACATGCTGCCCTGAGAAACTCCACTAACTATGCAAGTTGGGTTTGATAATGAAGTTCCAACCTTAGCTTGTTGACTCCTATTGTTAAGAAATGCAGAAATCCAATTTTTTAAATTACCTCTTATGTTAAATAAAGCTAGTTTGGCTAACAATTTAGGGTGTGATACAGAATCAAATGCCTTTTGAAAGTCGATATATACAACATCTGTTGTTGGATTATTGTCTTGTGCAGTACTCCAATCATTAACAGATTCTAAAAGATTAGTGCATGTAGAGCGTTTCTTGAGGAAACCATGTTGATTATTGGCTATTAAGTTATGGAGAGTTAAGTATTTAATAATATCCGAGTTGATAATTCTTTCCATTGCACAACAACAGATGCATGTGAGTGAAATTGCTCTATAATTATTAGGGTCTGATGTTGCTCCTTTTTTAAAAATTGGAGAAAAAAAAGCTTGAAGCCACTGTTGTGGTAGACTTTTTGACTTAAAGCTGGCATCAAATATAAACGAAAGTGGGATACATAAACCAAGAGCTAGCTTTTTCAGAAGAATGTTCGGTATTCCGTCAGGATCATAAGATGTACTCGGTTTGAGATTGATTAAAATATTGGTTATTGGTATGTAAACAATAAACAGAAAAATTCTCAACAGAAAAATTAATGTCTTCAATGTTTATCGAGTCGTTAACAAAACTAGTAATATTTGGTGAATAGTTGTTATTGTCCGTAAATACACTTCCAAAGTGTTTATTGGTCGATCACAATTAGATGAAACAGAAGGAACAAATTATTATTTTATTTAATGCGTTGTATTCCAATAGTTCTGTAGGATATTCAAAATTTTCATGAATAAAATGTTCCGAACAAATTCTACTGTAATTAGAAGCTTCCCATTGAGATTTGTCTGAATTTACCCAATTTATCAATTTTTTTTAAATGGATCGACGCTCTGGGTCTTTTTCCTTAGTAGGAAGAGGAATAAATTTAAATGGTTCAGAACAGCAGCAATTAGGATCTTCTTTTGAACATTTATGAATTTCACAAATAGCTTTTTTCCACTTTATAAATTTGATTGAGTGATTAGAACAATCAATGACAACACAAGAAAGTGAAATAGCCATATTAAGCAAATAATTAAACTACAGTTATTCTGGGTAACTTTGAATTTGCGGGTAACATTGAACTTAACATGTAAATGTTTTTAAATTTTTTTTTCTTTGGTATTTTCTTTGCCTGTTGCTTTAACAAAGAATAATATGACGAATTATCTTTTTTTACAAAAGTTTGACCAAAGAAAATTAAATTTTATTTCTCAAAAATAATGTTTTCCTCCATTTCCAGTTTCACAGTTGAATGTGGTGATAACATCGTGTGTTTTCAATTTAGAATATTTGGTATTATATTGTAGTTATCTGAATAGATTTTTAAGTATTTTATTGAATTATTTTTTGAACTTTAATACAAACTCAAATTTAATACAAAAAAATTATGTTATTAATTAAATAATTTTCATTAATAACATAAATCATCTTTATATTTTTAGCATTCATAAAATGCCAAGAAAATGTTCGACAACTCATCCTGGCACAAGAAAAAATGGCACTAAATCTAATTACACCAATTCTACACTTCAAGAGGCTTTAGCCAAAATTAAATTAGATAAAATGTCGATTGGTGAAGCTTCTAAAATTTATAAAGTACCTAATGCAACATTAGTTTATAAGCTAAAAAGTAAACACTGTAAATCAGTAGGGTGCCCTATTGCCCTTAGCATTGATGAGGAACTTTGTTTTGAAAATCACTTACTTTATTTAAGTGACAAAGGTATACCAATTGGAATTAATGATTTTAAAAGTATTGTCAAAATCTGGATGATAGTGGAAAAAATATACAACAGTTTAAAGATAACCGACCAGGTTGGGAGTGGTGTAAACTTTATCTTGACAGTATCTCATTGTATTTCAAGGAAACGTGCACAGATTAATTATTGTCAAATAAAATTATTTTTTTCAAAATCTAGAGAAGGAATTAAATGGAGTAATGCCAGACAGAACTTATAAGAAACACAACAAAAACTTGTTACACTGTTGTTTTTTGTAGAAATGCCTCAGAAAAACAAATTCCACCATTTTTCATTTTTAAAGGAAAACACAGTTGGTCTGACTGGCTTTTCAATTCACCAGAAGGATCAAGAATGGCAACTTCTTGCAGTGGCTGGATGGAAATTCAAATATTTGAAGAGTGGCTGTTAAATTACTTGGTTCCAAATATTATAAATAAGGAAGGTAAAAAAATTCTGATTTGTAATTATTTAAGTGCTCATATATCTTTAAAAGCCTTAAATATATGTGAAAAGCATAATATAACATTTATATGTTTGGTACCCAATTCCACACACCTTTTACAACCTCTAGATGTTGGATACTTCTCGAGTTTAAAAGCTAATTGGAGGTCAGTTCTTAATCAATGGCGTAAAAACATCCAGAGGAAAAAAGGTTAATAACCGGCCAAAAAATTTGTTTACGCAGCTCATCAAATCTACTCTTAATGTTGGTAAAGAAAATCTAAAACATAATCTCCAAACAGGATTTAAGGCTACTGGCATATATCCATTTGTACCAGAACATGTTCTCTCCAAATTACCCAGTTTTACAAATATAGATATTCAACTCAATATTGAAGAATCGTTTAGGAATTATGTTGATGATATTCATCTTAATTATGAAGTAAGCAAAAAATTTAAGTTACCAATAACAACAGGGGGAAAAGTGTATCAGCCACTGAGGTAGAAGCATACTATAAGGAAAGAGACAATAAAAAAAAAGTCAAGATAATATTCGAGCAAAGAAAAGAGGAAGACCACTTGGATCAAATAATATGGTTATGAAAATAAACAAAAAACTTAATATTTTACAAAGTGCAAGCATCGTAAATGTTAATCAAGTTATTGAAGACAATGAACAAGTTTTACCTGTATCTCAAAATGATGCAGTTTTTTCATTGGAGCAAATAAACAATCACTATGTACATGTTTTCCTTGATCATGATTATTTTGTAAAAGAGTTAGTTGTAACTCAAGACTAAAAGAGTGAAACACTATAATATTTAGTTTTATAGTCAATGGTGTTTATTTGTGGAGAATTATATAAAAATAATGTCTTAATTATTTTTTCTTTTATAACCTTAAAAATTATTTTGTGAATATTTTATTGTAAAACTTATTTGTTTATTCTCGAAATATTTTATTGAAAAACTTGTTTGTTTATTCTCGAAATATTTTATTGAAAAACTTGTTTGTTTATTCTAGAAATATTTTATTGAAAAACTTGTTTGTTTATTCTCGAAATAGTTTAACTAGATTTTTTAAGAAATTAATTTAAACTAATACAAAGAAATTTAAACAACTTTTTAGATTTAAAAGATTAAAATTGACATTCAGTTTAATAGTGTTCAAAGTTACCCGAAATGCGAGGGTAACTTTGAACGCTTACTTGAACATTGTTTTTTTACATAATATCTAGCAAATTTAAAAAAATGATAACAAACTAGAAAAAAGAGATCATCAGAACACCCTTTATGTAAAAATATTTGTTATCTAGTTAGTAAAACAATTTTTGTAGAGATAAACCTAGCGCAAACCGTTTAAAGTTACCCGTAATGACTGTACTTCTTATGGTTCGGTGTCTTTAAAGCGAAACTTTTAAGAGCGAAAATTTTGAAAGCGAAAGGTCGGGAAAGCGAAAAAGTTAAAAGCGAATGCGATTGGTTAAGCGAGAAAATTTTTTAAAAACATTGGCATACAGTTCATGTTCCGAGACCTGCTCACTCCGTTTATGGTAATGTAATGACGTTTTATTTATTTCGCGTATTATTTATTGAATTAAGCCGAATCTATCAGTTGAAAGCAAATTATTCTCTGATGAAGTTGATATTAAAAGTTAGTAATATTTGAATGGATTATTAAGAATAAAAGAAGTATAAGTGATTGGTATTTTATTGAGTGGGTTTTCATTCTCTTGATGATCTGTGAATAAAATTAGAATAAATCATTAAAAAATATTAAATATCTTATCAAGTATTTATTAAAAACCTAGTTAATAATTTTTTACTAATCTTTTTATTGTTTAGTTTGACAAAAAAGAGCTGCGATCATAACTACTAACAACATTACTAACGTTTTACTAGTAAAATGGATTTTACTCAATTTAACTATTCTGCTATTGAAGATAGTGTTCCCATAAGCTCAAATATAAATGAAAAAGCGGTATTTTTTAAAATCATTAAAATTAATTATATATATATATATATATATATATATATATATATATATATATATATATATATATATATATATATATATATATATATAATTAATTTTAATGATTTTAATTTACATTAGTGTATCTCAAAGTTATAGTGCAAAAAGCTCTCTACTAACTCTCATTCTATAAACCCTGGCTTAAATAATAAAAATTATTAAAAGTTTTTTAGGATTTTATAATGACAGGATATACTAGATTTAAATCTTTTTTTTCTTTCCATTTACCATGGAAAACACCTGTTTTACATTGTGGGTTTTCTTTTCAATAGGAAATACAAACTTATGTTTATAAGGATATAATCTTGAATAAGCTTAATGTTCCTTTCTACAGCAGTTCCATGCTCAGAAGCAAAGCATTTCAATCTATTATTATTTATCTTTTTCAAAGCTTTGTATGGAATCTCCTTAAAAGTTAGCGTTTAAAAAAAAAAATTATATATATATATATATATATATATATTAATGTATATATATATATATATATATATATATATATATATATATATATATATATATATATATATATATATATTAATGCATATATATGTATTTTATATTAGTTATTTTTTTTTTACTTTGTTATTTTTTGCATTGCTATCATAATCAGTCTCCATTAGCAGAAGAAAATGTTGTAGATTTTAATGTGGAAAATAGTGGAGATGATAAAGGTAAAATGAATAAATTTCATATAAATTTCATATAAATGTTTTTATATACATAATAATATTATATATATATATATATATATATATATACATGTGTATATATATATATATATATATATATATATATATATATATATATATATATATATATATATATATATATATATATATATATATATATATATATATATGAAGAGTTTATTTTCAAAACGCGGTAAACGCCATTTTCAAAATTTTTGAGAAATTGTGTGGTTTATTTTTAGTTTATAAGGACCTAGCAGACATTGTGTCCGAATATATGATAAACGAAGTATAACTCAATATTTTTTTACTTCTAAAAAACATTTACTTTCAAAACGCGGTATGAAATTTTTTATTTGTTTTCAAAATGCGGTATTTAATTTTGACCAATCCGTGGCAAATGTATATTACTTCTGCGCAAGCGCAAATATTTTAAAGTTGCGTTAAAGAAATGGCGGATTGCGATCGACAAGATTAATGCGTTACCTAATATCCTATTTCACATAGAAAAAAAGATATGATGTATGAAACAAAAGAAAAGAAAAGCATTTCTTAATTCTAGTGTTCGTTTTAGCTACCATGCTTTGTTTGTTTAACTGAACGAATTATGGAATAATGATAGAAAATATATTAAAAAGGCAACTTAAATTAATAAGTTTAAACATATTGTTACCTGTTTTTTAATGGAAAGCATTCAATAATAATACTTCCTTTTTATTTTTTGTTAAACCGACAATTGCTTTGTTGCAAATAAAATGAGGCTATTGCAGTCTTTCATTTTTAAAATTTTATTTCGTTCAAAAATATAACGATGACTTTTACGTTATATTAATTGTCCATTAGTTCTATGGAGACTTAAAAATAGTGATCATCATTGTTACAACTACACAACACTAAAAAAATATTATTGTTTATTGTCCATATTTAACTCTCCGAAACAAATATAAATTTACAATTGCGAATTGTGAAATGTAATAGTTTACATTACTTTAATAAAACATTGTTTACATTCACATTATCAATAAAATATAATGACCAAACATTAAATACACATATTTGTTCAATATGTTAAATAAAATTAATCATTAAAACCTATTCAGGTCTTTTAAAGTTTAAAAACTTTCCATAACATCTTTACAAAATGGATATACCGCATTTTGCTAACAAGCTTTAATTGGATATACAGTATTTTGAAAATAAATGCAAAATTATTGACAAAAAAAATAAATTTTTCTATTAAATAATATTTTATTTATTAACACTATATAATATACTTTATGTATATATACATTAAGAAACAATAATTTTTCCAAATATACGAGACATGTTGGTGTGGCGAAAAAAGTCAATTATCTCAATACCACAAAAATGGATATACCGCATTTTGAAAATACGCTCTTCATATATATATATATAT
>NC_061162.1:49702650-49712650 GCF_022113875.1 Hydra vulgaris | reverse complement strand
TAGCTCATAAATCAACAATTGCAAAAAAGATTAAGTTGTCTTCTTTAGATTACGTTGTTGACAATGTAAGTTTTTAATTAATTTTAAATTGTTACATATTTTGATTTTAACTTTTAAATGCAAAATTTTCATAAATTTCAGTCTGATAATTCATGTTGTGGGAATAAATTTCTTTCAAAAAATATTGACATCTCTAATTCAAATAATGAGGTATGTTTAATAAAATCTGTAAGGCTTAGTTAAACATAAGTTTTTATTAAAATTAAGTTAATTTAATTTATATCAAAATTTTTAATCCTTTTATAATACTTGATTCTAAATATAATAAAGGAAACATCACATTTCAACTTTTTTTTTTACAGGTTCATTTAGTTCAGCATTTAGGCAAAAAAAATAGCCTCTATGAGTACTTTTGTGGTGAGCTTTTCAGTCGTGGAATTCTTAGTTGGCGTGTTCGTAGACCATCTCTTAATATTTGTGTTATGAATAATTACAGTCAGGAGAGTGGTAATTTTCAAGTATGTTTGTTTGCAACTTGTTTAGTTTTGCTATTTTTCTTTTTTGATTAAAATAAAATATAATTGTAAATTAAAAAAAAAATTTGTTGAATTTTTTAACTTTAATTTTAAACTTTTAAATTACTTTTTTTTTAAATAAGGATAAAGAATTTGTTCATGTAAAAGCGGAAACCATCAATTCTTCTAATATTTATAACTGTTCCTGTAAAACTTTTTCAACTGTTATTTATTTTCAATCAGATGATATGTCAAATGTGAATAATTGTTGTCATTGTCGATTATTACACCAGCTACTTCAAATGTTAGATAACCCAGATTTTGTGCCAGAAATTAGTTTAATAAACAGGAAAAAACTGGTAGAAAGTTTATTATGTCTAGCATCAAATGTTTTTAAGTTAGCTTCAAAATCTGGCGTAGAAAGATATTCAGTAGTATCTGATTCATGCACATTTATTACAGTTTTCGAACTTAGTAAATCGTTGAGAAAAGTAGTAAAGTGTCATGATTCGTTATGTCGAATATCTGAAGGATCCACTCGACAAGTTAACAATCTAGACAATGGTTTTGTGTGTTCACACCTGAAAGTTTTTAGAGAGTATTTTTATCTTATTCAAAATACAACTGATTGGATAAGTAATGACCAAGATGAATTTACACCAGCAGATGAGTCAGAAGTTCAACTACCAAAAGAAAAGGTATTTTAGTTGTTTCATACACATATACATTTGTCAAGTAGTAATATATATATCATGATTTAAAGCAATATTGGTGAGTTCATGTTGTTTAATTGTGCGCATTTTATGCACGCAATAGCTTTAATACAATGAAGAAATATCAAAGTGATTGGATTACAAAGTTTTGTTAAACATATTTCTTTATATATTGCTCACATGATTTTCTTTATATATTACTTTATTTCAAAAAAATTCAGATTAGGGTTAAAAGTTTCAAAAAGTTTTTTTTAAGGTTTTATAACATAATTTTCTTTAGTTTAAATAAACTATTTAATTACAAACATATGAGGTAAAATAATCCATTCATTTTTTCATTTAATTTTTGAAGGAAAAATTTGTCATGAAACTCAATGTTTGTTTTTCTTAGTTTATATGCTAAATGTTCGCATATTTGTCGTTTGTCAAACTCTAAATATATAAAAATTTATTTGATTAAGTTTTTGTTTTTAATAGTGGGAGGATGTGTTTGATGTAAAATCCGGTTTGTGGACGTTTGGACTAAATGCACCAAGTAAGAAGACTGTTTCCTGCGATCAGTTTAGTCATAAATTTAGCAGTGATATTATAAAAAGACAGTCTGCTACAAATGGGTATCCTTTTATGCCTTCTACGGATCTTGGAACCTGTGAATGTGGTGTAAGTATTTTTTTTTATATGGCTATTTTGACATTTAAAAATTTTTTATAATTAGTTTCAGCTTAGTCCTAGAGTAGAACAAGTTTCTCAGCTCTAGTTAAGTCAATTTCTTCACCAATAGGAATGATAATGATTATGATGACTTTCACTTTTTTAAAGGCTGGGTGGGTATCTGAATCTTTTTCAACTGGAATTACTGAGTTTTGTCATAAAATAAACATGTACACTGATCGTGAAGTGATTGAGTTTGATGTTTTTTTGCGCAAATGTTTATCAAATAATTGCACTGCTTATTGGGATGGATGGGAAGACTCTGTTTTTTGTTTGTCTAAATCAACATGTGCTGGTTATGAATTAGGTATATTATACACTTTAGGTGTGCAGTTTTTATATATATATATATATATATATATATATATATATATATATATATATATATATATATATATATATATATATATATATATATATATATATATATGATATATATATATATATATATATATATATATATATATATATATATATATATATATATATATATATATATATATATATATATATATATATATATATATATATATATATATATATATATATATAATATGCCATATTTGCTTAAACCTATTTTAAACCAGTTGTAATAATTGTACTTGTTTTTGTAAAATTTTAACAGGCTGGGAATTTGTTGATTTTGTCTTATGCAAAGGAACATTTAGTGGTTTTGTTAGTTTATATGTTAACAAATATAAGCGTAGAAATACATCTGCTCTGCCATTCATGTCAACACAGACGTTTATAGATTGGTTTTTTGCTTGGGCCTCCCACATGCACATTGATTTCAGACAAAAATGTCAAATGTGTCCAGAAGATCAAATTATATCAGTTCTAGCTTGTGATGCAACTAAAATTGGAATTAGTTTCAAAAATTCCTTCGTAAAACCTATTGAAACAGCTGAACTTAATGAGATTATTCAAACACCATCACGGCGATTTGATAGGTCATTTATATATAATTCTGAATTATCTGATCCTAAACGATTTTCAGATGCTAGAGCACATCTTAAAAAGGTTTGTCTTCTTATTCTTTCAGTTGAAAATTCAGATGATATTAGATTTGATGCTGATACTCTAAAACTAATCTCTATACTTATGAATTATATTCCGGCTGAATGTATACCATCATTTCAACTGATGGTTTCAGAATTACCAGTGCCACATGTTTTGCGGTGGTCCTACGCTAAAGTTTTTAAAGTACTTGCTGCTGATAGCTCTCTTGACAGTTTAATTCCTTTATGTTTCACTGATGAAATACTTTCCATAAGTGAACAATTTTTATCAAATGTAGGTGATTGTGAACTTTCAGCAAAGTTTTGTTATCTGCTGCGTTGTTTTTCTCCTGCGTTAGCTAGATTGGTAGAATTATCCTCTAACTACAACAATACACCTTCTGGAGATATTGTTTTATTAAAACATTATTGTTGTAATTTTGTTAAAAAAATTCATTTTGTTGATGTGCAACCACAAAATGCTGAAGTCATTAAGGATACTTATAACCCACCAAGATTTGGGAGAGCTTATTATTTTGAAAAACATGGTTGTCAAATTAGAAAAATGAGAATGTTTTCTGTTGATAAAAGTTCCAATAATAATTTGTTTGATGATATTCCTTCTGAAATTTGTAATAAGTTGTTTCCTCAAGTCTCAAAAAAAGGTGTATCATTTCTTTTTTTATGGTTTTGTCCTATGCATGGCCATTGCTATGGTTTTCATATAATACCAGGATCAGAAGGAAGAAAAGACCCACATGCTTCGTTGTACACTCATCTTGAAGTAGCTCCTAAAAATATAGTCTATGATTTTGCATGTAGTTTATCTGAATTCTGCCACAACCGTGAATCAGGATATTTTAAAGATACTTCTTTTTTCCATGATGTGTTTCATGGTTATACACATAAATGTGCCGATGTTTTTCGCTGCAATCGCTTGGGTAGTTTTTATCCAATAAATACTTCTATATGCGAGCAGTTCAATAGTTTTTTACAAAATATTAAGTCATCTGCTAAACTAATGACGCAAACTCACTTTTGTTTCTACCTTCAGTTTTTCATACATATTTGGAATCAAAGGAAAAAAAATCTCTTTGAAAAACGATTGATTATGTCTGAGAATACTAAAGATTAATATTAATTTACTGTTCTGGTTTTATCTTTGATGTTATTTAATAAACTTTCTTTTTACTTATTTTATATTAATACTTTTCCCTTACTTTTTGTTTATATGAACGACTAATATATTTATCTTCATTTTGTTTGCAGACGGCACTTATTTTGTTCTTTTAGTAGTGTCAACTCCTAATTTGAAGTAAAGAACTTTTAAATTTAACAGAACAATTTAAGTCTAATGAACTATACCTATAGTGATAAAACTAAATATACACTTTTTCATAGAAAAAGTTTTTCATAGAAAGATATGCTGTTCCTTCAAAAATACCTAGTCTATGTATTGAGAACTCATAAATAAAAGAGAGCACTTGTGTACCTTTTTAGGTGCAATTCTTGATGAAAATTTTTCCTGGAGACAACCTTAGTATAAAAAAGAAAAGAATGTTTAAAAAAATGTATGCTTTTTTTTTTTTTATTTATTGGTACCAACGTAACCAAGATGCAAAAAACTCAGTACACAAAATCATGCTATAAAAATATCCTTAAAGGCTATTTAGTAACCTAAATATAAATATTTTTTTTACTAAACATTTACCACATACTAATTTTAATGAACAAATTTGATTTAAAAATTACACCTTTAATATTCTTTTATTTAATATTTTTTTATTTATTTTTTTAAAAGCTATTTTGCTTAATATATTTTGAGGTTTTCTTTTATTTTTGATTCTATTATTCTATTTAAAATTGTAATAATTTGTAATCTTGTTATTGTAACTTCTCAAAAAGCCAAACTTTATAAGAAACATTTGTGATTGAAATTTTGTATTACTTTTTTTGTTTTTTGAATCACCTTATGTTATGTTTCCGTTTTTGCACTGTATTTTTAGTTGTTTTTAGGTGATATTTTACACCTAAAGTATACAATTACTATTATTTACAAATTATTATTATTTACACTTTATTAACGATATCCAACTGGATTGATATGGTTGATATTCAAATTCTGTTCAGACGACTTTCTTGTTAGCAGTCGTTTAGATGATTTTCTTGTTGCTGGTAATTGACTTTATATTTGTATTTATTTTTATATTTACTTGTTTATTTATGTATATTTGAAATAGCATTTGAATATTATATTAAAATTGAAAAATGAAATAGCCTAATTTTTGTTTTATTATTATATTTAATAATCCTTGTTCAATCATTAAACTCTTGCAAAAAGTTGCAGACAGAGTCTTAAAGTCTCTTTTAAGCCCAGCTCAAAAAACAATTTTTAAAGTTTTTTTTATTAATAAATAAAAAACTTATTGGGAAATTTTTTGTGGAAAAAAAAAAAATTAGAGCAATAATGTTTTATAATCGATTTTGCCTGTCGAATTATTTTTTGAAAATGTGTGTGAAAGCGAACATCTACAAACATTTTTCTATGTTGTCAAATTCTGAGTAGCGCAACGCAAGACCATAAAAATGATAGACGTAAAGCGTTGAAGCCTTAAGTTTGTGCGTATGTGACGTCACTTTGTGGCAGAAAAATAATACTTAAATTTTTTTATGAAAATTCCTTATATTAATAATATATAGAATATATAAAAGTATATTCTATTTATTTTAATGGGATATATTCTAATAAAGACTAAATATAGTAATTACTATGTTATTTCTTTAAAACTATTTATATATTACTTTTGAAATAAATACCGACTCTTATCCGTGAAATGATATATCTGTGCTAGTTTTATATATTTTTATGCAATTGTATGCACTATAAGTAAAATTAGTCAAAAAATATTAAATAAATACAAGAGCAAACTCGACGTAAAAAAAATTTTTTGTTGCCACAAACAAAAAACTTTTTTGGCTTCACTCAGATTAGCACTATATAGCTACGGCCGCGTCTTTAGTTTTTAACCCTTTTGTGACGAGTGACCCGTATGGCAGTTCATAAAATTTGCTTCTAAATGACGTGTGGCGGTTCATAAACAATTTTGAATATTTCAAAAAATCTAGAGCACTAAGGGAAAACTTTAAATTTATTTTTGAAATTTGAATAATTTATTAAGTTAATGCTTCAAACCGTTTGTTAATTGCGTTTATAGATACCTCAAAAATCAATTTTAAAAATTGACTAAAAATAGATTAAATTATACTGATATAAATAAAATCCTTGATATTTTTTTCAATAATAGTGGTGGAAATTTTTTTTGTTTGATCACCACTGTAAATGCCTCTTTTATTTAATATTGTTTATCAAAT
Source organism: Hydra vulgaris (assembly GCF_022113875.1). Classification (NCBI taxonomy): domain Eukaryota; kingdom Metazoa; phylum Cnidaria; class Hydrozoa; order Anthoathecata; family Hydridae; genus Hydra; species Hydra vulgaris. The sequence continues at coordinate 49,706,341 of NC_061162.1, read as the reverse complement.
TCTTCTTTATTTATTTAAGGTTACATAAAAAAACTATATATTTTTGTTAATTTCAACATGGTATATTTTGTTCATGTAACTAAGATAATACAAAAATTTGAAAATTTTTAAATAGTCTGAAAGCTAATTTTTCGACAAAAAAAACAAGGTCTTATTTGTAAGATTCTGACTAGTAGTTTTTATTTTATACACTTTCAATTGATCATGACACGGCTGTTTCAGAGTGAGCTTTACGGCTTCTTGTTTTTTTTGGAAAAAATTGACTTAGGGGGTGTTACTAAAACATTTATAACTTTTGAAATATTTGAGATAATTTTGTTTTGTAAAAAGAATAAAAAACAACAATAAAATGTTTTATCATACGAACTTTAATACAATAGTAAAAAAACTTCTTTTATTTAATAAAAAACGCGACAAATGATGAACTTGGCTATATTTTAGTAATTAGTTGTTACTTTTTATCAAAAAAAAATCAGAAAAATATATTCCCGATAATTATAATCAGATACACTAGTTGTTTGACTATTGTTAAAATAAAAGAACCTTACTTAATTGTTAAAGATTAACAAAAACAGTCTTTATTGAGAGGTCTGCAAGCAAACCGCATTTTTTGCAAAATTACGAAAGATGTCTTAAAAATGGCTTAAAGAGGGATAAACTGTTAATTGAGTACGTTTTTAAATATGAAAATAATTCACTAAGTTGATAAATTCAATGCATTACAAAATAGTCAGATTTCGATTTTGAAATATTTAGTCTTAATATTTTAAGTTAAAGTCTTTAAAAAATTTAAGCGATTTATTTCTTTCTATGCACACAGTTTTAATAATATGGTGAAAGGTTGTTAATAAATAAAGACTCGCAAAGTCTCATAAAATAATTCATGACCAAAACCAAGTTAAAGTTTTAGAATTAATCTCAGTTTTGGTAATAGAATTATTTTATGGCACTTGAATCAATCTCTTCTCACAAAAAATAAAACATTTGTTTAAATATACAACTAGCTAATTTAAATTGTTTGATAATGTGTTTTTATTCTCATAAAAAACTGTTTTATAATAAGTTGATCCACTGATAAGTTCTTTAAGTAGAAAACGATCTTTGTACACTTAGTTGATAATAAATTGAGGCTCCATTCTAAACCAGAAGAACAGTTTTTGTTCAACAGATTTGCAATAGTGACAATAACTTTTACATTTTCTTTATTTAAACTGTATCTTTAAACTAACTTGTTATTTATGAGTCTTAAATTCTATTCTTTAACCAGAGAAAAGGTATGTTGAGCAGAGGTACTGCAGAGGTAGAACTAACTTCTGATGATAATAATCAAATGGGCATCTAATATTTAAATTAAATGTTACATATAATAAAATACAATACATTTTTTAAATTAACTACACAAACAAATATTTTATTTCATAGCCAACAAACATACCAGTTGCTCTGATCATAAGTTAAAGTAGTAAGCTATATTTTTACACCAATTTGATGCTAGACCTATATACCATTCTTTAACCTAGATGGTTGCATAGGTATAATTAACTTGTGAAGATAAGAATAAAATAGGCACCTACCTAATATATAAAATTAATATAATAAAAAACAATAAATATTTTAAAGTAACATTATACAGGCATGATAAAACAAAATAAAATTTTCTTATTTACTATTTAAGGACCTTATATATTATATATCAGATATAAAAAAAATTTTTCCTTAAAATTTTTAATTATTTAATTTTAAATATTGTTTTAGTTGTTATAAATAAGATGAATTTAGTATCTTAAAAATTCATTGCCTATAAGTTTTTATTACATTTAAAAAAATTAAATTTTTAAACAGTGATTCAAAGACGTAAGTTCTATGAGGACAATCTACCCATTCTAAAAAAAATACATTCAACAGAAGCCGGCATTGTTGGTATAAAAAAATGTATACAAGTTGAAAAACTACGCCAGGAGTTTGAAGACAGATACTAGAGACTTATAAGAAGCCCAAGGATTATTCTGGATACAAGGATTACTCTGGTACGTAGTAGAACTTTTTGAAAACAAAACTCATTTTCAAAGCATACATTTTTGCTGAGAAATGTGTTTAACGGCTCACATTGGATGTTATTTTAAATCCATGTCTTTGTTTCTAAAAGAGTTATTTTTGAATTTTGTACGACGCAATTTTGCGCAAGAAATGACAATAAATAAAATGAAAACTTCTTAATTTTTAGCTAACTAATTTTAATAAAGGTTCCGCTCTAAACTTTATTTTTAAAATAATGATCCAGATTTCATCAATTTATATTTTTACCATGGAATTTTTATGCGATTTTTCTTTTCATATCGTCATTTCTTTTTATTGGAAATAAACAATATTTTATTATTTTGCATAAAAATGGGAGTAAAAATAAACCAAGTTGAACATTTTACAAATCCTAATTTTAATCCTAAAGTTTTTAGGGTGTCTATGTAATTTAACTAATTCATTTCCAGTAAGGCTCTTAGCAACCACTATTATTGGGATTTAACAGAAAACAAAGAATATTGTTGAAGAGTCAAAAATTAGCTGACAGAAAACTGTAAGTTTACTATTAATATAGAAAATTAAATTAATTAGATAAATAACATTTTTAAGACCATAAATGAAGAGAGAATGCGTTTTTGTTGAATCACGGGGAACGCGAGATCAACTTTTGGTTGATGGAACAAGAAAAATATAACTATCTTATTTCAAGATAGAAAAATTTTTGACAATATATGACATATATATAAATTTTGACACACGCACACACACATATATATTGATATATATATATATATATATATATATATATATATATATATATATATATATATATATATATATATATATATATATATATATATATATATATATATATATATATATATGTATATATACATACCTAACCCTAACCATTTAAAAACCTCAGTGCGCACTTGGGTTTTTTTGTTTTGTTTATGGTCTTGTCACAGAGCAACGCGAATAAGGAAGTTCACGCCTCCTTCCTTACCAATGTCGTTTATTGGGCTAAAGTCGACGTCGAACCTATTGAGCCAGAGCTCGAACCACTGCGCTACGGCTATTTCTTGAAAAGTAACTGCACTAAATAATAACTGACTCAAGGCAATATTTTAAATCAAAAATCATTTTATATACGCTCCACTACGCCCGTTCCTATAAAATGTGTAGACAAATGTGTCTAACACTTGTAAAATGTTAATGCTAATTGCAACTCGCTGATTCGCGATTCTAATGTTAAAGTCGGATTTAGAGTTTGACTGAAAAACGTTTTTAAAAAATTTAAAGTACTTTTGAATTCCCTTCTCCATTTAATAACGCATATATAAGAAATTATTAACACTATGGGAAGATGAAAGAAAAAACCGATTTGCTTGATATAAGGTTTCTTTTTCTGCCGAACGAAATTTGGCCAGATACTATGATAATCTGTTATAAATCGTATTTGCATTGTCTATTCATTGATTTTGATCTCAACATTAACTTGTGCAAATCATCCTTGCCAATATCTGTAATATATTTTGCTTAAAGAACAAGTCAAGTGTAGACAGTTATATTTAAAAAAAAAAATTGAAGCAGAACTTAAACATAATTTTTCTTAATAGCCAAAATAGTCAATAATATACAACAATTTATAGTTCAATAGCTAAATTATTCA
>NC_061162.1:49625150-49695150 GCF_022113875.1 Hydra vulgaris | reverse complement strand
AAATTGAATTGTATAGAATTTTGCTCCAAAACAAAGCGTAAAAGTTGAGTGTTTATACCAATGATAAGAGGGAAAATTAGTTGTTTTCGCATAAAAAATTTAGTTAGTTAGAAGTGGTTCTTTTTTATGTACCAGCATATCAGCCAGTTATATTTACTGTTTATTATCTGCAAGGCAAAGTGAGTTTTCTAATATTTGTGTTTAGAATAATGTTAATAATTCTTATCAAACATTCACTTTAGAAATATGAATTATAGGGGAAAGCCTTTGTCAAAAATGACTTTTATATGTTGTATTTAATTATGACATAATGACATTATTTAAATGACAAAAATGGCTTTTATATGGTGCATTTGCCTGAAATTTGACTTATAGTCTATTAGTCAAAAATCACAATATAAGTCTCTATAACAAAGATACTTATATTGTGACCATTATGTATGGCATTATCTTGATCGATGTTGTTACACTTGGAATATGTTGCTTCAATTTTTAGGTATTTTATTTTGCTACAATTTTTTTATGATGTTGTTTTGATTTGATTTGTTCTTTAAACAGAAAGCTGTACAGTGTCCTTTATTTTCCCAGGTGTTGAATTTCAGCAATATTTTAGTCAAATTATTTATAGTTCATTTTACAAGAGGAAGCAGAAGATTATTTTATTATTAACTACTTTCTTATTTTTAATGTGTTTTTTTTTTTTTAGAACAATTCAAGAGTATGATTTAATTAATAACTGTGAATCTTCTTGGTTGATGCCTAAAAGATTTTTTGACGGCAGTTCTACATTTTATTGAAATATAAAAACATGCCAATATCCCAAAAATTATTCTGCGTAATGTTTTTTGGATTGTTTGCATGTAAAATTAAAAATTCAGTCATTGATTGTGAAAAAGACTAATTGGCTAATTAGTTTGAAAAGTTTCAATGGTGATGATTGATTGGTGAGAAACTTATTTACTTTTTATGTTTTAATTACATGATTTGTTAATATTTATGATATGAATTGTTTGTGAGCTCAGTATAGTGAAGTTTTTATTCCTACATTTGTATTACTTAGCACAAATATTTAATAATTTTGTCAACAGATTGGTTTGTAATAGTCTTAATTATCTTATTTACTTAATGTTCAGTATACTGTTATGTTGTTTTTAAACTAGATAAAATACTTTTTAAAACGAAAATTACTGCTGGCTATTTATGAATCTAATTTTACTTTACTTCTTTGGGAATTTTATATCATTTACTAAGTTTAATGTATTGGTAACTTTTTAATTACTAAAAAAAGAATTTTGTTACAAAAAAAAGTGTAAAATGCATAACATTCCAGCTATTACAATACATTAGAAGACTTTCATTAGAAATGTTTTTTTTTACATTTTTATTTCCAACAAGACTGCAGAAACCTACTATTAGAGAAAAGATGAAATTTATAGATCAAAATAACAACTTAAAGAAAAATTAATAGATTGTGAACTATATGAATAAAAAAACAAGCTGAAGCAAGTGAAAAAAAAGTTTCACGAAAAAACAGATAAGAATTTTTTGGGCACTTAGAAACAGTCATTCAATATTCACTCATCATTCAATAAAGGTTAGCCTTTATTGAATTATGAGTAACACAAAAGTGAATTTTAGTAAATGACACAAGAAATGCTAACTCTTTAGAGCAGTGTCCATAATAGTATATGATAATGTTCTAATGGTTGGAGGTTGGCTGCAAGAGCAGGTCAAGGTGCAAAAACAATTCCTTTTTGTACGTTGTCTAAAATAGAAAGGCCATTACTGGAAGATCTGATTAAGATATGGCAAAAGTGTTCCATGCAGGGATGGATTTAAGATTTACAGAGATAAGATATTTATAAATATTTATAGAGATGTTTGAATTGATGTATACTTTTAAATTTAATATTGCATCATTGTATAATACGTCATACATTAACATGCTTATACAAATCCCTGAATGACATTCAGTTTATATAATTGTTGCGTTTACGATTTTTGTAATTTAGTTTTAGAAGAGAAGAGAACAATCGTGTATGCTTAAAATTATGTTATTATACAATCATAAGTTGACAATATATTCAAAGACTGAAATTTAGCACAATTGTTTTAAGCAAAAGGTCTTTGCACACCGCCAATTAAGCATTTATATTTCAAGAAATGTTTATTGATAAAAGTTTGCCTTAACTTACATAAATAGTAATATTTGTAGATATTATTATCTACTAGGTAATAATTATTATTAAAAACTAACCTTTATATGTCTCTCTTTCAAATATGTTGTGTTGATATATTTGCCCTGGCTTTTAGTTTATGACTCAAAATTTAAACATCAATTCTTGAGGTTTAACTATCTTATCATTTCTAAAAGTATCAAGTGTAAACAACTCACCATACCTAATCAAAATAAAAGAACATTACAAATTCTTATCTTTTTAATATTATGAATAATTTTTATTTAAACATTAAAACAATCTTTTGCTTGAAATCTAATGCATAAATTTTAAAAAACAAATTAAAATTAAATAATATCAATAAGAAATAATGCAAAACTTTTTTTTATCTTAACTTATTAAGTTGTAGTGCAAAAATAATTTTTATGCAAGATTTTATACCTTTTTGTCGCACTGTAACTTAAGTCTCAGCTAGAATACTAAATAAATAAATAATTCTAAACTATATGCATTTAATTCTATACTAAAACTATATACATAAACTCTAAACTAAATAAAATAAGTTTTTTTATTTATTTAATCTAATAAACTCTAACTGTAACTGTAACTCTCAGCTAGAATATCAAATAAATAATTCTAAACTGTAACTAACTTATAATTATAAAAAATTTAACTAATTATAAAAATATAAGCAGTTAAAAAATAAAAACGCTAAACAATCTATAATATAACATTGAAATAATAACAAAATCAGAAAAAATTTCAATAATAACATTGTTGTTGTTGTTGAACTTATCGCGATACTCGATTTCCCGGTTTTCGCTTTTAAACTTTTCGCTTTAACGTACTTTCGCTATAAAACTTTTCGCTCTTACACTCTTTCGCTTTTAAACTTTTCGCTCTTACGCCACATTACCACTTCTTATGCTGTTTGTTTATTTTATTTATTCTATATCTACTTTTTTGTGTAAAATACGCACGAAAGATTCTTATTATTCCGGAATTTAAAAAATCTCAAATATCGTCTATTGTACATTTTATATTGTTGTACTTAGTGAATATTTTTAACGGCGAAATAAACTAATAAACTAAACTAATAATGATAATTTTAACATTATTGAAACTTCTTTAGGTCAATTATTTAAAGAAACTTAAGTTTTTAAGTTATTTAGAAAACATTATTTTTTAACTTTTGAAAAAATATTATAGTAGTTAATATAATGTTTTGTTCAAAATGTTTTATTCAAAACAAGAAAAAAAAAAAAAAAAAAAAAATTAACAATTAGTGTTTTTAAAAAAGAGAATTATCATCTTACTTTAATAAAATTAATGTTCAGTAAATATAAATGTTAATCCATGTTAATGCATAAAACTAAAGAATTTTTTTGATGATATAATAAAAGTTATTTAAGTAATCTTTTGTCCGATGAAACTCGTTTGTTGTTTAATTTTTAAACGTTAGTTACGCACTTAATACCGCAAGGACTTGAATATCGCAACGACACCTAATATTAAGTGTCGTTCGGTAATAAAGTCGTTGCGGTATTAAGTGCGTTGATATTTAGTACTTACTTAAGGTATTTGAATTGTTTTCATTTTACATTTTAAAAAAATGCTGAAGTGTTTAATTTCAAAAATTTTATGACTTCATTATAGACGATGGGGTACACGCATTATTGGCAATTAAAAAAGGTAATTGATTCTTCAAAATGGAAAGAATTTTTAATTGGAGCTCGTAAAATTATTACTGCCGCTATCGATAAAAAATATCCCGTCGAGGACGAATCTGCTGAAGATTTTATTTGTATCAATGGCACAGGTGATGAGAATTACGAAGATTTTAAAGTTACCAATAATCTCAAATGGACTTTTTGCAAGACTGCCCGTAAGCTATATGACCCAGTAGTAACTGCAATCCTTATTTTTCTAAAAGAAATTGTTGGGGAGGATGTCAAAATCGAATCCGATGGCAAATGGAACGAAGAAGAATGGGAGGATGGTAGAAAACTTTACAAAGATGTGTTTAACAAAGAGCCTGACTCGATTTTGGGTTGACCACTTTAATCAGTAACCAATAATTATTTCTTAAACTTTTGTTTGTTCAATATCAATAATAAATTTAGTACATAGATAATATAAGTACATAAATTATATGTAGGTTTTGTAAATGTATCAAATCTTGTTTTAAAGCTTTATGTAGTAGATGTTTTACGTGCGGATATTCACGCATGTTTCAATTGGGTATTGCATCACAGTTTTATCAAAAAGTTAATTTACGCAGTTTCAAAACTCACTTTTTTTTAAATACTAAGTATTTCTTTCTGTAATTTTAATCTTAAAATAAAAAAATTATGATCTGTTTATCTTTGTAAAATAAATATTTATTTTCTATTCTTTAGATTCTAACTTTAAAAATTCATATAATGATCAATTAACTAATCGCTTTAGCAATCCTAATTTTACTAATGATTATGATTACGACCTTGTTCAAACCTATAAAATAATTGCCAGTAGCGCTCAAATAGCATTTAAGGAAAATTTTAAAAATGAAATGCAATCTTTGCATTCAAAATCTTAGAAATTTGAATTATTTTGCTCTAAAACTGTTCTTTCAATTCATTTCAAAAAATGAATATGTTCTGGTTTGGGGCCATCCATAAAGTACGTACGCAGTAAAACCACTGATTTAGGACCCCCCCTCCCCCCTTGTACGCACTTGTATGCTTTCAACGACCTCCCCCCTTCCCTTCTGCGTACGTACGCATTTTTTATTACAAGTTCAGGCTCTCCTCCCCTTCCTTCCCCAACGCATTAATTTTTCAAAACATTAAACACAAAAAAACATTTTGTTAATTTCTCTGTGCTTAATTAAAAACTGGAAAGTTATTTGTTAATAACTTTCCAGTTTTTGTTAAAGAAAGAAAAATATTCTAAAAAAGAATTCTTGTTGCGAGTATTTATATTTCATATTTCCTCAAATGGTGACTTAAATAAATCAAATATGTTATCAAATACAGGCATGAACTCTGCTTCCACACTTTTATAATCAATCTCCTCACTGATATCTTCACTTTTATTAATAGATTCACTGTCACTTACACTATCCTCACTCTCCATTTCAACCGTGTTTTTTTTTTGTGTATGTGCTTTCTTGTGCCGTTTCATTGCAGCCTCGCTTGGCCAGTATTTATTGCACTTGTCGCAAATTCCGTTTGAGAGCTTTTCCTTTAACGATGGGCAATACAGATCAAATGGTATAATTTTGTATTTTAATCCTTCTATAGGTATATCATGTAGCAAAAGTCGATGTGTCAGTGGTGCAAACGTTGATTGTTTTGATATGTTTTTAAAATATCGAGACGGTTCCATTGCTTTGTAACCATTCTCGCAGTATTCGTAGATTGCCGGAAATGGAATGAAACGTTGGGGGAAGTTTTTCAGCCAGTTTGTTTCAAACGGTGTGCAACATGACTCCTCTTGGCATTTTACGATTTGTAGGCTGTATCGCGATTGCTGACAATGTTTGTCTACCCAAACAGGATCTGGAATTGGTGGTTCATATGCTTTCCCAACTGGTACAGCCTGGCAATAAACAGGATACCCGTCAATGACGGTTTTCTCCCAAACTTGGGATAAAACGTCAGCCGCTTTTTGAAAGTTCTCTACCTCCAATTCATAGTCGATTATTTTTCCAGAAGAATCAAGGTGATTGCCAAAAAAATCATGAGGAAGGACTATTCCAGCCAAATCACGAGAAAGAGGTGCCATTCTTCGTTCTACGGGGTTAAAGGCTGAAAGGCCAGCTGCATTCACACCATGAAGAAGGGCATCTAAATTAAGCAAGCGGAAGAGGTAAACAGCAGTTGCTAAGGTTTTAGGGAAACGTGGTGCTTCATCCTGAGCTCCATCAGTCTCCATTAACATAATTGGTCTACGTTTAACCAACTCGGTTTTAAAAAGCTCTCTAACATCAAAAGCATGTGTAAAAGCATTTGATGTATCGTGTTTCGCACTTCTTATGCGTATGAAAGTGTCCCCACTGTATGATACATTTCCAGTATTGTTAACTTCGCATACGCCATACACTGATGGGATCAATTTGTGCTGTGAGCTAACGACAAAATCGTGATCCATGAGTTTGACCTTGTATTCCATATGCATCAGCAACGGCGCTTGAAGGCTTGCTGCAGCAATACCCAATGGGACCCTGGCTTTATCATCGTTGGAAATGAAAAGCACAGCTTTTGGTCCAAACAATTTGCAAACTTCGAACATGTCGTCAATGAATGATTTGGCAAACATTCTATCGTCATTTTTTTTTCGCATTGAGTTTTCTGGACGTAACAGCTTTACTGGAACTGTGCTGACATGTTTTTTTCCTTCAGAAGTGTTTCCACGTCGTGGTAAAAGACGAAGGTACAAACCACTCCTACTCAAGGTAAAGCCTATCTTTGTCAACTCTTCCTGAAGGTCATCTAAAGTGGAGACGCTACGGAGACATTCTGTTCTTCGACGTTCGTCAGCTGCTGATAAATTTTGCACAATTTTTATAATTGTTGATAAAAGCTCTGGTTGGTCAACTTCGAGACGCGGTCGTCCAGTATGGTTTCGACTAAACTGTTTCAAAGCACTTGATGCTTCAGGGATGTTCTGACACACAGTTTCGATGCTCTCTTTAAGTTTTTGTCTTCGTTTTCTTTGACGAGCTGATTCACGAATCAATCTGAAAACGAAATATTAGTAAAGCTTTGATTCCGTTATAAAAACTTCTATACTTAAGGTTTCGCAACTTTTGGCTAATGTTGCAAAAGAAAAAGTACGCAAATTCTTATTTCAAATAAGAAAGTATTATTTACAATAAGATTATGAAAGTTTCTGTCTTTGAAAATGTTTGGTTTTTATAGCCAAGACGCTTTTCTATACGCATAAATAAACTCTGTATTATTTAACATATATCTCTTGATATTTACTAGAAACCTGACAGTTAAGCATTCTAAAATGAAATATCAAATAAAGAAATACATAACTAAATTGTCTTACCTGTCCAATTTTGTTTTTTCTTTTCTTATGGTTTCTTTCACAGTGTTTATTTGTTCCTTTGTTACGGTAGATAAACCAGAATCACGTACGACTATCAAGGATGCACGTTGTGATTCAAGATCTGAGATTTTCTTTCGACTCCTAACTTGTGCCGGATTTTCTCTTTCTTTTTTGTTGTCTGTTAAATCTAAATTAAAAAATGCCAAAAAATAAGCTATTATAAATTCTTGACAATTACTACTAATCAATTTATTTTGGATATAGAAAAATAGGTTTAGTGGTCAAGATTATAAATTTCTGTGACTGCTCTAAGGTCGTACGATGTAGTTTAATTTACAATACGGTTAAACTCAGTAGGCCGGGTGAATAAAAAAGAGCAATTGCTTTTACTCAGTAATTGTTCAGTTTTACGTGAATAAAAAATTGAGCAATTATCCTCAAATTTCTATTTACGTAAAGTTGAGCGTTGTTGGAGTAAATTGTTCAGCTTTACGTGAATAAAAATTTGAGCAATCTTGGTCAAATTTTTATTCACGCAAAGCTGAACAGTTAATGAGAAAAAGCAATTGCTCTTTTTTATTCACCCGGCCTAATGTATAGAAAATCACAAGAGAGAAAAAGTTTTTAAAATATTACAGAAATTAGCTTACTAATTTCAATCCTTGCAGGCTCTGTCGTAGTTGCATTTAGGAAACTTCGTGTTTCATTTGACGAAGACGGCGCTGGATGGATATCTTTTTTCTTTTTGCTAGGTGGTGAAATGGTATTTCCCCAGAATGACATAAGTGATACTTTCGACTTTGTTACTTTCTCTTTTAACTCATTTATTTTTTTTTCATACAAGGATTCATTGTTTTTTACTATTTTCCACAACTCTTGTGCTTGCTGATACTGCTTTTGTTTTTCAAGTGTTGAATATGCTTTTTTATATAACTCAAGGAATTGAAGGTATTTTTTCTCGTTCCCGCGCGGCATCTTGGTCATAATAAATAATAAGTTTTTTTTCCAATGAGGCGTATTGAGTTTTCGAATAGAATCATAAAAGTTTTTTTTGTTTTAGTTTACTCAAGATAATTGCCGTTACATTGCATCATAAAAAGTGTTGGTTTCCATCAGCATTTAAAGTAACTATTTTTTACAATTATCACAATGATTGTCATATGCATTGTCACATGTATGTTCATTTCGCTTCGCCTGTCCTTAGCAATCTTAATGTATGTTAATATTAACTTTAATGATAAAAATAATAATAATATTACCTTTTTTTGTTTTATTGTTTTTTAAAAACAAAATATTAACCTTTTAAGAGAAATGGGAAAAACCAGGTTCGTAATTAAAAAAAGAATTCAGAAGAAGTTTTCTTTGATTACAGTTTTGTTACTTTTCATCTTGCTACAGTCGAATTATGTTGCAAAAAATGGAAAACATTATTTGGAGATATTATAGCTCGATTTTTTCTCTCCTCGTTACTTATAAAGAAAAATAAAAAACAATTGTAATTGAAGTCAGAAAAAAAAAATAACATATATTATATTATGATTTTTTAACGTGAAATTCAATGTTTTTATAAAAAAACATTAAAACACGTGAAATTCAATGTTTTTATAAAGAAGTTTAGGAGAGATAGTTAAACCGCGTACGTACTCGCTGTCGTTAACACCCTCCCCCCCCCTGTACGCATTCGTACGTTTCATGATAACCCCCCCTCCCCCATACATGCGTACGTACTTTATGGATGGCCTCTTTTTAAAAAATTTAAACTCTGTAACTTTCAAGTGTTACCTAATGACCCGTAAAAACGTTCTCAAGTTGGCTTAAAATAATAAATATTGCGCACAGTATATTATAATTGAAAAATTAAAAAATATTAGGTTAAAAAACTTTTGGAATACTTTTAGATGTTAAAACAAAGACATAAATTCTAGATTAGTTACCATAAATTATAAAAACCCATTACTTCAAAATTTGCAAACCACTTCTAAAGATTACTGAATATTCCAAAAATAACACATCGTAATAAAAATCAAAGAATTTTCACGTGAACTAAAACATGATGATGTTACGATTACTACGACTAAAGAAAATATAATTAGAGCTATTTCAAACCTAAAATTAAGGTGGTACTACCCTACATTTTTTATTTTTTTAAATGTGATATTTTTTTAAAAGCTAGAAACTTTTTTTTATATTAGTTAACAAGCTGAATATAAAAAACATTTTTTTTTTTATTTTTTGCCACCAAAAACTGCTGAGTCAGCAAAAAAAAAAGCAAAAAAAACATGCATTACAAGAACATTAATAACTTGAATAATATTTGAGATTTAAATTTTAAATTTTCTGAGCATATAGCTAATTGGTTAGTTGAGTGCCCTTAGTAAAATTTTAAAAAAATATTTAGCCAAAGTAAAATGGCGGATATAGACCTATAAAAGTCATGAAATTAGGTCTACAAGGTAAGCGAAATATTGAATTCTGACCAAAATAAAAAATATTATTTATTTATTGTACTTCCAGCCCTTTCTACAATATCAATAAACAAACTGTGAAAATTTCAAATAGAAACAGTTATTAGTTTCTGAGATATTCATGTTCTAGTTTTAAAAATATTCAAAAAGTAAAAAACTGAGAAAAATAACTTTTAAAATAAAAAAAATTATAAACTAAAAAAATCAATCATTAAAAACATCAAAATTGACCGCAACAATACGATTGACCACCCTCAATCTCTTACTCTTTTTCAAAATAACCTTTTTTTAGTGATCTTAATGTTTTTCTTCTTTTTTTAGCTCTTTCACTTGACTTTAACTCAATATTTTTTAAAGGTTTTATATCAAATTGCTGCGCACTAAGATTGATCGTTTTTTAGTCGCAGCGTAAAAAGTTCTAACTTTATGTTAAAAATGGAAATAACAATGAAGAGCATTGAAAAAATGATTTCATCAAAACTTGAAGAACATAAAAAAAGCATACTTAAAGAAACAGAACGTTTGCTAAAGGAGCAGGAAAAAACTTTCACCTCAATAATGAGTGCAAACCTTAAAATTATAACCGATAGGTTAGACGTTATAGAAAAAGACAATAACAACAATAAAAGGAAAATATCGAATTTTGAAAAAGATATCAATGACATTAAAGACAGCCTTAGTTTTCAAGAAGATAAAATATCAGAAAAATTATCACACATAAAAAAATACTATGACAATGAAGTAAATATATTAAACAAAAAAACAGTAGATTTGGAAAATCGATCGAGACGAAACAACTTAAGAATAGACGGACTACACGAAACACCAGGAGAGAATTGGGATGATTGCGAAAAAGCAGTAAAAGTAATGATTAAAAAACAACTTAAAATAACAAGTGAAGTGGTGATTGAACGAGCTCATCGTATCGGTCAACACAAGCATAACAAACCAAGAACAATAGTCTTAAAACTATTAAATTTTCAGGACAAAAACAAAATTCTCAACGCAGTAAAGCACCTTAAAGGAACCGGCCTATACGTTAATGAAGACTTCGCTCCAGAAACAACTGAACTCCGAAGAAAGCTTTGGGAAGAAGTAAAAAAACTACGCAGCGAAGGTAAATACGCTATTATAAAATACGATAAAATATTTAGTCGAGATTTCAAAAAGTAGCGCCGCGTTCTCTTTTACTTAAACTCTTTTTTAAACGAACGCGTATTTAATTTTTGCTTCTTAACTTAATGACTTACAAAACAATAGATTTTGAATCGCTGCGTTTTAATGTCTTCGAAACCGCAAATAACATACTCAATGATTTTTGTGACGTTGATACGCAAATCTTTCAAGTTAATAACTTTGATTCGCCTTATTTCAACATTAAAAATTTTAAAACTGAACTCCAAACTTTTAAAAATAACTTTATGGCAATACACATAAATATAAGAAGTATAAATAAAAATTTTGATAAATTAAAACATTTCTTAACCGATTGCAATTACTCATTCAGTATGATTTGTCTGACAGAAACTTGGTGCTCTGATGAATCAATTCAAAAAAATTCTAACTTTCAAATTCCATATTATAAATTATTATCTTCTGAAAGGAAAGCAGACAAAAGGGGGGGAGGGATTGCAACATACATTCGGAATGACCAAGCAATAAAAGCAAGAAAAGACCTTTCGATTTCTGATTCCAGTTGTGAGGTACTTACAATAGAAATCACAAACTCCAAAACTAAAAATATCTTAGTTTCTACCTGCTATAGACCACCTGAAGGAGATATAAAAAAATTTTCAAGCTACTTGGAAGATATCTTTCTTAAAATTAATAGAGAACAAAAAAAACTATTCTGCATAGGTGATTTAAATATAGATTGTTTAAAATACAAAAAGAATGCGTCCACCAAACTTTTTTTTGACAACATGTTTCAACATTGTATCTTTCCGATTATCAACAAACCTACGCGAATAACCCCGAATTCAATTTCCGCAATAGATAACATCTCGACAAATGCATTTCAAGATTCCTCTTTAAAAACAGGTATAGTTAAAACCGATATTTCGGATCACTTCCCAATTTACTTTTCTATAAATCAAGATACAAGAATAAACAACAATTCTAAAACCAAAATTTATATAAGAAAAACTAATAAAATTTCTATTCAAAAATTTAAAGACACACTATCAATAGTGAATTGGGATGAAGTATATAAAAAATGTAACTTTGAGGACACAAACTCCGCATATAATACATTTATCGATATTTTTTTTAATCATTATAATAGTTATTTCCCGATCGAATAAAAAATAGTTAAAGAAAAATATTTGAACTGTCCATGGATTACTAGTGGAATTAAAAAATCCTCTAAAACAAAACAAAAACTCTACATAAAATATTTAAAAAACAGAAATGAAGTCAACTTATCTATCTACAAGCAATACAAAAATCTCTTTGAAAAAATAAGGAAAAACTCTAAAAAAATATACTACTCAAAACTACTTCAAAATACCAATGGCGATATTAAAAAATCATGGAACATCATGAAAGAAATAATCGGGAAAAAAAATGCCAAAACAAATACCTTACCTGATAGAATTGTTGTGGATGAAAAAGAATACAACGATAAAAGTTCTATAGCCGAACATTTCAACAGTTTCTTTGCAAACATCGGCCCTAACATGGCGTCCAAAATTCAATGCCCAAATACCTATTTTGAAACCTATCTTACAAATCAACAAAGCGAACTAAAATTCAATGGACTAGACTATGATGAACTCGAAGCTGCAAAAAATTCTCTAAAAATTAACAAAGCACCAGGGATTGATGAGATTTCTAGCAACGTAGTAATAAGTGTCTTCCCGGTGATACGCAAACCCATATTCGAAATTTTTAAATCTTCAATTACAACAGGAACTGTTCCAGACAAATTAAAAATTGCAAAAGTTGTACCAATATTTAAATCCGGAGAGCAATGCTCACTTAATAACTACAGACCCATCTCAATCCTTTCTGTCTTTTCTAAACTTCTAGAACGAATAGTTTACAATAAACTATATAAATACCTAACTATTAACAATATTTTGAATAAAAAACAATTCGGATTTCAAAAACAACATTCAACCGAACATGCGATTATAGATCTTGTAAATAAAATAAATGACTCTTTTGATAATAACAAATTTGTTCTAGGAATCTTTATTGATCTATCGAAAGCATTCGATACTGTTGATCATGCTATACTACTTAAAAAAATGGAAAAATATGGCATTAAAAATGTTGCTTTACATTTGTTTGAGAGCTTTCTTATAAACAGACAGCAATGTGTTATTATGGATAAAAATACCCATTCAAAATTACTTAAAATAAAATCCGGAGTTCCCCAAGGTTCCATTCTAGCTCCCCTACTCTTCTTGCTATACATCAATGATCTTCAAAAAGTCTCAAAAAAACTTGATGCCATAATGTTTGCAGATGATACAAACTTATTTTATTCATCTACAGGTATTGAACTTGAAAAACTTAATACTTGGTTTAAATCTAACAAATTATCATTGAGTACAGAAAAAACCAACTACATTCTATTTCACACCAATCAAAGGAAAAAATCTATACCAATTCCATTACCGTCTCTAAAAATAGAAAATAAATTTATCGAAAGAACCAAAGCAACAAAATTTTTAGGAATACTTATCGATGAGAATATTTCATGGAAAGCTCACATAAACTTATTAAATACCAAAATAAGAAACAACATTTGCATGCTTTACAAAGCTAGACCGATGCTACCCCAAAAAAATTTAAAGCTACTTTATTTCTCCTTCATTCAAACCTATTATACGTATGGTAATATAGCATGGGCAAGTACCCATAGATCCAACCTAGTGGCACTTTATCGACATCAAAAACATGCTGCAAGAATAATATTTAATAAAGATAAATTTACTCATGCCGAACCTTTGCTAAAGCTTCTAAATGCACTAAATGTCTACAAAATTAACATTTACCAAAATTTGATATTCATGCTAAAATACAAACTCGGACTTGTCCCATTACATTTTTCAGAAGAATTTTTTAAATGCAATAGAAATAAATATGAAACTCGAGGAATAGGAAATTTTAAAGTACCATATAAAAAAACAAAACTATCACGTTTCTCCATCTCGTATCGCGGCCCTTACCTCTACAACAAACTAATAGCTAAAAATACTATAATTACAAAACTACTTAACCATAATTCTCTGAAAACACTTTTAAAAAAACTTGTTCTAAACTTAAACAATTTTACAGACGTATATTAAAACAAATAACTAAAAACCCCTAAAAAATCCACTTTAAAGCAAAGTAAATGTTAGATTTTATTTATATTTCGTACATGTCAATATACTAAGTATAACAAACCATGTAACTATATATTTATGTGTATCAAATACAGCTCTTTTCCGTTTTTTGTTTTTGATTATCTAGTAGCTTTTTATGTGTGACTCTTATGCCACCATGAGACTTTGACAAACTGAAATTTCTTAATAAATTAAGTATACAAAATATCGCAACTAAAAGCGGTTTCTTGATGACAAGACCAAAATGGTCTTTTGCAAGTTTCCCGCGTCTTTTAACAGTGTTACTTTTTTATATATATTATTATTTGTATTAAAAAAAAGTTTTCTTATTATATGTACGGTATTTTTTTTATACAATGTAAACGAACTAGTTTATATTTATGATCACGTATTTGTAAAGCTTTGATAAAAGACAAAAAAAAAAAAAAAAAAAAAAAAAAAAAAAAAAAAAAATTGAAATAGTATCCTGGCAAAATGTCTAGCAATTTAAAAACTTCAGCAAGTCCTAGTATTCCTTCATTGTGTGCAATAACTGCAGAGTTCACTGCAATTTCCACAATTTTTTTTCGATACAAATATGTTTTTTGGGCAACTATTCCAAATTAATTGATTGAATGACTCGTTACAATTTTGAGTCAAGCCATGCAAACACTTTTTAAGATGCTCCACTTTGGACAAGTCTTGAAAAATTGGTTTTAATTTGCTCATTATAACCTCTGGTAAATTTACTTTACTTTTATATGTTTTAAGTTTAGTTACTTTATCAGACTGCCACTTGCACCAACTACTTTTGCCTTTAGTACAAAATAAGTGACGTGTTTCGTCTGAAGCAAAAGCAGTGCAGTGATACAATGTTGCAATGACAGAGTTACGCATCTCTAGTAGATTTGATGTATTTTCTCTAATTGCCATGCCTACATAATTTTGAAGAGTATTAATGGCTTTATCAGTTAATCTTCCCTTTCCACTTATTTTTTTACCATCCAATAATATCTCGCTTTTCAATTCTTTTCTCAATTGCCGACATCTATTACCTGTTCTTTTTTGATAATGACCAATGCATTCTTATTTTTCTGGAATCAATGAATCTTCATATAGTTTTGACTTCACTACTTTTGTAAAAGAACTAGTATCTTCGTCACCTAGATTCTTAGCATAGTGAAGCTTGTACGTTTGTACAGAAGAAGAAATTATTTCAATGGCTCCAGCTGCTTCCATCGACCCTGCTGATCCAGAATGGTTTATATAAAATACAAATATGTTTAAATTCCCTCTCATCAAATTCTAAAGAGTTCTTTTTTTTATTCCATATTTCACAACCTTTGCAAAACTTGGACATCACGTAAGTGTCGATAACTTTTTTGTTTTTGTGCGCTACCACAGCAACAACACCATTAAGGGAAGAATATCCCCTTTTTTGCCAAGTACCATCGACAGAAACAGAGGAATCAGCAAGACTTGATGTATCATCATTTGGTTTTAGAAGACTTTGTCTTACTTCCATAGCAGAATTTGTCATACTGCAAATTGCAGCTTTCTGATATGCGATATGTAAGTCATCATTACCTCGATTAACATTTCGATAAGTCATAGGGGTTGGCATGTTCATAATATTTGCAAAGCGTATCATTGATTCTCTGCCACATCCTATTTCACGAAACGCCATTAAACTGCGAATGTTGACTTCATGAGGTTTATTTCCAAACTTTTCATTATTTAAGACAGGAGATGTAAAAAAACTATCAATGTTATCACAATGTGTACATTTAACTTTTAAAGATAAAGAAAATCCTTTACGCAGCTAACATTATGTGATATTTCCAGCTTGCTTGAACAAATTTGACAAGAGTACTTTTCAAAAATTAATTTCATCTGTTTAAAATGCATTATAAAGTAAAAGTCGTTTAAATCATAATACATTTGTTTATTTTTGTTCATGACTTGAATTTTCTTTATACCACTGCTGTAGGTACGTGCGTAAATTCGTAATTTGCCGTAAAAACGCAAGCTAAAATCTGTGACCCGATTTTTGTAATTTGGCCAAGACACGTATTAGGGCAAACGAAACTGTACCGCTAATTATTAACCAATTTTTTTGAAATTTTGCACGTAGTTAGAAAAAAGGTTTGTCTAAATTTTGATACATTTTTACACTACTTTACAAAAATAAAGCATATATATTTTTTCATCATAAGTTAGCACATTTTTTCTATGAATCACAACTCTGTAAATAATTGCAGGTACTTTATGAAACTTTAAGGTATTGTAGATCATTTATTTGTCTAATATTGGTACAATTTTTATATTAATCAGGTGTAGCGCACACTGGTTTTGGGTTTCCCCAAGCACCCTAGGTATTTCTATGAAATGCTGGATTTCTTGCCTTGTTACGCTGCGTTCGCATTTTTTCATTTCTTGTAGTCACATGATAGTTTTTGAAACTCCGATTGGTGCAAAATGCATATTTATTAACTTGCTGTTTTTTTATAAACAACCTTGTGGCATTTGTGGATACTTAAAAAGAATCCTTTTTGAATCTTTTGAAGATATATAATTTTTTAGTTATACTTTTAGTTGTATTTTTGATTATTCTTTCAAAGTATTAAATTATCTTTATCGAATATTTGCATCATTATTTACTCATTAAATAATTAATCAAAATATATATTTTTGCTAGACTATTGCAATAGTAATTATATTCTATTAAAATTAATTTAATTTTAATAGTTTATTAAATAAATTACATTTATTATTATATACTGTATAGAATTATAAATAGTTATATATTATATTTGCTTTGTTATTCTATAAGTTATGAACGTCTACAAAAACTATCCTTCAAGAAGGGTAACATGTTAAACATGTCAAGAAGGGTAACATGTTAAATATGCAGCGTTAATATTATTAAACATGTTACAATAAAATTTAGTGAATTATTTACTATATTTATTTTATTCACTATATTAAATAAATATAATTTATTTATTTACAGCTTAGTGCTCTAAATAATATAATTAAATTTTTATACTTGTACCTAGAGTTTTTAAAATGTCAAAGAAATGTTTAATGTTGAATCATTTGAAATCAGAGTATCTTAAACTACCTTTTTCATATCAGGTATGTCTTAAAGGACATGTTTTACTTGTATGCTTTTAAAATAAATGTTCAATAACTGCGTGAGCGTGGAGTCCAGATCTGCAGACTGCTGAAATAGCTATTGCAACAAAAAATATGACCTCGAGCTTTGATGCTACTACACAAGAGGGTGGCCATATAAATGCTGTGCACTTTACAACCAAAACACGATGCATGGTTGTGGCTATTGACCAACTTGCTTGGGGTACAGCTAATGATTATCAGAGTCATATTACACAGTCTGTATATCACCTTGCTAAGTTGTATAGTAATTTTTACGAGCAACAATATATTGAAGTACGAAGTACAATTATTGGTAATATAAGTAATATGATGAGTGACCGAGTGGCAGCAAACCATGCAACTATTACTAAGTTAAATACTTAGTGGCAGAAACCGTTAAACAGTTACTAAACTACCATCCTTACCCATTGGATACAATGACCTCTGCTTGCATAAGTCTTCACTTAAAGCATTGGAAACATTAAAAGGGAAACTGTTTGGCAGGGATTGTATTGCAGCAAACATTGTTATACAGCTTAACAAACCATGCTACAAGGGCGGTTAAGATAAATTAACCATTTACTCTAAAAAGTATCTAACAAAGTATCAAAAGCCTTAATTTAACATATTTTTCTTCTCTATATTATATATATAACTTAGTTTTCTTGCTTAAAGGTGACCCGAACTGTTTTTAATCATTTACTAAAAGTCAAGAAATAAGTTATAAATTAAAACATAATTTTTTATGTTATTGTCGTTTTTTATATTTAGCGTTATTAGTTCACATAAACAATCTCATTATGTAAGTTTCTTATTTATTATACATATGTATACCATTCTCTTTTCTTTTCTTTTTTTTTTTTTAGCATTTAGAGCATTTAAAAGCATTAAATTTAAAGTTTTAAGATTTGGAAGGAGCGTATTCTACCACTTTTTATACTGCTAGTTTTTGTTTTTAAACTTTTTTTTTGTGATAGATGAGGGGGGGGGGGGGTGACGCCCCACATCCTATAATTTATTTATGTCACTTATATATAATTTAATAAAATATAATTTTTATTATGTATTATTTTATATATTAGTTTCATTATTTATTATTTTCATTCGTTTTAATAATGATAAAAATATTTATTAGAATGAATCTTTCGAAACTAGGGTGTGTACCATTACCACCACATCCACCTCCTTCATAAAATACATTTATAATATTTGCTTGCAAACTGGAATAAAAAAATAACAACTTAAACTGATAAATTACTAGTTTTATATATAAAAAAACAACCTTTTTTGGAAGAAATGTGAATTTTTTAATGGCAAAGATGTTTCTTCTGTCCCCCCTCTAGCCCCCTGAATGCACACAGGTGTCAAAAGCAAAAGAAGCTTGTAGCCCAATGTTACACCTATCTTTTGATACCAAGTTATATGCATTTAGATAAGATTTGACAATGTTAAGTGGTTTAAGTTACAAAACCATTATAAATTGGTCACATTTTTGTTAAGGAATCCTTGTAATCAAATTTCGTCACTATAATGCTCATAACTTTTTGTAGAATCATCCGATTTTGATAAAATTTTCAGTTTTGGAATATTTTTTAAAATTTTATTTCAACGATATATAACAATCTAATATTTAAACAATTTGAAATTTTTACACTCGTACCTACAAAAAGGTTATATTTTTAAAAAACTTTTTTTTAAATTTTTTTAAAAAAATTACAAATTTTATAAAATAAAGAACAGAACACCTTTTATTGTTGAAACTTTGATATAATTATCTTTGACATGTTAATGTAAGCCTTATTGTTGTATTTTATGTGAAAAAATTTGTTTTCATTTTTTGATTTTATGTGCAGCAATTCAAGTTTTAAAATGTCAAAAAGAAAATGCAAAAGTGCAATTTTCAATTATCTCAAGTCCACTTACAGCGAACTGCCTCTTTCTGATAATTCGACTTCTTATCAGCTATGTTTAAAAGGACATGTTATTTATTTGTATATTCAAAATGGATTTTCAGCTACTAAAACAGAAAAAAATATTTTTGAAAGATTTGGTCTTCCTACAAGTAAAAATCAAATTAGGAATTTGATAGGTTGCAGTATCAATAAATATAAAAAAACAATATCAAGAGATATGAAAAAGTTTAAAAAAATTTGCTCATAAGTATTTTTTAATTCAATTTCTTTAACTATTTTACCTGACATTGAAGCTGTTACAGTGCCTATTGCAGTCTACAATGCATCATTTACATCCAGTTCTTTGGATTGTTTAACCCCCATTGGACCAAATAGCATAGCTGAATCATGTGCTGATTCCTTGTCAAACTCTGGTACTTCATCTTTTGATTCACAACTGTTCCCTAAGTTGAGAAATGACCAACTAACTCCAAGAAAAAAAGTCCTTAAACAGAGGTTATCTATATTGGCAAATGAAGTTGCCACAAAAAGTCTAAAACATAAAAAGGATTTAAAAACTTTGAGAGAAAAAATTCGATCAAAACCATATAGGCTTAAACAACTTAATCAGACTATTGCTCGAAAAGAAATAACAATTCGTCAACTGCGTGAGAAGTTAAATAAAAATTGTTCCAACTTAAAGTTAAAGCAACTTCAAAATGCTAATCTTTATTTGAAAAGGCAACTAGTGTCAGCCCAGAACCAGTTATCTTCTGTAACAGCAATATTAAAAAATCAACTTGTTGACAAAAATGTAGAGATTCAAGTCCTGCAGAATGATATGTTGATATTACAGGAGAAATTAGAATCTATACAGGAGACAGAACAAAATTCAAGACATTCCAAAAGTTACTCAACAAGTATTAGGGCTCTAATATATGACATGCTTATGTGTCATGTTCCTTCTCACAGTGTGCCACTGCTACTCCATAAAATTGGAGAACACACAGGATATTGTTTCAGTGATATTCCACACCGCACAACCGTGGAGCAGATGATGCGTGAGCTAGGTGTTATTTTAGACCTACAGACTGCTGAGATAGCATTGTCAACAAAAGATCTTACTCTGGGTTTTGATGCCACAACTCAGGAGGGTATTCATGTAAATGCAGTACACATTACAACTCAGACAATGGTTGTAGCAATTAACCAACTTGCTGGAAGTACAGCTAATGACTATCAGAGTCACATTACACAGTCAATAGATCATCTAGCAAAGTTATATAGTGACTTTTACCAGCAAAAGTACTTGGAATTACGAAGTACTATTATTAGCAATATAGGTAACACCATGAGCGACCGAGTTGCCACAAACCATGCAACAGTAACTAAGTTAAACAATTTGTGGCAAAAGTCATTAAATGAACTTAACTGTCTTCTTCATCCATTAGACACAATAACCAGTGCTTGTAAGTCATCGCTTAAAGCATTGAAAACTTCACAAGGGAATCTTTTCGGTAAAGACTGTGTTGCTGCTAACATTGTTGTTCAGCTTAACAAACTCCGTTACAAGGATGGTAAAGGTATATATATATATATATATATATATATATATATATATATATATATATATTATATATATATATATATATATATATATATATATATATATATATATATATATATATATATATATATATATATATATATATGTATGTTTGTATGTATATATAAGTGTAATTTTGTTGATGTTTTAAGTTTATCAAGTTATTGCTTTAAGTTTATAAGTTTTTGAATAGAAGATTTAAAAAGTGAATTGCTTTAAACTTGCAAAGGACTTCTATACAGGGAATAGATATATATACATTGTATTTTTTTAATTAAAGGTGACCCGAAGGGTTTTGTTATATTTTTGGATAACAACAAGCTCCCTAGAGGACTACTACCTCGCTACAGGGGAAATTGACTACACATCCTTTTTCACACGTGTGGAGTCTTAATTCATTACTATGCTCTGTTGAGAACTTTCCTGCATTCTGGTGTGGTTTCATGTGGAGGACTGAGAAATAGCTTACTCCTAGACTTCACATCAGACACTGGTAAATATTTTATATATACTTTATATATTGGAAATCAGATAATGGCTTTTAATCTTCTATATGGTTTTTTTTTAATCGCATTTGTATATTCATTTCAGGTATACGCGAGCTGTGTGCTATAGGTTTAATGGGAAAATTATTGACCGGTCCTTGGATGACCAATTTCTATGTTGCACAAAGTGAAGTTGACTTTTTGTCTGGTGTTGAAGTGGTTAAAGGTGTTCGCAACATTCTTATTGAGAGTCAGAAGAATGCTCTTTCTTTATTAAACCGAACAACAGACTTTTTTGGTGGTTGTATTAATGATCCGGTGTTTGATTCTATTGTTAACTTTTCTCCAAGAACTAATGAAATGAAAGACGCAATAGTCTGCTGTTTGAGTGCTGTTGTTAATGTCATTGACCGGCAATACAAGCGACTGTTTAACTTGAATACAACTGATAAACTTAAAGCCCAGACATTATCAGCACGACTTCACAATATTGACTCAGAAGAACTTATGGGTATGTTTAGTGCTGCAAAGCAAAAAGCACCAAATGCTACACTCTGTTTCTTATCAGCAAAACTGCGTGCATGCAAAAATAAAACCACCGAGTTCCTCTATGAAAAACCTATTGAGGTTCGAAACAAATTGATATTATGGGCCATATCCACTGCTAGAAAAAAGCGATTTGCAAACATACAAAAACATGAGGAATTGAAGATAGAACTGATTAAACGAATGGCTGCCAAGCTTCAAAAAAAGGAGGAAAAAGAAAGAAAAAATGTAGAAAAGATTTTAAAAAACTGTGTACCTCAGCAAATAAAAATACTGTTTCCTGATCTTGAAAATAACGAGGCTGCAGATATAGAAGATATTATTTTTGGTGATGTTATTGGACGAAATATCTGCCACATGTGGTATGATTCTGTCACAAACACTCAGGAAATCTACTACGGGCGAATTCTTAGATTAAAAAAAAACAACATTGGTGTATATATCATTTCTTACTGGAAACCAAAGGAGTGTGAGGACGAGGATGCTATTGAGTATGATATGAATAAATATCAACTGTCTGCAGATATCATATGTGGTGATTTGGCGTTATCAGATGATACGAGATCAATGCTTTAATGAGATAATGCGCATCTTTAAACTTCTTTCTATTGGTCAGCTAAACTCTTCAAAAAAATAAAACGGCTATTTTCATAGCCACAATTTTCTTGAGAATATTATTAGGCATTATTTAGGCCCTCAGGACTTTGTGAAGCCCCTAAATACTAATTAAAAATAAAATATTAACTATACAAAAAAATAGATAGAAGATAGAAAGAAGATAGAAGTTATAAATTAATGCATATTTTTTTTTTTTGTTTTTTTTATGTCGTTTTTTATATTTATCGTTATTAATAGTTCACATAAACAATCTCAGAAAATAAGTTTCTTATTCATTATGCATATGAAAACATTATCTTTTTTTTTAGTATTCGCACCATTTAAAGGCACCAAGAAATTTAGTAGCCATGGCGCAGTGGTTTAGCAGTTGTGGCGCAGTGGTTTGAGCATTGGACTCTTGATCCAAGGTTTGCGGGTTCGATCTCAGCTCGAAGCATATAAACGTTATTGGTGAAGTTGGAAATAGAAAGTTATCTTAATAAATGCTATTCTTCATGTGGCGGTTCTCTGTGACAAGACCATTAGGACTTCTTAGAGCACCTTAATAACTAAAAACAAAAGTTTTAAGATTTAATAGGAGTGTACCTTACCACTTTTTATTTGGCTAATTTTTATTTTTAAACTATTTGATTTATAGGTAAGCGGGGGGGGGGGGTGACGCCCCACATCCTATAATTTATTTATGTCACTAATATATATTTAATAAAATGTTATTTTCAATTTCATTCTATTTTCACTAATTTTAATAATGATAAAAATATTTATCAGAATGTAGCAATTTTGATACTAGGGCGTGTACCATCACCTACCCTACTTTATAAAATACACCACTAATAGATGCTTGGCAACTGGAATAAAAAAATAACAACTTTGTTTATAAAAAAATTACTAATTTTATATAATAAAAAATTAAAATGTAATGCACATTTTTTTTCATTAAAATCTTTAATGGAAAAAAATGTGCATTTGTTGATGGCAGAGGCAGCTCTTTTGTCCCCCCTCTAGCCCCCTTAGCATGCACGGGTGTTAAAAGCTAATAAAACTTGTAGCCCAATGTTACACCTATCTTTTGATACCAAGATTTATGCATTTAGAAAAGAATTGACAACGTTAAGGCGGTTTAAGTTACAAAACCACTATAAATTGGTCACAGTTTTGTTAAGGAATCCTTGTAATTACATTTTGTTACTATAATGCTCATAACTTTTCGTAGAATTATCCAATTTTGATAAAATTTTCAGTTTTGTAATATTTTTTTAAAAATCTTTCCAATGATATATAAAAATCTAATACTTAAACAACTTAAAATTTTTACACACGTACCTAACTGCTGTCACCAGTTGAACTAAATTCTGATACAACCTTTTTAGTGTGAAAGTTCCCTTGAAATTTTCTTATTCTCTTTCTGTTGTTATTTTTTTTATTTGCCATATTAAATATTAAACTATAAAAATAATTATCTTGACAATTAAGAAAAACTTGGAAGTTTATTACCAAAAACAATTATCAAGAGGCTTGTATAACTAATAAAATCGAGAATTACATCAAATGTTATTTAAGTTTATGACTTATCTCTTCGAAGAAACAAAGAGCACTACAGAATAAGTCATTTTTGAACTTATATTTATGGAACTAGACTTTAAATTAGGACTAAAACATAAACAGACACGGTTGCTAAGGCCGTTGCTAGGGATTCGAAAATTACCTTGTAGCCTTTAAATACTGATTTTTGGACTTTATATTGATTTTTAAAGAAAAAAAAAGTTATACTCACGATCTAGGATGTTCAAATTGTAAAAATTAAAAAAAAAAAAAAAAAAAAAAAAAAATGTTTTTTGATGTTTTCAATAGGGTAGTACCACCTTAAAAAATCTCCTGACTCTTTCGGTAGCTTAGCAGAACATTTGAAATACGCAAATTATGATTAATAATTTGAAATTGTGACTTTAACAAAATGGCTCAACAAATTTTTTAATTACTCCATTAATAGGGATGGACACAAATATCAATGTTGACATCAATTATTGTACCCTTTATTAAACCGTACAAAAAGTCTTTATGTCCGGATATTAGAGATACGCACCCCCTTCAATTTGGATTAAATGGTATCTTTTCAATGTTACATGCTAATTAATTTTTAATTAAAAAAACAACTAATTTTTAAAAAGTAAATAAGAATTTTTAATAAGCAAAACAAGTAAACATTACAACAGCATTAAGTTTCAAGTGTACCTATGCTCTTTAGAAGAAGAAAAGCTATTGATAGCTGTAACTGGGATATCCTATTTGATAAATTATATTACGATAAAAAATTACCACTGCATAGTTAACCCTTTATTGTTCACGTTATAATTTTTTTGAGTAAAAATTTATTCTATTGATACAAATTACTATTTTAACTTGCTGAATCGTTTTTTGCAAATTTTTTTTGTTGACATATGCAGTTTTTGAACTACTTTTAACATAAATTTTATGACATTTTAAAATACAAAATTCGATATTAATCAACTGGCAGCATTAATAAAACTTTATTTACTCACAATCAGTAATATAAAACTAAAAAAAGTCAAAAACACTTAGTAAACCATGAACTCTGTTTATAAAAAAACCCAGCTTGAAACCCTAATTTGAAGAGTTGATACTTTGAGGAACAGGTAATGGTATTATGAACAACATGTTACCAACAGAATAAAATTCTTTGGAAATTGATTGAAGCCATATGGCTTCTGTAAACAATAAAGGGCTAACAGTATCTCTTCGTTATATAACAATAGTAGTGCAACAGTCTCATATCAATTTTATAAATCAAATATTTTTTTCTAAAGCAAGGATTAAGACAAGGATGTTTTACCTCACCTCTATAATATTTTCACTGAAAGTGAAAAGCTCTACCATCTCTGGTCATAAAAAGTTTATAAAAACATGCAAAAGAGCGAAAAGGAATTTTTAAACAAATTCTGTAAAAAAAAATATGAAGATCAGAAATAATTTATTTATTTTTATTTTTACATTGTAAATTTCATTTCGTGTTAAATAAATAAAATAAAAATAAAAAATAAACATAAGACGTTTACTTCTAATTAAAAAAAAAAATTTAAATAAAGTAAATTTTAACAAAATGCCTTCAAATATAACAAAGTGCCTTCAAATATATAAATATACGAATAATGAAAAAGGTTTATTTAAGAAGAGTGATATCACTAATGAATTTAACACATATTTTCACAACATTGGTGCTGATCTTGCGTCTAAAATTCAAAGCCCTAAAGTTTCATTTTAAATTTGCTAAACAATCCCTTCCCAGCCAGCATTGACAGACGGGTACCAATATAGTTTTTGTCTGGGCTTACGATAACGGGATTTTGACGGGTAAGTGTTTTGGTTTCCAGACGGGTATGGTATATATGGTAATAAACTCAAACATATTTGCTCGTTTGGGTTTTATCTGGTTTATATCAAGGCCGAAGAATCTAGGGATTTGACGGGTTTTTCAAAGGTTCACAAAAGGTTTAAACTAATAATTAAAAAAATAATAACAAAACTTACTCGATGGTTGCCATTTAAACTTTTGCATTTAAACTTTAGTTATAAAACTTTAATTTAAGTTATAATTTTAAATTATAAGTGCACGTTTGCAAAGTTATAAGTACATTTATAAAATTAATTTTAACTCTTATATTTTAAATATCAATGGAAAAAAAAGTACGGAAAACAATTACAGAATAAACTAAAATACGATTATTACAATGAGAAATTGTGAAAAATATTCAATCAAGGAAATATCCAACGCTTGTAATTTAACTCGAAATGCTGTTAGCCGTGTTATAAAAAATAGTGATATAATATACCTTCTAAGTCATCTACAGTAAAAAGAAAAGAAACGTATAAAATCAAAAATTCTATAAATACAAACATTAAACAGACATTTAACTCTGTGGTCTGTAACAATGCCGTAGTTCAAAAAGAAATTCAAACGCAAATTTTAGAACAACATGGTAAAAACGTTTCAATCTCGTTTGTTTCCCGTAAATTAAAGAAATTAATTTCGACACGAAAAAGATTAGCAATCATTCCTCAAGAAAGAAACACCATTGAAAGAATAAATCAGAGATCAATTTTTGCGGCAGAAGTTGCTTGAATTGCTGATTCAAATTTGTTTTTTTTAGACGAAACCGGATTCAATAAACTTACAGTGGGCTCATATAGCTATTCTCCAAAAGATACAAAAGCGTACTTGACAGTTCCTTCAAATAAAGGACAGAATGTTAGCCTCGTGCGCTTAATTTCCAATTTAAGAGTTGAATGTTACCAATACAAAAGCGGCGCATACAATACACAATCATTTATTGATTTCATCAACAACAAACTAGTACCATTCTTTGCAGTAAATCTAAATAAAATTCTTATCCTAGATAATGCAAAATTTCATAAAGCAGCTGCAGTACTTCAATTACTGAGAGAAATAAATATTACTCACAAGTTTTTAGTACCATACTCCCGTGAATTGAACCCAATCGAAGTGTTCTTTTCAATGTTAAAATCCGATTTTAAATCCACGAGAAATGCTAATTCCGATATGACTGTTGAATAAACTCTAGAATATATTTTATCACCTGCTAGTAATTATAGTCAACAGTGCAATGTCTTTTATATAAATATGAAAAGATGGTTGGAAAAGGCAATAAGAAGAGAAGAATTTATGTAATTAAAATATTTAAATTTATTTGTGTTTTTTTTTTTAATAATGTATATTTTTGCATGCCTTTCTAAAATATTATGATTAAATAATGTATATTATTTTTTAAAAATTATGAAAGTATCTAATCTAGAAAAGTTATTGATATATAACAATATGGTAAATTAAGTAAAAATGTAAAGAATTTAATCACTTTAAAAAAAACAAAAAAACTTCTTGATTACTATGCTGTAATTTAATTTAATATTTTGCGCAATATAATTAAAGCTAAAAAATTATTTCCAAAATAATGTATATGCACTTATAACTTTGCAAGCGTGCACTTATAACTTTGCAACCGTACACTTACAGCTTAGTTTTGCATACTGATATGAGTAAAAGTGACTTTAACAACCAGAATATATTTTTGATAAATATTAGTAATAACAGGTTAGCAAATAAGTTATAAAAATAACTTTTTATTATTAGAATTAGTGAGAGACCTATGTATAATAGAATTGCATTAACTTTGGGAACAAATATAATGATTGGAGTAAGTATTACCCTTGTTTATTACCTCGATTAGAGTAATGTAAGAAAATAATATTTTTATCTAAAGAATATTAGGCAATAAAGATAATATTTTCTAAGTGTTAAATATTATAAAAAAACATGTGTTTAAAAAAAATGTATTATAAAAAAAATATATACATAATTAAATATAAAAAAATAACATGTATTAGTATAATGTTTATACATCGCGTTAACTATGTTGTCTTTAAAGAAGGGGTTGCATCTGATATTTCAGCTTCAGCTTTAAACTCATTAGCTTCATATTAAAGCTGAAGCTAATCAAGTCAGTTTAATCAGCTTGATAGCTGATAGTAAAAGAGAATAATACTCCATAAATATTTTATATAAAAACATATAGGAATTTTTTCAATGAAAATTTAAGATAGTGGCTAAATTTAAACATACGTGTGAAAAATTTTAAATCAAATTTGCCAAAAGTTGTTGCTATTTGTATATGTTGTCGTCAGAGCTTAAGCCTAGGACTCACAATATAAGAGGACCCAAATAGGGTGTTGAGAAATTTGTTTAAAAAGTGGTGCCCAAAAATCTAATTCCATTTTTAATTATCTTAAGAAGACCAACTATTTTTTGTTCAAAAAGAGTATAGGTTGCAACCCAGCCGGCAAATAACGTTGAAATAACGTTAAAATATCGTTGAAACCTAACGTTGAATTAACGTTGATTTAACGTTTAGGATGAATTTTTTTTTCAATGTTGATTTATCAACGTTAAATCAACGTTAGATTCAAACTAGTGCTTCCAATACCGGTAGTACCGGTACCGGAATACCGGTATTACCGGACATTTTTAAGTACCGAAATACCGGTATTGGTTTGGCTCAATACCGGTATTAAAAATATATGTAGAGGGCTTATGATATAGCAGGTGCTATCGCCCTCTTTACGTGAAACACTAAAGTAAATGAAATACTTAAAACTTTCAACAACGCTTCCGGTAGGAAAAAGATAGCTAGATGAGAAAAGACGTGTTTAAATTGTCTAAAACAAGTATTCTACGTACTTTATACTTAATATCTATTTGCCAGCTCATTTCCCACTAGGTTTGGTAGGAAATGAGCTAGCAACTAGCCAGCGAACAGCTAGCGTTTAAGACGTATAAAATACGTAGAATACTTGTTTTAGACAATTTAAACACGTCTTTTGTCATCTAGCTATCTTTTTCTCACCGGAAGCGTTGTTTGATCGTAACTGGAAGTTTTATGTATTCCATTTACTTTCGTGATTTCATTAAATAATGAAGCACCAATTTAAAATATTATCATTACGTCACTCACTTTAATGTAGAACGCATGTTTGAATTTTGCACTAACGTAAATATGAAAAGTTTCGGTAATGTAGAAAGTGGGGCGTTTAAGTAGCTGTGATCAACAGTTGTGCATTAGGCATGGGATTCAACTAGGTGTTCAAGATATTTTGTACAAAAAAATCGTCAATTTCTGCAAAAAAAACTTAAAAGTAATATGCAATAACAGAGAAAGTGACGAGGAAATACTGATGACACAAACATAGCCAATAATGATGAAGACTTTTCCGGCGGGTTTCAAATTGTAATAAGTGAAGAGAATGACTCTATTGAACTGACTGATGATTTGCAGCCGTTAATCAAAAAGGTGCGCACCGTTGTGAAATTTTTATTTCGCCGTTCTCTGACAAAAAATGATCAAAATTCAAAAACGCACGTTAGAAAAATTTGATAAAGATATTCCACTAATACTTGGATCCAAAACTAGCTGGGTTAGCTTGCACACAGTACTCGAACGTTTTGTATAATTAAAAAAATGCATTCACAAGTCACTTTTTGCCATTGAGTCCAAAGTTGATTTATCTAATAATGAGTCCGATGCAATATTAGCTGTTAACTTATGTCTTGCGCCAGTAAAACTGGCTGTGGAAACATTGTGCCAAAATCATGCAACTCTGTTGTGTGCCGATACAACATTTTCATGATAGATAACCTTTGAGAAATCGATTTAGCTGTAAAGTTATGTTGGTGCAACAATTCAATGAGAAACGAACTCTTTTTCTAGCATACAACATTTTTTGCACAAGGGACATCAACGTTACAAGAATTTGGATCTAGCTCTATCTTTTGAGCACCATAGCAAATTAGCCATTGTAAATACCATTACTCGACTGAAAGATCGGCTCAATCAGAAAGGGTATAGTCCTCTCCCTTTCACCAGCGTTTTTTCCGATAGTGATTCGACAACGCTGTAAACTTGACATTGAAAAAAAAGCTTGACTTTGCAATTTTGAAAAATAAGAAATGTAACAACAAGGGAAAATTGAATGTTTCGAATAATTCATCAAAAATTATATGTATTGAAATAGGAATTTTTGAAGAAGGAGGAAATCGTTGTATATATTTGCAAAATTCCTACCATTACTTGAAAACTGTGAAGCCAACAAAATTAGATAATCTTTTGAAGATGATTTTCTGAACGCCCTATGTTTTTAACGGGCTCATTTTACAAAGCAGAAAAAAGCGAAAAATGAAAAAGTCAGTAGTTTTGATATAAAATAAATAAGCTGATTGAATCAATAAAATTTTTACTATTAACTTGAGATTTTATTTAGATTATGATAAATTTAAAAATAAAGTTTAATACCGGTATTGTAATTATTTAGTACCGATATACCGGTATTGAAAAATGGTATCGGTATTGGAAGCACTAATTCAAACGTTATATCAACGTTGATTCGACGCGAAAAAACGTTACAACGTTGAATTTACGTTGATACAACGTTTAAAATGATAGTTTTTTTAATGTTGATTTATCAACGTTAAACGACTGTAAAACACTTTTTCACCATCAAAACGTGCTATGTATGTCAAAATGTATATATGTA
This sequence comes from Hydra vulgaris, assembly GCF_022113875.1. Lineage (NCBI taxonomy): Eukaryota > Metazoa > Cnidaria > Hydrozoa > Anthoathecata > Hydridae > Hydra > Hydra vulgaris. The sequence continues at coordinate 49,664,728 of NC_061162.1, read as the reverse complement.
TGTAAACGTGCTATGTGCGTCAAAATATGATCACCATCAAAACGTACTATGCATGTACATTAGTGTTGCTGTACATTATCAAGGTATATTATGGATATTAAATCTATTCATAGTTTATACTTAGACTATTTAGAACTTTTTCAGTTCCCAACGGGCATTTGTTGGTTTAAAATTGGTTTAGATCACGTTTAGATGGCATTTACGTCGATCTAAACGTTTAGGAATCTATTCTAAACGTGTTCTGAATATTTAATTTGCGTTTAGATGACATTTACATCGTTCTAAACGATTAGGAATCAATTCTAAATGAGTTCTGAATATTTAGTTAGCGTTTAAGCGCTAAATCATGCCGGTTTCCGTTACTTCATTTAGCCCAGAAGGGATTTTGCACAGAATGAAACGGACATTTTGGATCTTTCATTATTGTTTAAAAATTTGAATTTCATATGAATATTAAATTACGTAGATAGTAGTTTAGAAAACTTAAAAAAAATTTGAGTAAACAAAAATTGAGTTAACGGATGTTTTAGGAGGATTAACTTTTTGATAATGACCTTTAGACATGCTTGTTTGTATATTAAAACATGCTTGTTACCATATTTAAAATCGTTATTTAGTCTGATTTTCTAATGGCATAAAAAACTACACTTAGACTGTTATTAAAATAGACTATTAGTCTATAATAATTCGCATAAATATCACAAAAATTTGAAAAAAGGTTTAGTTATGAAAGTTATTAAGATTGGTATTATTTAATTAAATTGAAGCAGTTTGTATTACAGAAAAAAGTGGTTTTACAAGATTTGAAATAGTTTGTATCAAACCAAGAAGTAGTTAAAAGATTGCAAAAGAGGTAAATAACAGATAAATAATAAGTTTCTTATTATAATTCTTATAGAATGTTATTCACATAATAGGTACTTGACTTGTAGGCTACATGAATATAAAAATATAAATATAGATTAAATCAAAATCAAAAAAGATTACAAAATCCTAATTCTAAAAAAAATGCATTTATAGCCCTTATTCTCTTAAGTACTTGAGACATTGTCAATGTAGTGCAAATAAATATTAAGTGTGAATCTCAACTACTTGAGAGAATAAGGGCTATAAATGCATTTTTTTTTAGAATTCGGATTTTGTAATCTTTTTTGATTTTGATTCAATCTATATTTATATTTTTTTATTGTATTTATTTTGTTTTACATTCGTCCTTTTTTTTAAAAAGAAAAAGACTTTTAAAATAGAAGTGACTTGTTAAAAGTTAAAACAAATCATTATAAGTCTTTCAATTTTTAAGTAAAAGAAATGTAATGAAGTGTAAATTACACTGTGATTTACACACATACACACATACATGCATATACATCCTGATATAACTACACACACAGATATATATATATATATATATATATATATATATATATATGCATACATACATACATGCATACATACATACATACAAATATTTTCATTTTAATAATTCTTTATGTAACGCTTTATCTACGAAACTTATCTAAGAAACAATACTAGTTTTCGTATTTAAAAAATTTTACTGCTTCTTTTTCTTGGACACACAGAACCCGTTTAAAATTATTTGAATGTTACCACTGATGTTTATATATATATATATATATATGTATTAGTGATGTGCCATCGGCTAAGGCCGATTAAGGCTAATAATAGGTTTAATGTATTTATTTAAGGGTATTATAATTATATTAAAGGTTTAAATTACATATTCAATATGTACCTATTTCTCAGAAGTGATTCGACCTATTAGCCTATGATATTAGTAACCAGCAACCAATTAATCGGCTTAACCATTGGCCGATTAATCGGCTGATGGCATCGGTTGATTAATCAGCATTTGCCAATGCATCAGTATTGGATAATAAGTCAAATCAAACTAGAGCATAGGCATACCTTATATATACAAATTGCATACCTAATATTAGGGTATTATCTTTATAAACATATATTAAACCCTATTATTAGTCTTAATCGGCCTTAGCCGATGGCACATCACTAATATGTATGTATATATATATATATATATATATATATATATATATATATATATATATATATATATATATGTATATATATATATATATATATATATATATATATATATATATATATGTATATATATATATATATATATATATATATAATTAGAGAATATATATATATATAATTAGAGTAGCTTCAGGAATTACTATGTATATATATATATATATATATATATATATATATATATATATATATATATATATATATATATATATATATATATATATATATATAGTAATTCCTGAAGCTACTCTTCATATTTTGGTACACGCGGTTCAATGTTGGAATGTAAAAGAACAGCGAATAATTTTTGAAAAGACACTTGAAGAAAACATTCCTAAATAATACTTTTTTTTATCTCTATTTCTTAGTTTGTGTTTTTACCTTGTAAATTTATTTTACAGAGGGTGATTAATAAAATATTAATAATTATTATTATTATTATTGTTACAAATAACCTAATTATACGTTGTTATTAAGCTTATTATTTAGTTATAATATACCAAAAGAAAATAAAATGGATCAATCAAGTAAGATGTCTAAATTTATATCTTTGATATAGACCACCTTCACTTTTAAATAATCTTCAGATTTAGACCTACTAACTTTTACGACTTATGAACATATTTAATCCTTTATCCTTTTAAGGATAAACTTTTTTAAATCAAATTTAGGAAAATTTAGTAAATTTTCATTGAAAACAACTTTGCATAAATAATGTAACTATATAGTTATTTACATTATAGCTAACCAATCAGCACTTTCTCCTTTTCTGTTACCCCGAAAATTTGATTCTAAAATACCAATATTCAGACAGAGAGCTGCCACATCAAAAGACAATGTAATAGATCGATCAAGTAATACTTAATTTTTAACTTAAGTGTAATATCCAAGGGATTTGGTAAATATTAGAGATATCTAGAATTAACTGTAATAATGATATTAGTTATTGTTTATTTATAGTATAATGTTGTATATAGTATATGGGGTCTGATTTACATATATACTGCAAAAATTTAATGACGTTTCTAAATAAGTTTTGATTTACAACGCCCAATGTAATTGTATAATTATTTATATTGTAGTGAAACTCTCAGCATTAAATAGAAAGTTTCAAGCAAACATGATACTGAGTGAGCCAACTGCTCCTCAAGAAAATGAAATCGATAATGGGAGTAAGTTATCAAACCTTATTTATATATTATTTAATAATATATTTTTTAATTCGACTGTTGTTTTTTTTTACTGTAGATAAGGCAGTTGCTTTGCAATTGTGCTATCTATTATCAACCTATCACTGTGAACAGTTATAACGAAATTTGTGTAGTTTTTTTAATAAGGTTTTTATATAAATGTTATATATTTTACAGAGTTTCAGAGAAAAGTTTTTTATCAGTTATCAAATATGGCTAACGAAATTAAAGATTTACGAATAGCAGTGGAAATGATGGCCGTACCAAGTTTAGAGACTGTTGCTGAGGTCCATCTAGAAGTTATAGCTGGAGCTATTGGGACCTTGAATGGATACAGAAAATTAGAGGAGCAATGTGGAGTTTTTGCTAATCGAACAACTTCAGTAAGTGTGTAGCTAATTGTTTTCATCCTCTTTCCCAGAAAGGTTTTTAACGTCTATATAATGTTTGTTTTGATGTCAGAAAATATGTTTTGCTTTTATTGAGGTGGCAAGACTTTTGTTTTTGTATTAATTAGAATCACATGTGTAATGAAAAGTAGCATTTATAAATAATTTCTTTGTAGCTTCGCCTTCTTTCACGAATCGGAGGGTCATCCATTAAAGATACTTCTAAGAATCTATTGAAAAGACTTTTTACAAATTTTGTTATGTCTCATTTGAGTATGGATGGTAAAGGTTCTCTTAAAAAGCTTCCGTTTAGAGACTCTGCTCTGTGTCAACTTGTTGTTGGTAAAATATTATTTTTATATTTTTTGTAATTGAAATTAAATTCAAACTCAGGTTATAATTCAAATCTACTCAGTACACACTACGAATTTATAAAATTGACGAATAAATGATTTATATGAATTGAATGAAGATGTTTATTGATTTTTTTAAATTATTTTTAGAGTGTGTATTGAAACGATATTCTACGTCTTCTTTGTCCGAAATACATTCGTGCATTTGTTCTCATCTTAGAATGGCTCCGTTTCGTTTAGGTGGCACTGGAAAGGTGGCGTCCATTTTTCCAATTCTCAAGATGGAGAGGCTGGCTTAAACGATTCAAGCAAAGATGATGCTTATTGTCATGGAAGCGATCATGATAATGATAAATACGATAATTCATATTATAATAATTAAAATTAGTGTAAATATGTTTAAGACTTGCATTTATGAAAAAAAATATCTGTATGTTTGATTCGTTTATGAGTATTTGTTTTTATTTTATGAGTAGTTACGCGTTCAACGTTTGGCTTTTCTTTACGGCGCTTATTTAAAGAAGCATATAAATTAAACGTAAATTTATAAAATTTAGACGACGTTTAAAACGAAAGATTTAGATGGAGTTTAAATAGCATTTAAAACGAACCATTTAGATTCGGTTTAAATGGAACATTCGATTGACCTACGTTCTAAATCAAAACTAAATTAAATCTAAACATTTAGAACGAACATTACTTAAACGTTGATTAAATGTTCGTATGCCCGTCGGGTTTAGTTTAGTTAAAATAGCTAGGTATGATTAAAGAAAGAGATAAAACTTGTTTTATTCAAAAATACATATTCAAATATTACATATATTTACATGTAATTGAATAAAATCTACACAAATTTCTTCTCTTTTCCACCACCTTTTTGAAATAAAGCGTAATTTAGAAAGTCAAACAACGTTCCATTGACCGAGGGTTCTTTTGGTCCATTGAATACGATAGAAGAAGCTGTAAATAAAAAATATTAAAAAAAACAAAAAGGGAAGATTTAAAAAATAAATAATGAATGGAAAAGTGTTACAACTTATGAAGGTATATCTTTTTCAACGCCATATAGATTAGTGTTCTTAAAACATATTTTTCCACCTTTGCCCTTCATATCCATGGAGGCCATATAACTTTTCGAAAATACTCCGAATTTTTAAAAAATAATATAACTGTTAGTTGGTTATTAATAACTTTTTCAAATATTTAATTTAAATAAAACAATCTTTTTAATATATTAAAAATAAATTAATAATCAAAATATAAAACATTTCTAGCATTGAAAAATAATTTTCTGGGTGGCCACATAAAATTTTTATAAGAAATTTTATGTGGCCATTTATTAATGGTTTAACGTCCATGTTTATACACTTATGGGGCTTGGACAGGGATCAAATAATGTCATTTGTTATGTTAAATAGCATTCATTTTCTAAAGCAATTTTTTACAATTCCATGCACTTTAAGCCGTTAACCAGTTTTGCAGACCGAGAATGGGAATTTTGAACATTATACATCCATCAAAAATTAAAAAAGGAAGAATTAATGAGGAGCTTTAATCAAATTTTTACCTCTTTAGAGGATAATTTAGGATTTTAGAAGTGGTTTTAAAATAAGAGGACTTTTGAGGATTTTAGAGGAGCTGCAGACACCCTGATTATAAATCAGGTAACTCCACGAATTAACTGTAATTGATTTATCTGTAAAAAAACATGAAGTAAATCTAATATTATGCTTGTGGAGATATTATATTGTGGAGAACCATCCAAACCACACAAGTGGAAAATTTGCATCCAAGTTTCCACTTGTGTGCAAATCTTGCATCCACTTGTCAACATTCTCATTATCACATTTTTCTTTTGTAGTTGTGAATTTAAAATTTTCCCAATACTGTTTGCTTTCTTTTAGAATTGAAATAGTTATACAAGTAGTTATATATTTTGTATCAACAAAATAACTCTTCTTACCACATTATTTAAAAAATAATAATTGTAATATATAGATGTAATACCTGAAGAGAATTTAGTTTTTATTTCTATAAACTTAAGCCAATTCTTCTCTGCATTTTAGTGCAGTCAATGCTTTGGTACCTGGAAGCTGACAAACAATTTTATCACTAATCCAATCAGATGGAATTACTTCTTCTTGTAAATCTTCATTCCAAACAGCTCCTTTCCGCATATTCGATTTTGAAAAAATTACATGAACTAATATAAAATGAAGAAACCATAATATAAGTGTACTAACAGGCCTAATTAAACTAGCTAAATTTGAACATTTTATAACCATGATACTTGCTAAACAATAATATTAGTAGACATTATAAGCAATGATAAGATTTTCTTTATTTTATAAATTTATTATATTTTAAACTCATTTTTATTAATTTATTTGTTACTCTATTATTCAGCAGAGTTCTGAATATATTATGTTCAAATAACTTAAGGCTCAATAACAAAGACAAATAATGAAAGAATACTAGGTTGCTAAAACATAAACATCTACATAAAATAATTATGGAATATTGAAAAAAAATAGAAATACAAAAAAACAAAAATACTCATTATTAATATAAAATATAATAAAATAATATAAGGTATATTATAATATATGACACAATAATATCTACTTTTAATTAAAATATAAAAACAACAAAAATTAAAAAAGAAAATATTTTGATAAATAATAAATTATCATTCAAACAATTTTCAAGACCAAAAAATAACTTGTAACTTATTTTTTTACTTATCTTCATCTAATAAACATTACTTATTTTTTACTTATCTAATAAACATTAATATTAATACCAATTTTAAACATTATTAGAATTTTTTTTTTTATCAAAAAATAAAAATATTACATCAGTTACTTTTTGGGCTTTTCTTATTTTACTTAAAACATCAACTCAATTCTAGGCTTTTTTCATAATTGAGTTTTAATTTGTAATGATGAATTAACACTGAAAAAAAAAATATTAGCAGACAAAAAGAAAATATTTCTTTATTGAAATATATATAAATATTTCAATAAAGAAATTTTAGATCGATTTTTATAAATATAAATTTATATCAATCAATCTAAATTTTTTTCTTTTCCGCCACCTTTTCGAAATCAAGCGCATTTTTAGAAGTTAGACAAAATGCCATCAATTAAAGTTTCAGTCGCTCCATCGTATTTAATAAAAGAAGCTGTTAATAAAAAAGAATTAGAAAAAAAAAAAAAAAAAAAAAACACAAGGAGAAATTTTTGAATATATAAAAAATGAGAATAAAAAAGTTTTACATATCTTATAAAGGTATACCTTTCACTACATCATATAAATTAGTGCTCTTAAAGCATATTTCCACCTTTCCCCTTCATATTCATGGAGGTCACAAAATTGTTGGAAAATATTCTAAATTTTAATAGATAAGAGAACTGATATTAATTATGCGAAAACTAATATTATTATTTTTTTTTAATTTAAATTGAACTCATTATCAAACAATTTTTTTGCTAAATAATTTAATCCTTAAAATTCCTGAATAATTAAAAATTATTTTAATTACCTCAGCATTTTAAAGATATTCCATCAATTGCAATTGATTCACCTAAAAAAAACAACAAGTAAAGCTAATATTATTGTTTGAAATTTTAATTATCTTTAAACAAATACTCATCATATTTTTAAAGTGACTGATAAAAATGGATTTCATTAAAATCACTTCATTTGTATTAAAAAATTAATATTAAAGCCTTAAATAATTCATTATACAAGAGTATTTTGTAATACAATCTAAATAATTGTTGCGATATGTAATTTTTTTATCCGAAATTTAGCTTCTGTAAGCTTTAGAAATTTTTTAAAGGAATTATTGATGAATTTGGAGCTACGGGTACTAATGTTTTTATATTGTTGTAATGTTTGTATTCATTCCCTGTTAGTTTCTGTAAGTCAAAATTTTAAGGTGATTCCATAATAAATTCTGTTATATCTAAAATTTAGTGTTAGTCTGAATAATTTAATTTCTAAAATCTGTTTTGCATTGCCTGTCTTATAACATCTTTACTTGGAACAAAAACCATGTGGTTTAAAAGTGAGCTAGAAGCTTTCAACAATAAAGAAAATATTGCATTCGCTAATCCTAAAAATATATTAAACCTGTCAGCAAAATCAGCTGTAAATAATCAGTCTTTGAGCATTGTGACCCAAGTTAAACGAAAAATATCGATTTTTAAACGGTAATGTTCTTTCAGGAAAATCGTCTGAACATGTTTTCGATCTCTTGAAAATTCTATATGGTATAAGTTCAGTATTTACATTTTTTTTCCATTATAAATCTCTATAACTTTAACCGGGGTAGGTACAATTGGCGGGGCGGGGCGGATCGGCGGGGCGGATCAATTAAACAGTACAAACGGCGGGGCGGATCATTGCATCGGGTAAGATTTATAATGCAATCAGTCATATTTTATAAAATGGAAAAGAAATCTATTCAATTTTAGTTTTATTTCATTAAATGTTTAAACATCGAACATTTTAGTTACTTGCGTATTATTACTTAAATAAATAACAAAAATGTTTTATAATATTTTATCTACAGGAAATACAAAAACTGATTGCCTCAGTTTCATAGGTAAGAAGTTTCTGGTTTAATGTTTCAAAGTCTAAATTACATATATTTTAAAAATAGGTCCGTAAAAAAACAAATTTATGTTTTATAGAGTCATTTTCTTATATAAAAACAACGTGATCTGGCAACTTATAGTAAATGAACCGGCAAAATTTCATGAAGTAATCCGCCTAACATTTTGATTGCTTACAAATACTGTTTATAGTTTAAAATAAATTCAATATTGAATAGCAACTATATATGTTTCAAATTGATTTTCCTACAATAAAACAACGTCATCCGCCAATATATATCAAGTGATCCGCCAAGTTATATCAATTGTTCCGCCAACTTATAGTAAATGATCCGCCAAGTTTCATGAAGTGATCCGCCTAACATTTGTAATTTATGTCAAGTGATCCGCAAACTTATAGTAAATGCTCCGCCAAATTTCATGAAGTAAGTAAAAATATCTCTCCGATATTTTTCCCAAAAATATTGCTTAAATAACCTTTTTTTTCCTTACCATTAGTATTAAACAAATATATTATAAGTGTGCTATAAATAGTGCATCGAGCGTTACAAATATCTTTTTTCTAAAACAAAATTAGTAAGATGTTACAATGACATTATTTCCATTTGTACAGCAAAAATTATTATTATTAGCACCACAAACGTAATATATTAAAACTAAATAGAAATAACATTATAACTAACCTTTTTTTAATAATACCAGTAAACAAAGTAACTCTTGGCTTAATTGTTTGAATAGGATTTCATGTCATAAACTGTTACCTTATGATCAATAAAGTAAATATCAAAACTCGATAATTTACTAAATTTAAACCATATTTCAACAGTAGGCACACTAAACCAAAATTATGATGCAAGGTAGAAGAGCGAGGTAGAACTAAAGAAATGAAAAAATAATATCATATAAAGTAGACATGTAATTTCTATATAATCAATAAAAGATATTTCTACCAGCTTGAAATGACTAAAGCAAAATTTATAGTATATATATACATGTATATATATATATATATATATATATATATATATACACACACACATATATACATACATATACACATACGCGCACACACACATACACACACATATATTAGGAGTTTGTTTAATAAAATAATACATGCTGGACTAATAAATATCATATATTATTCAGAGTTCAAAATGTGCATAAAGTAAAGAAAAATGAAAATATATCTAGAAGTTACAAATAAATCAATTCCTAGTTTATAACAATAGCATAAAACAGAAATCATAGCGTGTTTCATCTAAAAGGCAAAATATTATTTTCTTTTTTAACCATACTGCAATCAGTCTCTCTATTGTTAGCAAGGTCTTTGAATCTTTAAATAACAAACTTCTTATTGGCAACACTATTACAGAGTCTTCTGTGTTATACATCTTAAGATTATTTTTTTGTTTTTTATGTTTTATATATTTTTAATGTTTGAGTGTTTTAATGTTTAAAGTTTGAGTACAATCTATTACAAAGTTAGCACAATATACAGTTGTCTCACTTCATTCTGCTTGCCATTTCAATACTACTTGTTCTATTTGCTACTTCCATTTTCTACCTATTTAAATCTATTATTCATCCCTGATAGGAATACTTTTGTCACATTTGGGCTAGTTCTTCTAATGGTACTATTTCTCTTCTCATCAAGATCCAAAAACATTTTGCAAATGTTGAACATGTATAGCTCCAAAGCTTGAGCCTCTGTGCCATTATCATAAAGTTGTATTTTTTTTTTTTACAAATACTATTACAGTTGATTTTCAAACAAGGTTTTATATCTAGTTATTTCAACCAATAATGACTCACGAAAGATCAATCATATCACCTAACTCATCATTCAGGAAAGCCGTACCCTTTCACATTTATCATCATATATAACTCTAAATACTACTTTAACTCTAAACACTATTCTAACTCTAAACACCATTTTTACTCTAAACACTATTCTAACTCTAAACACTATTCTAACTTTAAACACCATTCTTACTCTAAACACTATTTTTACTCTAAACACCATTCTTACTCTAAACACCATTCTTACTCTAAACATCATTCTTTCTCTAAACACCATTCTTACTCTAAACACCATTCTTACTCTAAACATCATTCTTACTCTAAACACCATTCTTACTCTAAACATCATTCTTACTCTAAACATCATTCTTACTCTAAACACCATTCTTACTCTAAACATCATTCTTACTCTAAACATCATTCTTACTCTAAACATCATTCTTACTCTAAACATCATTCTTACTCTAAACATCATTCTTACTCTAAACATCATTCTTACTCTAAACATCATTCTTACTCTAAACACCATTCTTACTCTAAACATCATTCTTACTCTAAACATCATTCTTACTCTAAACATCATTCTTACTCTAAACATCATTCTTACTCTAAACATCATTCTTACTCTAAACATCATTCTTACTCTAAACATCATTCTTACTCTAAACACCATTCTTACTCTAAACATCATTCTTACTCTAAACATCATTCTTACTCTAAACATCATTCTTACTCTAAACATCATTCTTACTCTAAACATCATTCTTACTCTAAACATCATTCTTACTCTAAACATCGTTCTTACTCTAAACACCATTCTTACTCTTAACACCATTCTTACTCTAAACATCATTCTTACTCTAAACATCATTCTTACTCTAAACATCATTCTTACTCTAAACATCATTCTTACTCTAAACATCATTCTTACTCTAAACATCATTCTTACTCTAAACATCATTCTTACTCTAAACATCATTCTTACTCTAAACATCGTTCTTACTCTAAACACCATTCTTACTCTAAACATCATTCTTACTCTAAACACCATTCTTACTCTTAACACCATTCTTACTCTAAACATTATTTTAACTCTAAAAACTATTTTAACTCTACATACACACTAACTTTAAATACTATTTTATCTGTAGACACTATTCTAACTTTAAATTTTATAAGTTTTATCTAGTTACTTTAATATATTAAAATATTCATTTAAAAGAATAGCTGAAAAAATATGAAAAAGTTTTCTACACACATCTAATGCACTTGTAAATCTTGCGTAGGCTTGTTTTGTACTCTGTAAACATTGCATCGGACAGACCTACACAAGTGGAATGAAACCACTCTTTACAAATCAAACACTGGATCATTGAGTCTGTTGATTTAAAAATACTGCGACACCCACAATACAAAGAGTAGCTTGAGGTACGAACTATATTTTTTCTAACAGTTCTATAGCTATCTACAGGAAACTGTGTTATTCTGTAATTTTCGAGGCATGTCAGCAAATGTTGTCGCATCAAACCCTCACTATATCTAAAGTTACAAGGATCTTTGCCTAAACACAAAGAAACACAGTTTGCTATTGCATAAAACCCACACAAAAGATCTTTTTGACGAGTTACATTGTTTATGTTAAGCTCTATTTCAACAGACTGTAAACAGGCAAATTTAGAAATTGAATAAATGCATTCTTTACTTGGAATGAGTTGAAGACTACAATATATGTCGATTTGACTATCTTTACAATAGTGGTTAGAGGCAGTTATCCAATGTCCTTTTGTTGGATCATTAAAAATTTGAACAAAAGCTCCGGTGGAAGCATTACATTGACCAGCAAAGCACAGAATTGGATCTTCGAGACCTTTAATATCTGGAAATTGACGCTTACACAATATCATTGAGGCATAAATAACTTTATCATTAAGAAGACCCATTGGATTTATAATAAGGCTTCGATCAGCATTGGTAAGATTTAGATTTTCAAATTGAAGCCATGTCTGCGCATCTGCTGGAACCACCAAATTTGTATCATCACAAATTAAAATAGGTATTTCTAGTGTAGTTGGCTTCATATCTGAATGCACAACTAATGATGAAAATGAAAAATTCAATAGAGAATCTCCAGGCGTTTGGACATAGTTGTCAGCAAATTTCACTTGTTTTTGCATCCTTTTAACACATAAAATTATACATTACTTACAGTATAATAGAAGATAAACAAGCATGGATAACATCTAAAAATTTAAAATGCAAACAAATAAAGTTAATTACATTTCATGTTGAGGTAACAGAATCTCTGTACTTGTACTTGCTGCAGACAAAAGGTTATCAATATGGGAAGTTTGAGATGCTGAATCAACACTTTGATTCATGCTCAAATCATTCAAAACTTTTATGTCAAGATTGACAGTTGCATCTGGTGCAGGGATAAAACTTATATCACCTTTTCTTGGCTTCTTACAGCCTGATTTCTTGTCACCTTTTTTACTAAAAATAATAAAAATTCTAAAAACTGACATTTACAGTGTAGACTAGATGTTTTCTTATTGCATCCTCTGTTCTGTGATGCATAACAGGAAACATCTTAGTCTAATATTTGAGAATTTAAGTTGCCTCTTCCGGCATATTTATATACATACATACATACATACATACATACATATATTTATATATATATATATATATATATATATATATATATATATATATATATATATATATATATATATATATATATATATATATGTGTATATGTCTGTATGTATATGTATATATGTCTTTTTGTATATGTATATATATATATATATGTTTGTATACATAAAGAAATTATGTAACAATAAGTTTAAAAATAAAACAAATATATAATACATTAAACATAATATCAGCGTTCCAGGTTATAACCTCGACAAATGTTGTAATTTTGATGAGGTCGCTAAAAATCCATATTAAGATAATATTAAGAAGAACCTTGATCACTTACTTATATAATAAAGTTATATATTAAGATAAATCACATTTGTTTGAAACATATATAACCCAGAATGCTACTAAGGATTAGAATTTATATTCGATCTGTACATTTTTGAACTATTAGCACTGTACTCTGAGTTGCCAAATATTTAAAATTTATTTAACTTTTTTACCTAACTCACCAGACCTTATTTATAACCCCTTCATGTTTATTAATTTTGTAGATTCTTAGCTTATTTTCCTAAAAAGTTTCCCCAAATATTAATATTTTCCCTAGTTTATTAGGCACCCCAGAGTAATTTGATGTACCGTGAGTTACGCCGCAATTTGGTCAAATTTATGATTTTGCGTTCACCACATTCAATTCCAATGCTGCGTTTAACAGCTAGTATGTGACAACATATTGTTGATGAAGGACATGTGCAGTTTTCCTTCGGATACAACTTCACAACATGCGCATTTCCATCAGGTGCAGAGACTGTAAAAACCTTTAGGTTTGGAATATGAACAACATTAAACGTGTTAGAAAGCACTCGTATAGATGGAGGTATGCATTGCTGCATTGGTATATTTGCAGCTGCTTGCAGCTCTGCAATAACAAGTTCTGGACTATCTACTTTTGGTATGTCGTCTGTGTTATCTAAAACATTTTAATTTTCAATTTAAAACATCATTACTAACTAGTGAGTATATAGCATTTTTGTAAATATTTTCTAAATAATTCTAAAATCAAATAAAAAAGAATTAAAAAAGGTTTTTAAACAAACAAGTTATTACATATTAAATGTGACATACTGATTAGGAGACTGCTGTCAAAGAGAGTGTAGGGTCCAAAGCCACTACAACTCCGCTTAATTTCTGTCAAATAAAAGGTCTGAAGGCGATGCATTGCAACAATCATAGAATCAACAGGCGCTTCTTTCCATTCTTGAAACTTTTTTATAACTGCATTTAATGATTCAGATACATTATTTGTAACTATATTATCCATTAAACCAACAGATCTGAGATGACCAATATAAGCTATTAAAATACGTGAATACAAGTAGTCTGAAAAATACACTGAGAATGCCTCACTCCAAGAAAGCCTTAATGTATCAATTTTAACTTTTAGATGTAATTCACTTTCACATCTGAGAAGTTCCTGCATTTGAGATTTATAGATTATTATTTCTTCATGACAAGCATTGTGTTTTTTTAGCCAAAAATCAACATCAGATATTATGTGATTGGAACAAGATACCAGATTCCATTTTGGTAAGACTTTTTTAATAGCCTTACTCATTCCACTCTCACCATCAGTCACAATAACAACCTGATTAAAAATTGGTAGTTTACTTTTAAATGTTTTAAAGAAATGTTTATGAACATTATCTAACTTCCTATCATGTAAAACAAATGCTATAGGCATACATGGGTTCTCATTAAAACAACTCATTTGAGCAACTAAAATTGACAAATAAAAGTCTCCTAAATTAAATGTTGTGTCATATGAAAAGAAAATTTGAGGGCACATCACAAGTTCATCGATTAAATTTTGCATTCCAAACAACACTGACAAGTCTGGATACGTGGATATGGACCAGACAAAACCTGGTATCATATATGCCAGTTCATGAATTGTTAAAAAAGATTCAGTGCCTAGTTTAGTACATTCTGCTTTGACACTACGCACATACTTCAACTGTCTTGAGTTTCTAGGCTGAAATTGGATCTGGTTATGCTTGGTATCAACAAGAAGATCCTTGTAGTTGTCAGAATCAATAATTGCATCTCGCAAAGATGGAGCTGTTGGTAAAAAACTTATTGATTTTCTGCAATTTCCTGGAATATATATAAAAAATACATTGTAAAAAAAAATATTATAAAGAATTAATATTATATACTATTTTTACTTAGTAATTAATTTAAAAGTATACAGTAATTAATGTTATACAGTACTTTTTCAAAAAAATTAATAGTAATTAAAAATTTTTTTGGGCTTTTAAAACTCACTAGGGTAACTTATATTAGGATTTTCCATCTCTTAGGAGTTGTCTTTATAATGGCCTCACAAGTACTATTTTATTTAGAGTATATACAACTTTATATACTCAGTTATATAGATAAGACATTCATCTTTAATAGTTCTAAAATTAAAATAACAATCAGTAATAAAATGTGATAAAACCTATACCATGAGGCATTAAGATTGCAAGTTCATGGTTTCCTATATAATGGACAACAACAACATCTGTCCGACTTAGATCACGGTATACAAATTTCTGAAAAACACATGAAGTTCCTGTTGGTGTAACTGTAGCAAAGTGGAGTTTTGTGTACAGTGGTAAACCACGAGGAATTTTACTGCGTCCATTTTGCTTCCACCTATACCCATCTGCTCGCCAATCATCTAAAAATAAAGGCTCCAACTTATGCAAATAGTAAAAATATTCTACAAATATTTCTGATTTTTTTTAATCAAAAACTTAAAATTAAAAAAAGAAAAATTTTTCAATAAAAAAAGTTCATGCTATTTTCTGTACAATAAGTTATATCAGTGTTGTTTATCTTTGACTTTAGTTGTGAACTGCAATGAATTAATCCTTCAATATGGATCCAATACATTTGGGATATATATATATATATATATATATATATATATATATATATATATATATATATATATATATATATATATTGTTTTTTTTTGTTTATATTGATAATAAACTAGTTTAATTTTTAAACATATTTTACAACTTAAATTTTGAATTTCCTCTTCTCAAATTCTTCATCAAAAGTGGAAAACTGTTATACAATTTAACTCCTTTGCGAAATACTGAATACCGTCCAATATGATTGTGTTGAGGAATATGATATTCTTAGATACTCTGGTGTAATTACTATGCATATCCTTATTTTTAACCCAAATTTTTTTTAGTACAGACATATTTTCTAATTTAATAGTATTATTTATTATTAGAACTTTTACTGTAATAATTTATTTGATTGTTAGCCAATTCAACTCTTTAAGGCTTAATGATATATAGTGTTGATATGCTTAATTTAAGCATATCAACACTATGTGTAAACCAATTAAATTTAAAGATAGATTTTATTGCTCTATTTTGCAGCAACTGAAAGATATGAAGATTCTCTTCATTTTTTTCTAATAAAAGAGAGGCATAGTACTGCTAGTGTAGTGCATTTATTTTTATGAAATTTAGTATTTTAGTCTTTTTAGACTAAAAGGATTAAAATACTGGTTTTACTACTAAAATTTAGTAGTATATATAGATATTTTACACAGATTGTTTTTTTAGATATTTTATTTTGCTATATAATAAATATGTTCTTTAAAATTCAATAGATCATCCAATACCACACCCAGATATATAACGTTTGTACAGAATTTAAGTGCAGTACCATCCAAATTTAAATAAATTTTATTGTTAATTCTAGTGGTATGAATTTTCTTTATTCCAGAATTAGTCTTATCCTTCTCAGAATGTTAACTTTACTTAGTAGGCATAATTCTTTATATAAAAAAATACTACTAGTGGTAGTAAACTAGTATAGTACAAACCTTTCCTATTATTCACTTGGACGACATAAACTTCACCGGCCTTGGGATTGTTAAGAGCAGTTGCTCTAATTTCATCATCACTCTTGGTAATAAGATCTTTAATAACCTCAATGTTGAGATGATTTAAACTGATCAAAGCTGGAATAGCCATTTTTTCTTAAACCACGTTTGCTGAAGATGAATTCGTTTGAAGAAATTCACGAGTAACAATGCTGAATAAACAAATGATCCGCCCCGCCGATCCGCCCCGCCTCGCCGATTGTACCTACCCCTTTAACCGTTGAAATTAAAAAGTATTATTTAAAATATAAAATATGTGAAAATCCAAAAGTTGGAGTTAAATCTTCATCATCTGTGGTTTGGTCTAGTAGATTACAACTACTATTTGGACACGCATATTGGCTAAAAAAAGATTGAAATAATTTTAATTTGCATATACAAACAAACACGCAAATATTTATCCAGACATAAATATTTATTCGGTGATTTCCTTTACATTATATATATATATATATATATATATATATATATATATATATATATATATATATATATATATATATATATATTTATTAAAAATAAAACTAAAGTAAGTTTATAACTTTTTTTTATACAACACAATTTTGTAGAAGTAACACTGGTATAGTACCAGAAAAAATTTCTGGTCAAATCTGGATGATGTTTTTTTTTAATTATTGATTAAGTGCGCTATTAAAAGAAACATCCATAAAATGGCAATGCAACAAGCAGGATATGACACTTAATCAAAACGTTCTTGGAATTTTTGATTAGCGGGGTGCTTGTGGATTATATAGATAAAAGCACTTGACTTCAAATTGTTAGTTTTTTTTAATATTCAAAATTACCAAAAAGATATGGTGCCATAAATATGGCCATGGTAGGCATCATTTATGAAAGCAAAATAAATACATAAATATATACTTGCATAAAGCTTAAGTAACTTTTTATTATAACAACAATTAAAAACTTGGTTTAAAATCTAATATAAAAATTAAACTATTAGTTTAAATTTAGTATAAAATTTTACTTTAATGTGGATTTTTGAGGATTTTTTGAGATTTGAGGATTTTTATTGACAGTTTATGCTTTTTGCTTTATTTTATTATTATTTTATTGTAATTTTCTCGTTGAACATTAAGTGTACTACAAATTGAAAGAGTATTTCTTAATATGGGACTCCCTAGAATATCTCTAGAATATTTCTTAAAAAAAGTTATTTAACTTTTCATTATTTTATCTGCAAAATATTTTTTTTTTTTATTTAAATTAGTCACTATTAGACAAATATAAAAATTTTTGTTTGGAAAAAAAAAGGACTAAAAAACTTCTACACATCTTACTTAAATATCAAAGACTAGAGGACTATAAATACTGCTAAAGCAGAAAATAATAAATACTTAATCCGATATTTGACACAATTTATTTTGTTAAAAAGTTTAAACTAGAAAAATAGAAATATGTATTTGTTAAACAAATATACAAACAATCCAAATTTTGTTTTGATATAAATATATAATTGAACTTATATATAAAGATAAAATTAAAAAAGGCTGTATCAAATAGTTGTAGCAACTTTCTGTCACTGACATGTTATATATACAAAAATATTATATATACAAAAATTCGAAAAACTTACTGCTAAAGAGTAAGGCGAAAATATAAAAGAAAAAAATTACTTAAAAAATGTTTAAAAGCGATGGAAGAGCTGTCTTCTTTCACTCTACTATCAAAAATATTTAAGAATTTGTAAAAAATGAATTGGTATATCAGCGATATTGAGCATTATCTAAAAAAGTTTAATTTGGATGGATTTACAAAAATTTCGCATGCGCAATAGCGCAATAGCGCAAATCAAAAACATTCTTGGTCTGTGTTTTCTTCAAAATCGCAAACCTACTTTTGGATCATCCAAAAGATAGCTAACCGAAATAATGTTTACGTTTTTACTTCCATTTCTGCGCGCGCATAAATTTTATATCGTATTTTTTGTCAACTATGATTGAAATAATGACGTTGAAACAACGTTAAATAATCAACGTTTAAACTGTAACGTTGATTTAACGTCGAAATAACGTTAAATAATCAACGTTAAAACGGTAACGTTGATTTAACGTTGTGACATGTTGAACAACGTTGAAACAACGCTTCAACCGAGTTTCAACGTTGAAACAACGTAATAATGCCAGCTGGGAAAGTAGTCGACGATACGGCTAAACTTCACACTAACGGACATTACGGGTTCAAAAGTCAAAACACGGCTCTAAAATAAACAAGTTAGTTTTTTAATCAAGAAGAAAAAGTGTTTCAAAATTGAATAAAACATTTTAAAGTTCGTTTTACTTTGTTTTAAAGTTCGTTTTACTTTGTTGCGAGAAGGTCATTCGGAAGATAAAATCAAATCATTACTCCCTTTTCATTATCAAAGTTTATTGTATAAAGACGATTAATTTGTCGGAGTTGAACCTGAAAAATACAAGATAGATGTTTTTGAAAAAAAATTAGCGTTGACGAATACGTTACCAAAGATTTTTTGTACAACGGTTATTTTAGAGAGTTTATTTTCAACAAATTGCTCAACGTCAAAACAAAAACTGTTTTTTTTAGCCAAAAACATAACGAAGAACCTCAAGACGTTTTTGAAATATTTTAATCTGACGACGACATGTATAAAAAAGGTCTCGTCTTTGTTATGAGCGAAAAATGCGGTTTGTTTAACAAACAGATGTTAGGTAGCTTCTCAAATACTTTCTTATGCTAAACTCAACGTTACGCGTTTCGGATAAGAATTGGAAGAAATGTTAAGAAATCACGGTGCCGATAAACTTTTAGTAGTTACAGATACGGATTCTGGATGTTTTTTCATAGCTAAAAAAATCGACGAAAAACAAAAAGTTTTTCTTACAAAAATAGAAGAATGGATTTATTTCTCAAAAATTGGACAAAAATAGATGGATTAAATAATGGTTGAAATAATTCCAATTATCCAAAAAGCAAGATTTTTATTCATCTTTATACGCTATAGAAAACGATCATTTTTAAAACAAAGTTTCTTCGCCGTCTTACATTGCACAAGTTTTTGCTATTGCGCCTAAATGTTACAGCGCTCTAATTATTAAAAAAAAAGAAATAGAAGATGCAGGAGAAAGCGAACCCAAAAATCGAGCAAAAGGTTTACCAAATTATAAATTATGTTATACTCATTACGTAAACGCTTTTAACACGCACAGAGCAAAAAATTTATTTAAAGAAATGCCTTATCAACTAGAAAACGAGTTACAACCCTTTGTTCAAAACAGAATGTGTTTAAATTATAAAAAAGTAACCATTAATAAACACGTTATCGAGTTTTTAAAAAACGTTTACTCAAAAATATTGTGTATTCGACGACGAAATAATTACAGAAATACGCGATTGTTATCGATTAGATCCTATCCGAGAAGCCAATAAAAACGTTTTAGCCAATATCAAAAAATTTTGTAGCGTACCACGTACAAACATTACTAGAAATTGAAAAAATATTATAAAATCATCAGATAAGCTAAGGGTTTTGAATTTTGAAATGAACCAATTGAAAACCCTTGATATTAACGACGTTGAAGATTGGAGAAAAATAAAATGGACTTTTTTTAACATAAAAAAGGAAGCACTTCAAATTAGCAATTTAAGTAGCACAGTTTTTTTAATCCTACTTTAAAAATTCAAATGACACCTTTTTACAATTAACAACGAAAAAATAAAGAAAAGAACCTTTTATATTGTGTAAAACATAAAAGATTCAATTTGTTATATATAAAAAATGTTATAAAAGATGTGTTTTTTTTTTTAAATTATAATAAAAAAAGAAAAATGTCTCTTTTTTGCGCCAAAGGTATATATGAAAAAAATTTAGTTGACGAATTGATGCCAGAAAATATAAAAACCCCCGCAAAAAACACAGTTGAACGATATTCAAAACAAATTTTATCAACTTCAAAATCAACTAACACATTTTCCAACCAAATCAGAAGTTCTTAACATTAAATCAGAGTTGGACGAAAAATGCGAACATTTAAAAAAATTAAAACTACATAAAGAACAAGACGAACACGAAGAAAAACTCCAACGTAAAAAGAAAATTGTCAAAAAAAAACGAAATCGAAAAACCAAAGCGTAAAAGAGTAAAATATTGAAAGCGCAAGTTCTGAAGAAGAAGAATGGGTAGAAAAGAAACTTTTAAAACCTAAAGTTTCGTTGACTTCACACGTTTGTTCTCAATGTTTTCAAGAAGTAAAAGCTGTAGATGCTATTCACGGTTTGTGCAGATAATGCATTATACAAAAAAGAGCTATTTTATCAAGTCCTTACATGCAAAATAACGTTGAAAAAAAAGCACAAAAAAGAAAAAATAAATAGATAAAGTTTAACTGAACTTGGTTACTCGCGTGTTTTAAAAGACGTTAAAAACAAAAAAATACCAATTAAAAAAAACACATCCGACTATGACGATGAATATATAGAAATTTTTTTTTATAAAAACTTATATTCTTGTTTATTTTTTTTAATTTAAAAAAAAAGAAAAAAAAAACTTATTTCGCAATGGGTTCCAGGGCAAAAAAAATATGAGCGGGTGACGGTAACCGTTATACACCGAATAATGCTGGTCCCGTTACTTTAGACGATGTTTTACAAAAGGCAGAAGACAAAAATCGCCTGTTGCAAGAAGCAACGAGCGGTAACATTAGTGCAGAAATGAGCACAGCTTTAAATAAAAAATACCCTGGTTTTATGACTGCCCTACCGCAAGACAAAGTCATTTCAGTCAATTATCAAAAAATACCACCCGATTTAACTTCAGACATGTCAACGTTAATTACGTTCACCAACGAATGGACAATACCTCAAGATTATATGTTAGAATTTGATTTGGGTATTTATAAAACGTTAAATCCACCAACAAAGTTTTCTACCGCTAAAGGCAATACAGATATAGTCTTGTTGACTAAAATTGCTTTAGTGAAGGGTATAGTTTTATTTATTTGTTTAAAAGCATCAAAGTTTTTCCCAATTATCAAAAAAATAACACTACACCTGCTAACAACGTCGTATACAATCGATCATACAATTGTTTAAAATAAATGTTTATTAAAAAAAGCTATTTAAAAAAATTTAGAGAAGAAATACTCAACAAAAACTTAGGTTTAACTGAAACAGTGTTAATAGAGCTAATTGGGACGAAACAAGAATGCTTATGACATCAACAAATGCCGCAACAGTAATAAGAGCTGTTAATAAGGTAGACGGATTCACCGCATATCAAAATGTTTCAAAAATACTTGTAATGGTAGAATGAACGAAGAAAGAGGTTATCGGTTTAGAGTTTCGTTGTGTCTGTTGTGCGAAATTTTTCAAATTAAAACCTATTACAGAAAAGGAAAACAACTCAGACTTGAATTCAATATCGAAACTGACATGAATCAACTTTAGAATAAGTAAGAGGATGTACCGATTGCGACGTTACCGCTTTGGCTAACGTAGGTCTTCAAGTCAAAAATCCCGTTCTTTGGTTCAACACTTATAGAGTCAAAGCTAGTTTGCCTTTAGAAAAATCTTTATACATTAACAGTTTCAAAGACGTACCTTATACCATACTTTGTTTTGCTCATTACGAACAAGTCATTACCAACGTCGAAAACACAAACACTGTTACCATTAGTTTAGGAAACATACAAACATCAGACCTTGTGCCTCATTGTATTTTGTTTTCCTTACAAGCTATAAATGAAATGGATCATCTCACTAAAGCTAGCTTGTCTCCGTCCGAAATGGCTTGCACTATGATAACTAAAATTACTTTTTACAACTTAAGAAGAACGTTTGCCAATTCACCCGAAGACACAATTTAAATAGATTTGGAAAACAGTATTAAATAGATTTGGAAATTCGAAGATCAACAACTTTGTTATCGTAGCTATATTTCTTGGTGTAAAGGTAACACACCGTCTACATTAAACATTAATAATTATGCAGACTTTTATACCACAGACGATGACACTTTTATTAAAAACTCGGACGCTTATTTTAGTAAAACGGAAAATTTAACAGAACCTTTAGAAATAGACACCACGAGCGATTACAATTTATCAACGACAAACCTACAGCTACCATTGCCGGAAACAATTCGTTTCAAGTTGTTGTAAATTTCCTAGAACCTATTAGGGGTGTCATCACTATGTACCTTCAATATGGAGCGCAGTTGATTCAAAGCGGAACAGGACAAGACGAGAATTATACATGTTATTCTGCTTAATTTAAATCATCATAACTCGTTATACAACATTTTTGTTTGGGTTAAAATGACTATGTTTGAATTGTATTTTTTATATATGTACGACTATTTAATTAAAAAAATATTGATAAAAGATTTATATTTGTCTTTATTTAAAAAAAAAATTATATGGCGCGAAAACGTTGTAGAACTTGTAGAAAAAAAAGAGGTAAAGGTCATCGCAAACATCGTAGTCATCATCGAGTAAAGGGAAGATTATTTACTAAAGTAAAAAATATCGCACGACGTTCTGATGGATCTGACGTAGGAGGTTACGCGCTCGATTATCTTCAAATACAACGTAATGCGTAGAAGACATCGTAAACATCACCGTAGACATCATCGAGGGAAAGGAAGAGTTTATTTACCTCCGTTAAAAGGAGCCGGTAGAAGAAAACGAATGAGCGGTAAATTTCTTCTAATATTAATACAATGCAATACAATGCGTTTTATTGGGAGGTAGTTTATTATCTTCTATAAAACCTGGCTTACAAAATGTATAAAAAAAAAACACAACTAAATTTTTTTTTATGAAATGCGTAAAAGACTAAGAGGAAAAAGACATAAAAAACGTTTAAAAAGACGATTCCGTGGTAAAGGTTTAAGAGCTCTTAAAGTGAAAAGTGTGTTAGCAGGAATACCACTTAGAATACTAGCAGCGGGAGCGGCAGGAGCAGCAGCTCTTTTTTAAAAATGTATAAATCATGCAAAAGAAAATTGCCTAAACGTACAAAAAGATACTACAAAAAACGTAACAAAAGACGAATGCGTGGAAAATTTTTAGAAACAGTAGGAGCGATTGCTTCAAGACTTTTACCAAGACTTTTACCTATAATCGGAAGAGCTGCTTTAGGAGGCGCAGTTTCGGGAGGAATATCTTATGGAATCAATCAAATTGGAAAATAATTTTTTATTTTGTATCATTCTAATTTAATAAAAATTGTATTATATCCGTAGACGTTTTCGTGATTTAAATTGATTTTTTTGTAACCCTTATAATAATTAATAAAATTTTTCAAACGTTTTAATAATACGACTAATTGTTTGCTTCGCATGTCAAACTTCAATATAATAAACAATTCTATAATCGCATTCTTTTCTTGGTATCCCGTTTAGCTTTCTATTCACCCGATTTAAAGTATCGATTACAATGATATAAAATATTTTCTTCGACAAAAAACATAACTTGTAAAGTTCTTCGTTTGATATTTCTGTAATACAGTCTAGTTTGTCCATCATATCTTTAATTGATTTATATTTTCTTTTCTCTGAATTATTTAAAATGACTTTGCATGACTTTTTTTTTCTTTAAAGTTCATTATTTTACTTCTTTTTCATGTTTTTCGATAACATCGGCAATAAAATAAAAGCAAATTCCCAAATTTCAAAAAAATAATAAATTAAACAGTATATTACGCCTATTATCCAAGGTTGCAAGATTTGTATAAATGTCACAACAAGTATAATCAATACAAATAAAGGAACCGCGCAAATCTGTAATACCAACTTTAAAAACTTCCAATTGTTTAAAAAAATTACAAAATTTATTCATTATACACTTCCACTGTAGTGACAAATATGAGGAGGTTTTTCAGGTTCTGGTTTATACGGTATCACAATAGTTACTAGTGGTGTTGAGTTTTGAAATTATTGTAATGGTTTGTTTTTTGTATCCATTTATTATGAAAACAAAATAAAATCGAGTGTTCAATACCATGACAAAGAGATTAAGAAAAAATTTGTTTTATTCATTTTTTTTAATTTTCAAAAATTTGAAGATATTAAGGTCTGATTATAAAGAATTTTAAGAATTACAGTATGATCTTAACTGAATGAAGGTAAAAATCCGAAAGGGGTGAATCATTATATATTTATAAATATATATATATATATATATATATATATATATATATATATATATATATATATATATATATATATGTATATGTAAATATATATATGTAAATATATATATATATATATATATATATATATATATATATATATATATATATATATATATATATATATATATATATATATATATATATATATATATATATATATATATATATATATATATATATATATATATATATATATGTATATATATATATATAGTTTATTACCGCGCTCTTTAAAACTGTAGTTTTAAAGAGCGCGTTAATAAACCAGGCCAGAAAAAGTTTAAAAACTTAAATTTTTTTTTTAAATGATAGACTGCCTGCCTAAACCAAACCCTCAGTCGATATAGCAGCACTCCCTTGCGAGTCAGGTTATTTGTCAGTCGATGTAGCAGCACTCCGTTGCGAGTCAGACTATTTGTCAGTCGATGTAGCAGCACTCCGTTGCGAGTCAGGCTATAAGATAGTCGATGTAGAAACATTTACGCATGTTTTAAAAATGTTTTTTAATAAAACAAAAACAAAAACACCACTAATTAAAAAAAACTTTCTAGTCGTTATTATTGCCGTTTCTTAAAATCTTTTTAAAAAACAATCGCTTATAATTAATACTTAACTTAACGCTGCCGCTGCTGCTGCTGCTCACCATTCGTGCACCTTTACACGGACTTTTTTATCATACTTGGCCTTTGAGTTTTATTATAAATTGCTTTACTTCTGAACTCGCGCAATGAGGCTCTTTCAAATCTTAATAATCTGTCAGTATCTGCTTAATCAGTAATGAGATCAAAAACTTTGTTTCATCAGCTTAATTAGTGATAAGATCAACAATTTTTATTTGATAACTTTGTAGTAAAGGATGAACATTATGTTATTATTGAATTAGTAAAGTAACTTTTAAAGTCAGGTGATTTATTTAAATCATGCATTTTAGTCTTTTGTCAATTGTATTTAAATTTATTAATTTATAAAATTAATCTGTAATTTTTAAATTAAAAGACGACTCAAGAAGACGTTGCTCATTTCAAAGGTCAAGAGGTCAAACTCTTGATAAAGTTAGTGTTTAAAACACTTGCATCTCACACGGTCAACTCAATGTTACATGTTAAAGAACAAGATCGTTTAATACCTTATTTAAAAGAAGTTATAAAAATCCGTATAAAAAACCAGATTGTTTGATAGTTTGTTTTTGAAAGTTGTTAAGCATTTATTACGAGGTATTTCAAAAAACAAAAATAAGGTTGTATTTGTAAAGTTTCAAATTTATATATTTTTCTTAATTTATATATTTATCTATATATGTGTGTTATTTATATTGTGTTTTATTGTGTATATATGTGTTAAGGTTATATGGGTTTATATTTTGTAAGTGTGTAAATATATGAAATGTTTCAATGTTTGTGGTGTGTTATATGTAATATGTTTATAGTTTGTAAGTGATAATTATGTTGTTTGCATGGTTTCAAATTGTTGTGACTGGGCTTAGTTTACAGCAAGATTGTTGACCTCGCTAGCCAAGTGGTGTACTTTGCTATAATGTGACCTGGCTTTGTTGAGAGCAAAAATATTGTCCTCGCCAGCAGAGTGGTGTATTGTCATAATAAAACACATAAATTAATTCTGTTTGTAATTAGTGTATTTCTAAAATGTGTTGAAAAAATATTGTTGAAAAAATGTGTTTTAATGTTGTTATCCTCTGTTCTTAACAATGTATGCTTTTGACAATAAATAAATTTTGTTAAAAAGCAGGCTTTACTAACAGCTCCTCCTCATTAAAATTTTTAAGAGTTTCGATTTTCTTCATTAAATATGTTTAACTCAAATTTTTTTTATATATATAAAAGTAAGTATACAGCGTGTTGAAGCATAAGTTTTAATAACTTTTGTTAAATTTTTAGGATTTTTTGTATAGAGAATGTTTTCTTTATATTATTATTTTAATGTTTTGTATGTACATCAATATATATATATATATATATATATATATATATATATATATATATATATATATATATATATATATATGTATATATATATATATATATATATATATATATATATATATATATATATATATATATATATATATATATATATATATATATATATATATATATATATATATATATATATATATATATATATAGACACACACACACACACAATAAAATATATAGAATTAAAATGTCTATACATATATTATATGTATAGACATTTTAATTTTTTTGCCTTAAATTATTGTCCCTTTTTCTTTAGAATATTAAATATCTAAAAAAAAAATAAAATAGTAAAAGAAGTTTCAATATTTCCAAGTTTCTTCACTTGAAGCAAATATATGATTGTTTATAGAGGTTCTTTTAGTAGTTTTGTATTTATTTATTGCAAATCTTGCGTTAAATGCCTTTCAAAGTAATGAAAGGGTTTTGTTGATGGATGATTACATTTTATCCTTCCATGCTAGCAGTACCTGCTGAGTTGACAGGCCTTAAATTTTTTTAATTTGCTTTATTTATGAGTTCTTATATGTAAAAAATTTGTTTTTTAAATTACATTTGTTTTTTTTGTTTTTTTTGATTAAATACTTATAATATTTTGTCAATAATTGATAACAACTACCATAAATATATAAACAATACTTAGTTGAAAATATTACATTAATTTATAACTTTAGTTTAAGTTTTTAATAAAACTATGTTATCTTAACACAATGCTATATATGGTAGAATATAATAGATTATAGTATTATGCTCTGTATTATTTGCTTACACTTTATTTTAGATAAGTTTAAAAAAGAAACTTCAACTTTTATTATATTAGGCATCATTTTTACACACTCCTTTGATGCCTAATTATGTCTAATAATTTAAGAAATGAAATTATTAGACTTCGTCAAAATGAAAGAAGGCAGGCTAGGCGAGCTGAGATAAACCGCCGTCGAAATGAAAGAGATGAGCCCAGGCGAGCTGAGATAAATCGTCGTCGAATGGAAAGAGATGAGCCCCGGCGAGCTGAGATAAATCGTCGTCGAATTGAAAGAGATGAGCCCCGGCGAGCTGAAATAAATTGTAATCAAAATGAAAGAAATCAGGCTAGGCGAGAACTTAATAGGTATAATATGCATCGCATAGCAAGAAATAATATTGCTATAGAGAGTAACTACCTCGGAGAATTAAACCATAATTGTCAGTATTGCAGTGCAAAGAAGTTTTTAAATGAAACTCATTTTTTGTGCTGCCATTCAGGAAAAGTTGCATTAGCTCCTCTTTCTCTTTATCCGCCATTGTTGACTGGTTTAATGACAGGAAACCATGTTGATCATGCTGTAAATCAAAATTTTTTTAAATTTTTTTTGATTGTTTTTATTGCATGTTTAATTTTCTTTTATTTATCTCTAGCTGCTGCTTCTTCTGTTACAAGTAAGTTGTTATATTCACTTATACTTGACTTAATTTATGGATTAATTGGTTTTATTGCATTTTTAACTTTCTTTTATTTATCTCTAGCTGTTGCTTCTTCTGTTACAAGTAAGTTGATATATTCACCTTTACTTGACTTATTACATTGATTGATTGCTTTTATTGTACCTTTTGTTTTCTAATATAGCTACAAATGTGCTTTCCAGTTTAATTAGTTAATGTAATAAGTCAAGTATTAGTGAGTAAAATAAATAAGTTGTTGTGCTCACTTGTACTTAATTTATTACATTATTTGCTTTTATTGTTTTTTTACAGTAGATTTTTTGTAAGTATTACCTATGTAGATAGTTGTATTTATATATAATTTTTTTTTCAGGCTCGAAGTCATGGGAAGATTTCCGAAAGTATCGATCCCAGCATCCAGGCCCTCTATCTATGAGGGCCTTCCATCGCTGGTGTTTGTATAGGGCGACCATCCCTCCTTTAGATGGAGGGATGGCACCCCATACAACACGGGGAATAGAGCGGATGCTGGGAGGAGAAGACAACGTGGCTCAAAAGTTGTCAATAATTTTTTTACATTTTAAAATGTAAAGAAATTGACAACTTTTGAGCCACTTGATTTTTTTTTTGTAATTTTTTTTTTTGTAATATATTTTTGTAAATTTATTTTTGTGTTATTTTTTAATTTTTCCCATGAATGTTAAATGTTATCAAAGTAAATCATTTAAATAAAGACACCTTTATCAACAATGCTCATTAACTAGAAATAAAAGTCACGGTCATACATTTGATAAAGTTAATGTTAATCTCAAAGGGATTTGGTTTTCACACAATCAAATTTTATGTAGCACCTTCCAGAACTAAGAATATAAGAGTGTGATGTTAGTAGTTTAAAATATGTATAATAAACTCAGAATAACTCAATAACCCTCAACAAAACTATGAACTAATTTTGAAATTCAAGTTGAGCTTTTTTATTTACTAATACCTCCCCTCCCAATAACTCTAATTTTCCTTAAAAAACTAATTTTTTTGTCCTTTGAAGGTGGGTCTGCTATTTAATTAATTGTTGTGATGTTTTATGCAAATAGATTTAGCTCACATTCATGTTGGTCTGTCAGGGTTATGTAAAAATAAAAAAGTAAGTTTCTTATTCGCATTTTTGAGTTTTCAAAAGTATTGATTGCATGACATGTTAATTTGTAATTAATGTGTATGATTATGCGTTTAAATAACTTTGTTCCATTTTTAGTTCCGTTTCTTATAGCTGACTTGATTATGGCTTACCTAAAGCTTAATATTTATGAAACAATGATTCAATTTAAATTGTATTATAAGTAGCTCTGTTGAATAAAATTTTTTTTTGTAATTTGTACTAAAGGTTATATTTTTATTTTATATCAAGAAAAATATGTTTTTAAGTAAATATCTATATTTTTTTATTTTGGGATTTATTGTTTTAAATGGATATAAAAATCATTTTTGCTTTGTCTTTTATATTTCCTTTTATTATATATGAATAGGAACCATTTATGCTTTAATCACCATTAGCACTCGAAGTTTCCATTTGCATTAAGTATCGATTTTTGGCACACACAACAGGTTTAATAACTTAGGCAGTAAAAACAGCTTGAATGATTTGTTAAGAGTCTTTAAAGAAACGCTTTTACGAAAAGCATTAAATAGATAAAGCTAACTTATTTAAAATAATAAGTCTTTAACCCGTTTTTCTATATCCAAATTTACTTTTTAAATAAATGTTGATGAAAGGGTAAAATATCGTTATAGCCTACGTTAATTTTAAATTCTTTTTAAATTAAAGGAAAGAGTTTTAATACTTATTTAAATAGGGTTAATAAAATATTTTAAATTATATTATATATATTATATTTAAGAAATTATTAAACTAAATTAAATAAGATTTTTAGATGAAACAGTAAAAATAATTGTTTAAAATACGTGCGTGCAAATAATTCCTACAAATACTAAACGTAAAATAACGCTTACAAACACCAAAAGTATGTTTGCAGTGAATAAAGTTAAGTTCAAAGATAAATAGGAAGAAATGTTTAAAACTGTTTCAATAATAACATTTATTTTTATTAATTTTGTTGTAAGTTGGGATGAAAAAAAAAGGTCACTAGAGTATGAACTCCCGGGGTGAGATGACTATATCTGTCTAAGTGTTGCGCGTCTACCAATTAGCCCATAAACGTATTTTCTATTTAGAATTTAAGATTATTTATGACGCATAAGAAGTGTAATTAAAAATTCAAAACCAAGTTTGCAACAACTGAATTTAAATAAAATCTAATTAGATGTGTATATGTTATGAACGTTAATTAAGGCGTACTTTAACGGCGTCACGTGTTGAATGTTTTAGCATTTTTCTAAGTTCGTAGTCTTTTTTACGTTTTTTCTTATTAAAATTTTTATAATCGGCATAATATTAAAATCGTTTGAAGTTTTTAAAAGAACATTTAAACAGAAATGTTTTTGTCATATCAAAAAGTAAGTATAGTTTTTTATATGTACATTTTAAACGGTTTTAAAAAAATATTGAGGTAAGGAATAAGTATAGAAAAGGTCGGTGTGGAATAGATTTACTAAGACCCTTAGTTTACGTCCGGATAGCTATAGATAAGTATAAAAATGGTCGGTTCGGTAAAGACCCGTATTTTACGGGTCCCCCCAGCTAGTATATTTTAATGTACTTCCGCATTAATTTAATTGCTTTGACATTTCGACGACAATCAAATACAGCTTAAGAGACGAGGTAATTAAAATTGTATTCGAAAGAGACTTTTTTTACATTAAAAGACTCTTTCGACTACACTATTTTTTTTTTTTTTTTTTTTTATTTACCATTATTAATCGTAATATAACAATATAACAATATATAAACTTGGTATCTGAAAGAAGATCCAAATGATCTTGTCGCCAGAACCATATAAAATATATCATACGTGTATATATAATAAAATAAAAATACAATTGATCAAATAACTATTAACAATGTAGAAGAAACAAAAACTGAAAATAATTTTATAAATTATCAAGAGTGAAAAAAAGAACTTTACATTTCAAAAATATTTATATATATTGCCAGTAGAAAGAATATAGTTTTTTAATTTAGTTTTAAAAAAGGAAAACGAAATTGACAAATCAAAATTTAGAACAACAATTTTGTTCCATAAATACGGTGCTATATAGTTTATGCAAAATTAATTAAACTTTGTTTGACAAAAGGGTTCAATTAATAATTTATTATTTCGTAAAGCATATTTGTTTATAGCTTTATAAGTAAAAAGATCTTGGAAATTGGACAATGGTCGTTCACTTTTACAACAAAACATAAAATATTATAGACACTGAGTTCGTAAACGTTAAGTGCTTTAACGTTTTTAAATAAAATATTTGAATGAGAAAAACGATTTTCGAAACATATTAAACGCATTGCGTGTTTCTGACGATGGTAAAGATTTCTTAACTTACTTTTAAAGGTACTTCCCCAAACAATATTTGCATAATTTATATAGCTATGAATAAATGAGTAGTAGAGTTGAATTAATTTTTTTTTACTTAGATAGTATATGACCTTATATAGAATTCCAATACTTTTAGCCAACTTAGTAGAAATATAGCCGATATGATACTTCCATGTAATATTTTCATCAATGTAAATGCCTAAAAATCTTGTGACCGACTCCTTTTTTATTTCAATTTTATCAATAAAAAGTTTAGGCAATTTATTTGGTAAAATACGCTTTTTTGCAAGAGAGTGGAAAAGGATCCACTTTGTTTTGTCAATGTTTAAAGTTAACTTGTTGCACTTAAACCAGTTGGAGATCTGATTGAGTTCTTTATTCATATTTGAAAAAAGCTCATAAATGCCACTGTTTGACAGAAATAAGTTAGTATCGTCCGCAAAAATTATACTCATAAGGTTAGAAGCTTTATTTATATCATTTATATAAACTAAAAACAAAAGTGGGCCTAGAATAGAACCCTGTGGAACACCACATTTTATGTCAATTAATTTTTCATTTTGAAAATAATCTCCATAGAAAACAAATTGTTTTCTATTTTCCAAGTAACTTTTATACCATTTTATTAATTTGCCATTAATTCCGTAAAATTTGAGTTTTTTAAGTAGAATTTTGTGATCGACCGTGTCGAATGCTTTTGATAGGTCAATGAAAATACCTAATGTATATTGTGATCTACCAAATATATATATATATATATATATATATATATATATATATATTATATATATATATATATATATATATATATATATATATACATATATATATACAAAATAAATTATATGTTTATACAGTTCTATGATAACTTTTTCTTAGTTATATAGTCATACATAAATGCAATATATATATATATATATATATATATATATATATATATATATATATATATATATATATATATATATATATATATATATACATATATATATATATATATATATATATATATATATATATATATATATATATATATATATATATATATATATATATATATATATATATATATATATATATATATCGTTGAAAAACTTTAAAATACTCCGTATTTTAATGTAAAGCTGCACATGCACCGTGTGCTATTATTAGCTTCAAAAAAACGTTTTTTAAACGTTATTTTACGGTCCCGTAAAATATTAAATCAAATGATAAACAAATCTTTTTAAAGTGTTTTTGAACGTTTTTTCAACGTTTTACTTATACAATCGTCGTTCAAGCGACCATTAATTGTTTATCAAACTTTTGTTTAACGCAATTGCGCAAGTTTCGTGAACACAAATTTCACAGTTTTGAACTTACCCAAAACTTATGCCAAACTTGCGAAAAAAAAGGTTTTCTAAATAGGCTCCCCGGTGCCTCGGTTGTTATGCAACATTGTTTAGTTAAAAAAAATTACGTAGTTCAAGTTTTAAATGACATTGTTAAAGAGTTTATTAGCCCAATCCTAATTGATTGTGTACACGGTGCAGTTAAGGCCTTTTATAAGTTAGTCGAATTCTTTTATTTGGAAATAGCAAGATTTTGTCTGCGTATTATATTCGAACAAGTGCCTTAGATACTGTATTTTTGATTGCATCAAGTTTTCATTATGTTTAAAGAAACTTTTCTTCTTTTAACATAATTTATTAAACTTTTAACACCCCTAATCATTAATCTAAAGACAACCATTTTTAAATCTATTGTTCAATTCCTCTTAGTAGCGTTATCTTAATTTTTGTTGAACATTTTCGAAAAAGTGCCTTATTATGCTATAGATTGTAGCTCTAGACGGCCCTACCAAATATTAATATACAATATTGCCGAATTTAATAGTGTTAGTAGTAGAAATGCCTTTTTCAAGCGTGTTTGACACGGAACCCTTGGTGACTATTGCAACTAAGGTAGTGGCAAGAAAAAATCAAAGTACAGTTTGTTGTAAGCAAACGTAAGCAAAAGTGTATAAAAATATCTAACGCACGTAATCTTCAAATTAAATAATGATAAACATACTGAAACATTTATCAAGTTTTACAGTTTGATTTTCCTTTGAAAAGTGCATTGCGTCAAGCTATCCTTAGTTTTGATCTATAACATTTATTTCCGTTAAAAAATTATAATATAAGTTTAAAATTTTTTGTAAAGACAAAGTGGCAGCGTGGTTTGAGTCCTACCACTAGCAACTTTATTTTTTTGAGATTTTTTTAAAACACAATATACTTATAAAGTTTTATAGAAATTATAAAAACATATTTAACACGTTCGTTTTGGTATGCATAACAGACGCTGGAAACGTCCTTAGAAGCAACTTTTGTGAACTCTGATTTACATTTCTTAAACGTTCAATGTGAACGTTTAAATTACAAACAGTGAACGTTGACTTAACGTTTGCTGCAAACGTTACTTTGATAGCTTTTGAACGTCCGCCCCAGCTGACAAATAACGTTCAAAAAATGTTATCATAACGTTTGTTTAGGTTGGCATAACGAACGCTGCAAACGTTATTTGTACAAACTTTTTTGAACTCTTACTACAGTTTTTGAACATTCGTTGTGAAAGTTCAAATAACAAACAGCAAACGTTTGCTGCAAACATTACTTTGATAACTCTTGAACGTCTACCTTAAACGTGTTATTACGAACACTGACGTTTACCCAAGATTTTTTTTACTTTTTAATGTATAGATTTAACCATACTTTCTATTTAAACTTAAGTTTGCTACTATTTCTAATAAAAACCCAGAATTTAACTATTAAATTACAACCAAAACCACAATTAGCTGAGCTGTTTAAAATTAACAAAAATAGTACCTCTTGCGATAAAAAAGTTAAATTATTAGTACTAGTTAGCGACCTATAGGGCATAAATAACAATTTAATTCAGTTACATCGATTTTAACAATACTTTTTCAAAACAACTTTAACAACATAAAAAATAAATACGTGTTATTCCAGTGAAAAGTACAGCTAATTCCATTAAAAACATAAAAAACATGCATGTCGTACAAAAATACCAAAATATATCATAATTCATTATAAATAAAATTCTTAACTAAAAACAAAAACAAAACTTTTTAAAATTTTATTTTTAAAATGTCATGTTGGATCTTTAAAGTAGTAAAATTATATAAATTTTTCAAGTAAATATTCATTTAATGATACAACTTATTTTAGATTTAATTAAAAATAAACTATAATTTTTTGACCAAAATTAAAAAGCATTTTTTCAAATTTTTTATTAAAAAAAAATAATAACTTATACATTTTTTTCTAAAACGAATATTATTATTGAAATTTTTATATTATTCTTGCTACTTTTAAGTACCAGGTTTACTTACTTTAAAAGAACTTTTTTATATATAAGGACTCTGTTGCAATTTATATTTAATCGAGTTGTTACCTAACATTGGAATAATGGTTTGAAGTTTTAAGAAATAGTTTTTTTTATCAATTTACATCAATTAAACAACTAGCATCTTAACAATTAAAAATTTAAAATATGTTTTTGATCTGCTCATGTAACATAGATATAACATAACATATGCAAGTCCGTACTGTCAGAACTTTCTTCAAAATGTTGCAACACGTCTTTGTTTTGAGCATTTGTTGTAAATTTTTGTCTAAATAGATAGAATAACATTTTTTTATTATAAAGACTAAATGATTAACACTATGATATGCATTAATATTAAAAATTTACTAAGATTTATTTAAGAATCAACATCAAAGGTAGAAAAAAATACAATTTTTTATGTACCTCCTAGATAATTCCACCTGATCGATTAGGAGTATAATTTAACACCTCCCTAAATTCTTTCTCCATCTGTTTGCATCCTTGACGATTAATTTTTTATAAGCCTCTAATTAAAATTTAAAATCATATACTTACAATAGTTAATAAAAGTTCTAGGAATGTTAAACGCATAACCAATTACCATAAAAAGAGATATGGTACATAATTGTTTTTGATGTTAATTAAGCATTTCATATATCACATTTTTTTAAATGTATATATTTATTTAACTTTTTAATATTATGAGATGAAACTTGTAAGTAATTTATATTAGAACAACAACTTACAAATCTTATTTAAACATTGTCTACAAGTAGTTACACACTTTTTACAGAAAAGAAACCTCAATTTAAAAAAATTTGCAAAATTAAATTTCAATTTTGGAGCAAAATTACTTGTTGCAGTTTTAAAAAATGCATATGTACTTGATGAAAGTGATTTGAGTTCAATATTTCGCTGTTTAGCGAGTTTGAATCACAAAATTTGTGGGTAAACCTAATAAGTACCATCAAGGTTTTTTAAGTTTCTTCTAAAAATCAGTAATACTTTTGTTTTTTGAAGTTTTTGTAATTGTTACAAAAAGTATCAATTGAAGTATTGTAACTTCCACTAACCATTTTCAATTTTTATGCTGACAGTTGATGAAAGATTTGACGAACTCACTTGACTTACGGATGCAGATGTTGGTTTAATAATGTCTGCAGCAGCTGACAAAATAACAGCTACACGTTCAACATGTTGCTAACATTCACTGTCTGTATATTTGATGATTTATTGTAACTATTGTATGATAATTTAACATAAATGAATACTGTATAACTTGTGATTACTTTTAAAACAACTAAAATATTTAACATAAATGTAATAAACAAAACAAGTGTAACTTTTTTATGTAAAGCAGAGTCAACTAGTCGAATCTGAGATTTGAATAGTTGACAAGTATGAAACCTGCGTTATTGCAATATTGCTTTATTATATTTATATTATGTATATTTTGTGCCTTTATATTTTAGATAATATAATAAAAACCTTACTACAAATTACTTGTATTAGCCTCGATCGGGTCTACAACAATTTTATTATATTATCTTATTAACACAATGAATCATAAAATATTCTAAAAAACTCTTCAAGATGAACCGTCAGAAGAAGAATACCTATATTGGAAAAGAATGCTACAAACATATATCTTAAAAGCTAAAGTATTAGATAAATTAGATGTTTTATTTGTACTATGAGGTGCTAAATCCTTCCCACTCAAGGTAGCTAGGAAATTTTAAAAATGGCACCGAATCAATATTTCACTTTTGAATCTTTATAATTTGCACCAAAATATTTTTATATTATCGAGATCATAAAAAAAAAAAATTTTTAATCACTTTAAAATATTTATTTTATTACATTAATTCTAAAAACTGCATCTTTATGAATATTTATATTAACAAAAAATTAAACTCAGACAACGAATATATAACATTGTTCTAAGGGCTTGTTCATATGTTTAAAAAATATTCTGCCTGGGAAAGAAAAGCAACAATAATTTAGTGTAATTTTGTTTTTTTTCCAGATGTATTATATTTCTATCTACCAAAACAAATATGTTGCTAAGGCCATTCTTTGATCTTAGACACAGACACATTAAAATATTGCATAGTTTTTGCTATTTTTATTCATAGTTTGTTGTTCTTAAAAATTTTAGTTTAGAATTAATTCAAAATTTTTCATTTGCATTATGATAAAAAATAAGATATTTATCAAGTATGAAATTAATTTAACCCTGCCTTTCTCAATCTTGCCTGGATGAACGTTAAATTCAAAAATCAAATTCTGCTTTATCTTTTTTTTTAATTTTAAGTAATGCTTAAGATTTGCAACTTGCAATTTGAAAAAAAACCTGTTGAAAAAAAAAAAAGAAAAAAACTGATTATAATATGCCTTTAACATCAAATATTTGCTCACTTTGTTTTACTCTAGTAATCGCTGTTGATGCTTTTCGTGGAATGTGTAAAAATTGTATTTTACGACAAAATAAGCCATACTATTGTTGCGAAAAAACGAAGATATGAAAAAAAAAAGGAGCTAAAAAAAATAAAAAACAAATAAAAAATGAAAAAAAAAAAAAAAAAAGGAAAAAAAAAATTGAAGCAGCCGTGGCGCAGTGGTAGCGCACTTGCCTTAGAAACGGTTGGGAAGGAGGCGTGAACTTCCTATTAAATTCTCTTGCGCGGTGCTCCGCGGTGATAAGATCGCAAGGACTTCTTAGGGCACCAAAAAAAAAAAAAAAAAAAATTGTATTAAACTTGGTTAAATTCAAGCTTTGAATGATGTTATTATTAAAAATTACCTTTTAAAAATATTGTTCAAATTCTGACGATGATTAAATTAAAAGATTTATAATAAAATCGTAGTTTTTATTTTTTTACAATTATAGATTGTAAAAAAAGTACCATAATAGGGTAATCAAAAAAGGGTTGATCTTGTGGAGAACGTTGTACAAAACATACTAAGTTCAACATAAGAAATTCGATTTTGATAATTCTAGTCCAAAACTACTCAAATTGTCTAATGTATATGCAGGCGCGGGTAGGTGTTGTGTGTGCGTGTTTAGGGGGGCAGGGGTGCAAAGATAACTTTTGCCGATTAAAAAAAAAAAAAGTCCTCGTATTTTATAATTTGCCGACTGCCTTATCGACATTTGCCGACTAACTAGCTGAGTTTATCGACTACTTGTTGGAAAGGTCAACATTTGCCGATTGATTAGTCAAAAAAGATCAATTTTGCAAACTATATAAACGACAAACCCAGTTGGGGAAAGGGGAGTCATACACCCCACCACCATCGCGCTGGCCTTGCGTATATGGAAGAACTTTGAAAATAAATGATTATCACGTGTAGTTAATGTATAAAAAACGACCTACGGGTTTTTGTGCATACGCCATTAAATTCTCGAAGACACAGTTGAAAAGACGCTGAGCATTCAATTTTATAAAAATGAATCAAAAGCTTACTTTAGACCAAATCCTACTTGCTTTTGGAATGCTTCTAACAGGCTCAATTAATTTACTTGTTATTAAATCACAGTATCAAACTACGTGAGTAATATTTTAACTTATAATTGTTTTAAACATTTTTTTTAGACATTTTCAGTGAAATTTAAATTTTTAGGTGTATACTTTAGTAAACCGTCTAAATCACATCAATTATGAATTTATATATTATTAAGAGGCCATCTGAAAAGAACGTCACCATATTATAGCGAATTTTTGACCATTTCCCCCCTCCTTTGTCACCGGTTGTCCTTTTTCCCTATACTCCCCTTGAAAACAACGTCATTGAATCCTGACTCCTCCAACCTATTTTTAACCTCAATGAAATTTTTTTCAACTCTCAATAATATTTGAATCTGCTGCTACATCTTTGAAAAAGAAAGTTTAAAATATTCTCATACATTATCTTCTTTAAAACATATATTAACGTAGATTTCCATGTTTATTATACTAAAATAAAAAATCTTTAAAGTGGCATCCTTTTCTGTAAACCATCCCGCCTCCCCTTGTCCTTTTAACCTCAACCCCCTCTCTCGGATTTGGATGACATCTTAAATGGGGAGCCCCTTAATGTAAATACATTGACT
>NC_061162.1:49604711-49619711 GCF_022113875.1 Hydra vulgaris | reverse complement strand
GTTGTAAAACTTTTAGATAACACATTTAAAAAAAACAAGCAAACAAAAGTTTGACATTATAATTAAATTTAATTGGTTTTATCTTTCATTAAAAAAAAAACAATTCAAAATTAAATTTAAATATATCTTATACTGCTAAGTTAGGTGAGTATGATAATGTCATACTGAAATAGCCTGCTGCCGGGGGCTTCAGTACATACATCGACTGACAAATAGCCTGACTCGCAGTGGAGTGCTGCTACATCGGCTGAGGGTCATGCTCATACATTCTGGAAGCACTGGATATATATATATATATATATATATATATATATATATATATATATTTATATATATATATATATATATATATATATATATATATATATATATATATATATATATATATATATATATATATATATATATATATATAATATATATATATATATATATATATATATATATATATATATATATATGAAGACCACACGGGTAAAACCACAGATGTCCACTTTTTGAAAATTTCAAGTTTTATATATTTTTATGATATTTTAGTATTAACCTATTTTAATTTAAAAATTCATAACAAAAAAAACTATGTTTTAAGGTTCTATGGTCATTTAAAAAAAAAGGGCAACTTTGAAACAACCACTGTTGTCCATTGTTTACCGCGTAAAAAAACAAGTTATTTTTAACTAAACCAATGATAATAAAAGCGTAAGTCACATGACTAACTTTTTGGATGAAGTAAACAACATTACGTTCACAGAAAAGCATTTAAAAAAACATTTTGATTTTTTAAAATGTTTTTCTGTGAACGTGAATCGAATTTTTTTTATTAAAAGAGGGGGAGGGGGCGGTGGCTTTATTATACCATCACACACTTAGTACGTTGTAGTTGTAAATTACAATGTGTTACCATCTACCTTAAAAAAAAATAAGTGCTCTAAAAGGTTACAATCTAACGTAATTTACGAGTTGATGAGTTTACAACGGAAAAACAACAGATGTCCAAAATGAGTGTCTTGTTTTCAAAAGAACATTGTGAATAAATAATACTTATATTTAGCACAAAAACTGCGTTTTTATATTGTATAAGGACTAAATTGTCAGAAAAATATACTTTTAATTAAATAAATTATTAATAAACAGATATCTAAAGTCACTAAACACTAAATTTCATTTTTCTCGAAATGAGAAAAATGTGACATCTGTGGTTTTACCCGTTGTGGTCTTCATATATATATATATATATATATATATATATATATATATATATATATATATATATATTATATATATATATATAGCATGGAAAATAAGAAATCGAAATCCATCGGTCAATTTGATTAGCTAACTCAAGCACTTGACTGTCAATTGTTTTTTTTGGAAAATCAAAATTTTTTTTTTTCTTTGTTTAAATTTTTTTTTTGTGTTTATATCTCAGCAATATTCTTCTTGACTAGACTTTATAACTACAAAAATTATTTAATGATTGAAGAATAAGAAATTCATATTATTTTAATAATAAAAAATTTTAAATAAAACCGAAGCTTTTTTAAATGCGCAATTAATTTTTCATTTATTTAAAAATAATTCATTTCATTACAATGACTTTGTAAATGGTGGGAAAAGCTTCGAGATATATAATACAAATTATTGAATGAAAAAAAAGTACAGTTGGGATTATGTTCTTAATTACATAAAATAATTTTGAATAATACTGAAATAAGAACCTTATTCTCTGAATTTAAAGAAGAAAAACTAGATCCCATTTAATATCTCTTGCTCATTAAAATCATTTAAAAAACTGCTGTTGTAATGTTATTAACTCATGTTTGTAGATACTATTTAAACTAAATATTTAATACTAAGAAGACAATTGTTTAATGAAATGCTACTATAAAAAACACTACTATAAAAGTTACTGTTACATAAAGCAAGATTTTTACTAAATGTATATATATATATATATATATATATATATATATATATATATATATATATATATATATATATATATATATATATATATATATATATACATTTACATATACATTTTTGTATATATATATATACATTTTTGTATATATATATATATATATATATATATATATATTATATATATATATATATATATATATATATATATATATATATATATATACATATATATATATATATATATATATATATATATATATATATATATATATATATATATATATATATATACATAATATATATATATAATATATATATAAATATATATATAATATATATATAAATATATATCTCAATATATATCTCAAAATATATATATATATAATATTTATATATAAATATATATCTCAAAATATTGTTTAATTCTTGAGAAGAGCATCAGGAGCAATTGATCATCACTTGCAATTGGACAGGCAATCCATGCTGGTACATAGATATGACTCATATCTATGAGAAAACTATGAGAGAACAAAACAACTTGTGCGAATTTTATATCGTAGCTGCTCAATGAGCAGCTACGATATAAAATTCGCACAAGTTGTTTTGTTCTTTCATAGTCAGCTTGAATTCATTTTTTAAGAGGTATATCTTCATACAATGATGACTTTAGTCATCCATCTAGCCATGTGATAAGCTTCTGGCATGCGAAAGCGATACTTCTTGGTGGCATAGTCTGATAATGGATAACCCAAAATTAAAAGGCACAGCTCGATCATCTCTTTGTAGTCTTCTCTTGGTAAGTGCCAAGAGTCATCTGATAAGAAAGGCTGCAGAAAGGAGCCAGCCTCTGATCTAAGTTGCTGAAGCTGTGATTCAGCAAGATGGGCGTCATCTAATGGAGCATAATTGGCTTGGTTTATGCTTGGCCAACACTTCTGAAATTGTTCAAATAGAGCTATGTTGGGCCCACTGCTGGGTCCAAGCAAAACTGAGTATATTTCCCCAATAATTTCTTCATGCATATGGTGGCGGCAAGCAAAGTAGAGAAGATTTACTCCATCAACTTCTCTAGCAAGATGCACGCACCATTTTAAAAATCCATGCTTGACGCTGTTGTGTCAAAACACATACCGATAATATAATTTGCAACATTCCATATGGTCAGTAACTGGAAAGTTGCTTTTGCTTGTGCCAGTCCAGTGCCAGATGATATTTTTACAATACCCAGTATTTTCTCCAGATTATGACCAGTCACATCAATAGCAATTCTATCAACATTGGACTTTAGATTTTCATAGTTATTGCTGTCTCTCATCAACTTACCATCCCAGTGGACGACCATATGTTGTTTCTCACTAAATTTCTACCAAATATGATATTCAGTTGATGAGCGGTGCATGATGCGTTTGCAGTAGACTGTTGATCTTGATAATAGTGTACTTTGGAGGTCCTCTCCACTTGCTCTAGCAATTGCAGCTGCCAATATAGTGAATTTTTGGTCAGATAAGTTGATTTGATCAAATGTGGATGATACATCTGGAGATGACAAAATTTCATTGAGAATATGTGGCTTTTTATTTTTAGGACTTTGCTCAGAGTCAGTTAATTGGGTTACTAATTTTTTGTGATAAACCAGAATTTCTTTTTCATAATTATCATTGTCATCAGGAATGTCATTGACTTCTGTTGCTTCGCTATCACTATCACAATAAAGACTGAAGTGGCTACAGCTAAAGTTAAGGACAGTATTTGCTTGTGGTCTACTCTCTTCCTCATTCTGTCTTCTTTTTTTATATTTTTGCTTGTTGACACTCTGCTGTTCGCTTTTCTTGTTAAGATAATTTTACATCTTCTTCAGCCATCTTCATCATACGAGCATTCTTCGGGTCTTCCAGAAATATTTTATCTTTACCAATTTTAATTACCTTGTTTGCATCCTTGTGTGAAATGTCAAACAGTAAATCTAATTTGATACTAAAATTTTTCTCTCAAGCAATCTGTGACTTACTAGCTCTTCCTTTATTCTTTTTAATTAAATTATATTCATCAACACATGCTTTCACTTTTGATACAATATGAGGCTGGTAAGTCATTGGAGTTCTGGCCTTTTTCCAGATGTTAGCTAAACCATTAGATGTTGCTTTTGCACTGACTGGAATTGTTTGTTTCAATGCTTTGTGATAGTGAAAAAACGTCCTTAACACATCAACCATTGTTGGAAGGACATTGTTTGGTAGATTCTTCTCAGGTTAACCAATCAACCATATTGCAGTTTGATTACGTGTCAAAAAAAAAATTTAAAGAACTTATCTTTTCACTCATTTTCAGCAAAAAAGTTAAAATTAAATGATACCAAATTAAACTCAACTTGAGATATTAAATATTAATTTGCAAACATAATTTAAAATATCTGATCAATATTTCAATATGAATGTGATGAAATCATAAGTATTACAAAACTACAAACATCTAAGTAAGTTAAGTCACCCAATAATATTTAGCACTAAAAAACAACATATTAGCATAACAGCTATAATTATTATTTTACAGGATTAAAATAAATAAGATCCTTAAAATCTTTGAATACTTCAGTTGTTTAGAAAAAAATTACAATTGATGCTAATGTTTTTCAAACAAAAACATCAGATGACAAGATGGCTGCTATATATATAAACCATTCATTGAGTGCCAGCATTTAGAAAAGATTCATTCAACATTAAAGTATTATAACTAAAATTTAAACCTTAAAAAGTATAACTATAGCTGTATTGGGAACAGTCGGCAACAGTGTGGGAATGATGGTCATGATTTTAAACAAAAACATCAAAA
Organism: Hydra vulgaris; assembly: GCF_022113875.1. NCBI lineage: Eukaryota > Metazoa > Cnidaria > Hydrozoa > Anthoathecata > Hydridae > Hydra > Hydra vulgaris. The sequence continues at coordinate 49,614,956 of NC_061162.1, read as the reverse complement.
TGACGTCATTTAGTTTTACTCTGGGTGAAAAAACTGTGCAAAGTTTCTTTGTCATTCACTAAAGAAAATCTTTTTTTGGGGGGTAATATATTTTCATTAGTGCGTATACAATTTACGACATCTCTAAATTCAATAACTCTAATAGGACTTTGTCTTAAAATAACAATCCAAAACCCTATAAAGATGTAGCTTGGCACATCAAAGTTGTTCTTATAAATAACTTTTACAAGGCCTGTGTCAAGCTGCAGTTTATTTTATATAAATTAGAAAATCAGTTGATAACTGAGAATGTGTTTAAAAAAGTAGATCTATCATTCAACATTAAAATAAAACTGTACTCGTTTAAATCTACAACTAGATAAAAAAAAGAGTGCAAAACTAGTCAACAGAAAATATCTAGTTTTCATTTATATTTATTTCTTAAAAAACTAACTATTTTATCACCTACAACATACTAATTTTACCCAAATTTTATATTAAAAGAAAAGGCTAAACAAGAGTTATCATTTTTAGCTCTATCAAAAAGGGGTTTATACATCAAATTTGTGATAAAAGAAAATCATACAAACAACATGACAGATTGTTATATCATATTTTATATTACAAATATTAAGCTAATACTGACCTGACTTTATGAACAGCTTTTAAAAACTCTAATTAAATTATAATAACAGTAATAACAATAATTTTAAGGTAATAACAATAATTTTCTCTATTTATAAGATATTAAAATATTTTTTTTAGAAGAGTGGTAAAATAAAATATTCTCATTTTGCAAACTTTTATTTTTTAAATCATTAGGTCTACAGGGCTAGATGGAAAAAAGACATTATTCAACCATGCTGGTATTGTAACTTTTACTATGTTTGCAGGAGAAGCACTCTGTCTTTTAGGTTTCTGCTGCTCAAGCAGAAAGACTGAAATGTCCAATAAACAGGTAGTTGTTTATAAAAGCATAAAATATTTATATAAAATGAAAATTTTTAATTGATTTTAAGATATTTGATTCATTCTATGTAAAATATTGTAAAAGCATTATTGTTTACTGCAAAATAAAAAAAGTTTATTGTTGAATGTTTAAAGTATATTTGGAAAAAAAATGCATTTATAAAATGAAATGAAAACTTGGGGCATAAAAAATTTATGCTTATAGAGCAACTAAAAAATTAGGCACAATAATATATAAAAATTCTTAGTTTAATGGTAATCATTTCTAATGTTACCAAACATTTACTGTTAAAATAGGAGTACACTTTAGTTTAGTTGGCAGTCAATCAAAATTTTTCACCTAACTTTGCCTTTGTTTTTTTGAAAATCTAAACTTTAGAGTTTTTTCAGTGTTATCCTTAGTTCTCAATATTCTCAACATTTTTTATGTTATCTACAGCTGGATAAACTTCTTATTATACCCATTGGATTTAATACCAAAACCATGAACCAAGTATTGTCTATTATTTTTCATGAACAATATAAAGTCTGTTAGAATGACTTCAAAGAAACTAAAGAACTTAAAAGTTTTCTTTCTTTATAAAAATGCGATATATTTAAATAAATAGATTTATAAATTGAAAATAAGTATATATTTATATATATATATATATATATATATATATATATATATATATATATATATATATATATATATATATATATATATATATATATATATATATATATTATATATATATATATATATATATATATATATATATATTATATATATATCTATATATATATATCTATATATATATATATATATATATATCTATATATATATATATATTATATATAAATATATATATATTATATATATATATATATATATATATATATATATATATATATATATATATATATGAAGACCACACGGGTAAAACCACAGATGTCCACTTTTTGAAAATTTCAAGTTTTATATATTTTTATGATATTTTAGTATTAACCTATTTTAATTTAAAAATTCATAACAAAAAAACTATGTTTTAAGGTTCTATGGTCATTTAAAAAAAAGGGCAACTTTGAAACAACCACTGTTGTCCAATGTTTACCGCGTAAAAAACAAGTTATTTTTAACTAAACCAATGATAATAAAAGCGTAAGTCACATGACTAACTTTTTGGATGAAGTAAACAACATTACGTTCACAGAAAAACATTTAAAAAAACATTTTGATTTTTTAAAATGTTTTTCTGTGAACGTGAATCGAATTTTTTTAATTAAAAGAGGGGGAGGGGGCGGTGGCTTTATTATACCATCACACACTTAGTACGTTGTAGTTGTAAATTACAATGTGTTACCATCTACCTTAAAAAAAAATAAGTGCTCTAAAAGGTTACAATCTAACGTAATTTACAAGTTGATGAGTTTACAACGGAAAAACAACAGATGTCCAAAATGAGTGTCTTGTTTTCAAAAGAACATTGTGAATAAATAATACTTATATTTAGCACAAAAACTGCGTTTTTATATTGTATAAGGACTAAATTGTCAGAAAAATATACTTTTAATTAAATAAATTATTAATAAACAGATATCTAAAGTCACTAAACACTAAATTTCATTTTTCTCGAAATGAGAAAAATGTGACATCTGTGGTTTTACCCGTGTGGTCTTCATATATATATATATATATATATATATATATATATATATATATATATATATATATATATATATATATATATATATATATATATATATATATATATATATATATATATATATATATAAGAGCGCGTTAATAAATCAGACCATAAAAAGTTTAAAAACTTCAATAATCTTTTTTTTTCTTAAATGATAGACTGCCTGCCCAAACCAAACCCTCAGTTGATGTAGTAGTACTCTCTTGCGAGTCAGGCTATTTGTCAGTCAATGTAGCAGCACTCCGTTGCAAGTCAGGCTTTAAGATAGTTGATGCAGCAACACTCCCTTGTAGCATCATGCTATAAGATAGTCGAAGTAGCAACACTCTACGTTTGTTTTAAAATTGTATTTTAATAAAACAAAAACAATAACACCATTATCTAAAAAAACATTCTAATCATTATTATTGCGTTTTTTATAAAAAAACAATAAAATTAAATGTTCTTCCGCATTAATTTAATTGCTTTAACATTTTGATCTCAATAATATGTAGCTTAATTGTCAAGGTAGCAAAATTGTAGTTGAAAGAGACTTTTTTAACATTAATAGTCTGTTTCGACTAAACTATAAGGATATATATATATATATATATATATATATATATATATATATATATATATATATATATATATATATATATATATATATATATATATTATGTTAGTGTATTCTACAAATAGAGTGCTCAATGTTCTTAAAGAACAGAGCAATAATAAATAGTAAATACACATATCTAATTGTTATTTATATAATTATATATATAAATAACTATATAACAATATATATCTACTATTATTATAGTTTAATAAATATATATGTGTGTGTGCATGTGAATATTAGTATACACAATAGTGCTCGAAATCATTGGCTACTTTTAAGAAAATTTACATTTTGATATCCTCAAATTAAATCTGGCTGATCAAATTTGATCTACTGTAATTGCTTATCAAACTTTAATATTTATTAATAGAAAAATGTTTGAAATACAGAAAGATAAAAATATTACATTAAAATCAAATATATATTTAAATTTTTTTTTTTTAAATTTTATAACAAATAACTTATTTAACTTCTAAATGAAATAATTTATAAAAAAAAACGCCAAGTTTTATTTTAATTCTAAGTAAAATAAAAATGGCAAAATAACATTTTTTATTATTTTTTAAATATAATAATTAAAGAAAAACCGGCTAAAGCAGTATTTTTTATTTATTTTAAATGATCATCTTTTAATATAATACTTTTTTTTTTTTAAAGGCAAAGTTTTATTTTAATTTTAAATAAAATATTTTTTTTATATTTTAAATAAAATAATTAAATTATAGTTACGGTGAAACTTATGTTAATTTAAATTCTAAACTAAATAATCAAAATAAAATTGGCAATATTTTATCTATACTCAAGATAAAACATTTAAAAAGAAATACTGCAAAAGGAACGTTCATTTAAATTTTAGATAAACAAATGATAAAAAAATGGCAAAACAAATGGTTTATTTTTAAAAAGTTAAAAAAAAATACAAGAAAAGAAACGATTTATTTAGATTTTAAATAAAATAATTAAAGTTAAAATGGCAATAGCAATTTGATTATGTAAGGTAAAAAAAAAAATGCATTTTAAATTATAGTAAAATTTAATAAAAAATTGATCATCTGGTTTTCTTATTTTGTTTTAGCCGATCAATATTGATGGGCAACCATTGAATAATTCTTCTGAGCGCTGATACATACATCAGGCTTTCACAGGAAGACGTGTAATCACGCGTCTTTATATGAGCAAGCAAATTAAATATTGCTACGATGATACAACCGCAGCTAATTCAAAAACATTTTAAAAACACACTAAATAAAAAATAATCTGAAAAAGTGACATTAAAACTTCTTAACAAATGTTTTCATATTAGCGAAATGCTTTAAAATAAAGTAACAATTTACTGATAATGTTTTTAAAAAATATATATTATTGACAGTTGTATATATTTTTTTAATTTATAATATATGAATTGTTTAAATGCGCATTTCTATAACAAATGTTATTAAAAAAAAAAATTATTTTGTTTTTATAAATGATGACATTTTACGTCAAGAATATCATAGTTTATAAAAACAAAATTTTTAATAACGTTTTTTTTTTTCTTTTTACAATTTTTTTTTTAGATAAGTTTAGTTTAGGTTTTGTGTGGCATTTTTAAATTTTGAAAACATATCATTAGCCATGGTCAAATTGTTAAAACATATTATTTTTTGCATGGTCATATAAAGACGTGTGAAAACCTGATTTATGTATATATTATATATATATATATATATATATATATATATATATATATATATATATATATATATATATATATATATACATACATTTTATTTTTTTTATTTTATAAATCTTTATTTAAAATTGAATAGCATTACAAGTAGTGAATTGTACAATTTTATCTGTCCTTTAATGTTAATAGTTTTCTAAAAATGCAGGTTAAGAAACATATAAATTATGCATTGAAAAGGCAGTAGAGCTCCAAATATTGCTTGGGAGGTAAAGGTCACTGACGCCATCACGAAGGATACAGAGATATTTTAGAATAAAAGATTTTTGATAAGTAATGCAAACTGTTTGTTTGAGACCCATAAGTGTTTGTTGTGATGGACAATGAATTTGGTGATAATACGTTCAAAAACTTTACACAATGTGGATGTAATGGCAATTGGACGATAGTATTAGATAAGTGTGGGTTAGAAATTTTTGGAATCGGTGTTATGTTTGCTGATTTCCAATGGTCAGGTAGGTAACTGTTTTTTATGAGGCAGTTGAATAGGATGCAGAGCAATAGGGCAATTTCAAAGCAAGTAGATTTGAGTAAAAACGGAGATAGGTCATCTGGTCCTGAGGACCCTGGTTTGAGTTTGCTGAGTTGGTTGAGAATGTTATTATAAGTAAAAATTAAGGTAATAGGCGGGTTTGCCTCTTGGTTGATGAAGCATGAGAGGTAAGGTTGTTTATTACCAATCCAAACACTTTGAAAGTGATCATTTAATTGGTTTGCTAGTGTCACAGAGGTAGGGGTGGTGATTTGACCTTTATCAGCAAGACTGATTTCATGCCAAAAAAACCTGGTTTTCTAGAATTGAAACGCCTGTTATAGATTCTCTTTCTTTTTGTAATTAATTTACTAATTTGATTTACAAGCGATTTCCACTCTTTGTAGTACTCGGAAAAAAAAACAGTTTTTGACATTCTTTTAAAAGGCCTTGAATAAGTGGTATAATAATGTGGTAGAATAATGCGGTAGTGGTGTGGTGGTAGAGCGCTCGCTTCATAAACGAATGGTTCGGAGTTCGATCCTTGCCACGTCCCTGGTAGTACCGCGCTTAACTCGTTTCTCCGCGCAGCGGCCTTGTTCATCAAGGTTCATGTTTCGGAGTTATAGAGTTGAGAGAGGGTTATAGCCACAAATAAGTAGCCTCCTCGTCTGTAGTGGCCTTCTCGGCCTTGAGGAGGTGAATTAAAATTAAAAAAAAAAAAGTGGTGTCATCAAAGGCTTAGGGTTAACAAGCTTTGTTGATTTTAGAGGTTGACAGATGTCTTGAGCAGAGAGTATAGAATAATAAAAGTTGTTGCAAGCAACTTGTATTTCATAGACAGGAAGAGTATCCTTGGGGTAGTAGCTTTGGGTGTACACAAGCAATTGTTAGTTCGATTTCTTGTTTAGGCTCCAAGTTAGACAAATAGTCTGTAGTTAATTTTATTTTTTCAATTTTATCTGAGTATTTTTTGTTTATGAATATAACAGTACCACTACCCATGCGATCTTGATGTTCAGTGCTTATGCAAGTGTAATTATAATTGACTTGAGAAAGAAAAATTTGCTTACCACTAGGGTCAGGCCAGGTTTGAGTTAAACAGGCAATGTAAATGTTGGTATCTATAAAAAATTGATTAAAAATCTCAATTTTGTTACAGAGTGAGCACATTAGTGGTACAGGCTTATCAATATAGAGTTTATCATTACGAATGTTGCGGTCTTTGCATATTTGGTACTCAAGTTATCTTTCAGCAGGAGACAATTCTGTTCTGAAATAATGTTCATAAGCTCCATAATCCAGATATGGAGGTGTGCGATTGACGGTGCTAAGTTTTTGATAGCTGAGTAACCATTTACATCAGTTTTTTTAACCATAATACTTTGCACAAGATGAAGGAATGTTAAATTATGTGCTTTCTTTGTATTGCTGTGATGGTGGTACATATCAGATTTTCACACACATATGTGTGTGAAAATCTGATATATATACATATACATATATATATATATATATATATATATATATATATATATATATATATATATATATATATATATATATATATATATATATATATATATATATATATATATATATATATATATATATATATATATATCTGTGTGTGTATATTATATTTTATTATAGATAATAAGTTTATGATCAGCAAATACTTATTAGTTTTCCTTATTTTAAAATCATTTCAATTAAAATATTTTTTTTATTTTTGGTATACAGCAGGTTGTTCATGATCAAGATAGTTCTGGTTTTATAAAACAAAATCAAAAAACGAATAGGTATTTTTTTTTTTTCTTTTTTCAATTAAATTTTTTTTTGCTTGTTTATTAACCAACTAGTATTCAAAACAATGATAATGTTTGTTGCTATAATTATTACTGCTTTTTTAAATGAAAGTTTGTACATGTTATCTTAAAATCAAGATTAAAATTCTGGCCTAAAATTGAGGTAAAATTAATTTTTTGATTGAATTTAAAAGTACAAAATTGTACATTTAAAGTCTTAATGAGTATTTTATTCTTGAAAGAGTTTTCATATTTTTATGCAGTCATCCATAATAAATAATATATTTGTTACTATATTTAGTATGCATGCAACAATATATTTATATGTTTGTTTATATTTTTATTTTAATATTTGTGGTAAATTTATGTATGCATATTAGTACAAATCTCAAGTTAAACCTAGGTTTTTGGATTGTGTTCTTCTACATAACATTTAAAAAGTTTTGGCAACATTATGTTTTAATGTTGCAATATTGTCACTACTAGGTTAATTATGTGAAACTTGTGAGTAATTTTCTCAGTATTTGTACCAATAAGTTTTAATAAAATACCTACTCATTAATTGTAAGTTTTATTTTATGATGATCTTTTTTTGATTAACTTTAATTGAATACTAAGTTTTTCAAAATTTGGGTTGTAAAATTTAATTTGATTGTCAGTTTTTAAAAAGTTATAATTTTTTGAAACTAAGTTTTCAAAATAATTGACTTTTAATTTTTGTTTTAATTAAGCAATAATAATATTTCAAATAAGAGTAATTTTTAATTACTAATAACAAATATTTACTTATAACTAATCGTAAATTTATAGTCGAACTACTTATCTGAAATGTTTTTATTAATTAGTTAAAGCAAAAACTAAGTCAATTATTTTAAAAACTTAGTTTCAAATAACAAGCCTTTCCAGAAAGCACGTGCAATTCCACTCCACATTTGTCCATGTGTAAAGTAGTTTATTTTTATACACTGACCATTAGGGTATATCATACTTTTAAAATTTTTGATTTTTGATTCAGTGGAAAATTTTTAATGTGCCACTATATGTAAATATTAACTTTTTAACCTAGGCGGGATTGCTGTTTTTGAAAAGGTAAAATTGTTTATTTATGCACAAATGCAAGAAGGGTCAAAATTTTTAAATTGTTGATGTGAAACTACTTAGATGTCACCAGTAAGAGTTTGATCACTCATATAGAGGAAAATGAAAGCTTCTGCTATGGTAAGCCATCTGCTGTGGCAAATATTTCCACACTTTGCTGTAGAAAGATATATGTCCATCTTGCAAGTGAACTAACTATATACCAATTTATACTTATACTTTACTTAACAGAGAGCATCTTCTGAGAACTTTTATGGGAATTTCAATTAAAGGTTCCAGCTGTTCTATAGGTTCAAATGTTTCAAGCCTTTTTATACTATTGACTTTAGATAAAGCTTTTCCAATAGGGCCAGTAAAACCATCCTTTGATTTTGTTGGGCCATCCAGTTCAACAATTTTGTGCCTCAATGGTAATTCATTACAATGGAGCATACAAAATGACCAGAATAATTTTCTCCTTACTAATTGTTCCAGATTTGACAGCAAACCTCTATCATTTCCTGAACCTGTCACGGAGTTTGTAGAACCTCCCATTATGACCTCTAAGGAATCATGGATTGCCCTTGGTACCATCCAATTGTAAAGAGCAAATGTGGCTTCTTTGGCTGGTTGGCTTGGTGTATAGCTTGTGGTGGTGTGTAATGAGTAAGGTATCTTCCATCAGGCTCACAGACCACAGTTATATGTTCTTCTTTTATAGTCTTTATGTGAAATTTATTTGTTAGAGGTTTCTGTTCCAACACTTAAATTGAGTTCTTCCATCAATAAACAAACCTCTAATAGGTTCTTTGTTAATTATCTTTTATTCAGACATTAGTACTCTCTCCATTATTGCTTCCTTTGCTCTTCATGCTTTCATAGGATCAACAGCTAAATAAGACATATCAGGCGTCAAATACTTCGCTTCAATAAGGTCTAGAAGAAAGGATGTAACAATAGCTGATGTTGCTGCTAGTGAAATATCTTATTGAAACTTTTGCAGTATGACTAATTGACATATAGTTTTTTTTTCTAAATCTTGTTTTGAAGCAGAATTTCTGAAATCTTTTCCTTTTTTAAATTTTAATAATCCTCAATTAAACATTCAACAACGCCATCATTTTCTACCTTACTTTTTTTTTTTTCCATTTCTAATTTTTTCTCTACTCCAGACTTCCTCTTCATTTTTTTATCCTCTTGCAAAATCTGTCTTGCGGTCTCTTTAACATCATTGAAACCCATCTGGTACTTTGAAATAGATCCTTTGGGCATTAAGCCATGGAAATTCAACCTTGGAAATTCAACCTTCAAATTGATCCAGTTTTGATTCCCAAGACGACACATGTGTCTTAGAAGCTTTCCCATAAGCTATATTTCCCATAATCTTTAATCTTGTTCCAGGAAAATTCAATTTTCTCCATCAAAGTTTTCTTTCCAATAACCACTGGAGGTTTAAAAAGAGCATTTGCTTTCATCCACTGCTGAAAAACAATATCAGCTTGTAGTCAAGAAAGGCTTTTTACTGAAATATTTCTTCTAAAAACAAGAAATATTTAATATAATTCACAATGTATAATTTGTTTCATAAATTTTAAGTTTCTTATTTATTACCTGTTAACATCTTCTTGGAGTAAAGCTTCTTTGATAAGCAGACTTTGTCTCAAAATATCTCTTAAAGTTTGCACTTCTGACAGAATATGATCCTTACTTCGACTTAAATAAGTTGATAACTTTCTTTCTATATAGAGTCTTGTGTTTTTTGAAGTAGTCATAGTTAATTTAATATCTTTATTAGAATTTCCATTTACATGATTGCATATAAAAAAATGAACTCTTTTTATATAGTTTTTAAACCATGATAAACTCATCAAGACATAATAACAAAGTCGTAATAGTCTGAAATAACTTACACTTCAACTCCC
>NC_061162.1:49587211-49599711 GCF_022113875.1 Hydra vulgaris | reverse complement strand
TGTTCATTTGCTTCTAAAACACTCCAATAATTTTTTTTAACATTATTTGGAGTATGATATCTTTGCATCGAATCATGTTCACACAAGTTGCACAATAGTTGCGCTTACTCTCGTTATTTGTTAAAATGATGGTTGTGCTTAAAGGGGTTTTTACAATGATAAAAAAAAGCTAGAATTCCTACCAGTTCAATACCTAACTGTGTAAAAAAACAATTTAGATAATTTGACATAACTCATGCTGATGTTTTGGAACTGATAAAAATTCAAAAATAAAGAGAACCAGGGACTTTTATTTTTTTTTTTGGGGTAATTTTTTGCACTCAAAATATTAGCTAAAAAAGAGCCATTAAAAAGAGCTTGTGTACTTTTGGAACAAAAGCTTGAATAGGATTTACTACTTTTTGTTTGGCGCTAATACGTTTACAAAATGTTTGAAGCAAAAATCCACCAAGTCACAAGTAACCCTGATATCCCAATCTTCAAAAAGTTTAGAGACAACTGGAAAACAATTAATTTGGCTGCTATTGAAACATACACTGATATTGTCAACCAACATTTTAGTTAAAACAACATTTTAGGAAAAAATCTTTTAGGAAAATTACATTTTGGTGAAACAACATTTTAGTAAAACAACATTTTAGTAAAACAACATTTGAATTGTTAACATCCAGAACTGAAAAAGATTATTGTACATGATAATTATCAAGGGCTGATTGAACTATCTGGTAAAGTACAATTTAAAAAATTTTAATTTGTTTGGTTTAAAACCCACATATGCTATTTCTTTAAAAGTTTTGTTCTTATTGGCTGAAAAGTTAAATAAGTTAAATAAATGTTCTTCAATTATAACAAACTGGTTCTAAAAATTTATTTAATAAAGAAAATAGATTTCTTTACTTTACTAGTTGCTTATACTTAAAACACAAATACATTTAATAACAAGAATGTTTTTTTTTTATTACAACAAACTGGTGCTAGAAATTTAAAAAACAAGAAAACTAGGTTCACTGCTTTTTTGAATTTAAAACATAAAAGCAAATTTAAATTTTCAATGAACCATAATCATAATAACATTTAAGACTAAGCATGAAAATATAATTACTTGTATTCTTTGTTGCCATGATAGCATGCAATCGCTTGTGATCTTTTGTAATGCTTTTGTTATTTTAAACATTTGTTTTTGTTTTTGCTGAGACTTTGTAGCTGTAACTTTATTTTGCTCCGCGATTTATGTATAAAGAAAGTTAATATTGATTATAAAATTGAACTTGCAATAAATGTGAAATATGAAATTTACGAGCTTGTGTTCACTATTTTCAAAAAGTTTTTTATTTTTCTATTTTTAAAACATTTCTTTTGACCACACAATATATTACATGATGATTGAAGTGTTCATCCATAAAGGACATCAACCAGAATTTAAGTAATAATTAGAAGTAGAAGATCGCTGTATTACTTTATTAATTGCTATATTACTTTAAAAAATTGTTATATTACTTTAAAAATGCCCTTTAAGTGAGCAATCTAACCAGTGAAAAAAAAAAAATGTTCGAAAGAATACTTTTAACGTGAAAGCAGCAAGAATATATTAGGATTAAATCAAATATACTATTCTTAACAATAATTATTTAATACACACTATTTTATAATATAAAAATGAATAATTCTGAATACATCTTTGGAAACTAGAGCTTACACTTTTAGTTTTGTGTTGATAATATACTCATCTTCAACAAATGTTACGAACGGTATTTTATTTTATTTTAGTGCTGTTTTAGTGCACATTTTAATCTCAGAGGAGAGGGGGTGGTATATTTGTAAATTTTCTGACAAATTCCCAATTTCGTCAAAACGCTGTATCATATTCATTCCTAGTTAACACCCTGATATATAAAATTAATAGTTAACACCATGAGCACTGCGTTGTGAGTCAGGCTATAAGATAGTTGATATAACAACACTTTGCGCATGTTTTACAGTAATAGATTTAAAATAAAGACATTCAGAATGTTTTTATTTTTAAAAAATTAAATAATAACATTCTGAATTTTTTTAAAAATATTCTAGTCTTTTAATTTGCTTTTTTGTGGTTTGATTACTTGCCGCAATTAATTTAATGCGTTTTGACATAATCTAACCTTAGTTTTGTCAGCTTTAATAACAAAAACAAGCCAAGAGCCGTTTTTAAATACAAATACATTTTCTTAGTAAAAAACTGTTGAAATATTTTTTTTTGTTTTGTTTTATTTGCATTCACTCCCAACAAGGCTGCAAGCAACCACTATTAAGTTGGGAGTTACTAGGAAAAAAAAGAACAGAGTTATAGAGCAAGGTTGAAGGTTGTATGAGTCAGGAAAACATGAAGATGGGAGAGAGTTCCAAAGGATTGAAGTGCAGGGAAAAAAACTAGATGAATAAAAGTTTTTATAACATGCAGGGACAGATACAGTAAACGAATGAGACTTAGCTGAAAGACGAGTAAAACGAGAATGAATTTAGTTGATGGAACTAGAGATGATAACTCCTTTGAGCAGTGACCATGATAGTATTTGTAGAAAAGAGAAAGAGATGCAACTTTACGACAATGGAAAGAGGCTCAAGCTTAACAGATAGTCCAGGTCCAACAACATTTAGAATGCATTTTTGGACCTTGTCAAGAAGAGAAAGGGAATCGTTAGAAGAACCAGCTCAAATATGACAACAGTATTCCATACAGGGACGAATAAGAGATTTGTAGAGGTAGAGAATGGAATCAGAAGGTAGAGGTAGAGAATGGAATCAGAAGTAAGGAAATGGCGAGCACGATAAAGAGAAGCAACCTTAGCAGAAGCTAATTTAGCAATCGATTGTATATATGGTTTCCATGAAAGGTCAGTAGTAAGCGATAATCCAAGAAGACGTAAAGAGGGCGACTCAGTAAGAGGATTGCCATTCATTAATATAGGAATGTTGACCATATTACGGTAGTTGTTTGCAGTAAGCAATTGGGTTTTTTTAGAGTTGAAATTCACAAGCCACTGTGAACCCCAATCTATTACTGAAGTGAGATCAGATTCAAGATCAGCTGCTTGTTCTAGACGATCGAAAAGAGAAGACTTTTTGTCAAGACAGGAGTATAAAGTTGAGTCATCAGCAAAAAGAGCTACTTTAGATGAAAGGTTGTCAGGAAGATCGTTTATGTAGATAAGAAACAAAACAGGGCCCAGGATGGAACCTTGGGGAACCCCAGAAGTTACTGGAAATAAAGAAGAGTGTTGGCCTTCAAGGATGACTTTAATAAACCGGTTAGAAAGAAATGATTTGATAATCTCAAAAACTTTCCCAGAAACACCATATGAAGCAAGCTTATGGAGAAGACCAGCATGCCAAACTTTGTCGAAAGCTTTAGATATGTCGAGAGCAATAGCCCTAGCTTCACTTACAGCAGTTAGCAAGTCGGCCATAGAGCAAGAGGATCGAAAACCGTATTGATTGTCTGACAGCAGTTTATTTGACTCAAGATGAGGTGTAAGGAATTTGTTGATCAAAGACTCAAAGACCTTGCTAATAACAGAAAGAAGACTGATCAGACGATAATTGGAGTGGTTAAAATTTTCTCCAGAGTTTTTGAATATTGGAACCACAGATGCCATTTTCCAACAAGCAAGAAAACAAGACTCAGTCAAACATTTGTTAAATAGTTTAGAGAGTATTGAAGAATGTTCTGGAGAACAATTCTGCAAGACTGTGACAGGAATGTTGTCTGGACCACTAGTTGTAGATGAGTTTAATTGAGATATGACTTTAGCAACAGAAGCCGGAGTGATTTGAATGTCTAACAATGGGTCAACCTGTTTGACTGGAATGGAAGGAAGAGAATGTCCATAAGATTCAAGTGTGGAATTAGAAGAATAGTTCTTTGCAAATAGTTCTGCCTTATCCTAAATAGCCGTTTGTTCTCAAGAGAATTGTTCTTTTGAAAAAGATGAAAAAAATGATTACGATTAGATATATCAGCCGCACAAGAAGTAGAAAACAATGGAGTAGAATGAGGCTTGACTTGAAACTGACGAGAAGGAATAAAAGCTTACATTCCAGCCTGAATCCAGGAGGTTACGTAGGAGGCGCATTTATCAGCTGAGAGAGAAAAAACATCAGCCCAAGGACCATCACGAAGAAAATCACGAAAAGAATCCCAGTCAGCTTTAGGGTAGTAGTAGGTGGTGCGATGATAAGGTGAGCCCAAAAAAGAAGTACGAGAAGAAAGATTTATAGAAATCATTGCATGGTCAGAACCACCTAAGGGAGAAAAGGGAGAAACTGAACATAAGCTAGGGTCAGAGACAAGACATAAGTCAAGGAGTGAAGGTAAATGATTAGGGTTGTCAGGAAAACGAGTCACAGAGTTAACTATCTGAGTAAGAGATTGAGAAATGCAGAATATAAAGGCTTTAGGAATATATATATATATATATATATATATATATATATATATATATATATATATATATATATATATATATATATATATATATATATATATATATATATATATATATATATATATATATATATATATGTATATATATTTATATATAGCATGGAAAAAAACAGCAGGTCAATAGACAATGACTGACTAAAATGACTAATACTGCTATTTTGACATCCCAAAATGTATTTTTGCTGGTTATGGAATGTTTAAATAAAAAATCAGAGTTTTAAGAAACAAGGTGTGACAAATAATCAGAATGTTATTTTGAAAATACAAATGCTGAAACTTAATGAAGTCATTTAAATTTTAAAAAGTCCATTAAAAATATGTTTTTAGGTTTATGATAAGCAACTTTAGTTTCCTTTATTGACAAATATTAAAAAGTATGTCAAACCTAAATTCTAAATTTTATGTTTACCTGATGCCAATCAAAAAGAGTTTCAGGTCAAAATGACCAAAGTTTTTATTTTGAAATCCCAAAATGAAATCTTTCCGATTTCTGTCACGGTTTATTGAAAAAAATCAGTTTTCAAAAAATATAGATTTTCAAATAATCAGCATGTACTTAAAATTCAAATACTAAAATTCATGAAATCATTTTAATTTAGAAAAACTCATGTCAAATAGTTTAATTGATTATGATAAACTTTAATTTGCTTCTTTGACAAAGTTTAAATATGATAAACTATATCTATTAGTTTTTTTGCTTCACTTATTTAAATTACATTTATCGGGTAAAAAAAAATCTTTTTATCATTAATTAATAGAGTTCTTATTTTATTAAATTAAAATATTTAGTAAGCTTTGTGGTAACTGGCTTGGTTACCCAGTGAGTATGCCTTTAAAGATACTGTGACAGTTTAATCGATAGATAAATGATTGTCCAACAGTCATCTTTAGCTTCAAAGAAGTTAAATGAGGGCAACTCAAGGTATTGTTGCATAGTCAAGGTATTGTTTCATAAATTAGGAAAATATAAATTTTTTTTTTCTGGGAGGGCAGGGGGAGAAACCTACCCCAGGTACCAAAAATTTAGAAATAAAGTATTCATTGCAATAATATATTTTTAATTAATAGTGATGTTTGATATCTATATTGTAAGTTTTAGTAATGCCTAAAAAAAAATTATCAAGGTAACATCCCCATTTTGACTGTCAAATTACCCCAAAATAAATACCATTATTATTTAATTGACGTGTACTTAAGGTGGTCTAAAAAAACTTTTAAATTTGATATTGTTATCCGCCATATATATATATATATATATATATATATATATATATATATATATATATATATATATATATATATATATGTATATATATATTTATATATATATATATATATATATATTTATATATATATATATATATATATATATATATATATATATATATATATATATATATATATTTGTATATATATATATATATATATATATTTGTATATATATTTATATATACATATATATAAGTTACAACAACCCTAAAGACAGAAAAGCATAGGTCAAGCCCGACAAGCCATCAGCATTGCCAACAGAATTGAATCTTCATGGTTTTAAGTTCATGCTCTGTATCTGGTGGGGCCAACTTGGGGTAATTTATTATGCTTGAACTGATTA
The DNA here is from genome assembly GCF_022113875.1 of Hydra vulgaris. Taxonomy (NCBI): domain Eukaryota; kingdom Metazoa; phylum Cnidaria; class Hydrozoa; order Anthoathecata; family Hydridae; genus Hydra; species Hydra vulgaris. The sequence continues at coordinate 49,593,619 of NC_061162.1, read as the reverse complement.
AGATAATTACATCAGATTGTTACCAACAACAATTAATCAAGCTAAGCCAAGCATTAAAAAATTAAACGCCATAGTATGCCAATAGACATAACAAGGTTATTTTTCAACATGACAACACCTTACCTAAATTTACAAATGTTGTAAAAAAAATCTTGAAAGCCTCAAATGGGAAGTCCTACCCCATCCGCGACTATTATCTGTTAATGTGGTTCCTATAGAAAAAACAGTTAAAAAGTTTATTATTTTGATTATATTTATATATAATTTGATTCACTTGCTTTCTAAACACTGTCAAATTTGACAGCAAGTTTGACAACTACTTTGCAAACAAGTAAATTAACCTTAGCAACTAAGTAAATTGTAAATAATATAATCTGAAACATTCTCAAACTTAAATCCAAAACAATAAATACAATTATTTGTGTTAACATTTTAAAAACCTTATGCATTCTAAGGCATTTTATTATTATTAAATTTTTGTTTTGAATTAACTTACACATAGCTCATAGTACAGTAAACATACTTTGGCTGTTTAAGTATGTTAAATAAAGTATTAAATTGTTTTAATCGTTTTAATTTCTTTGTTTATAAATAATATGCTGATTTGTTTATTCTATTATAGTATCTAAAAGTGTTTAATATATTTTAACAATAATACAATACAAGCAAGCAAAACCACAAACTTTAAAGAATGTGTCATTTTATAGGCAATCAACACTCGTGCTAAAAAAATTTGCAGAAGATCTAAATGTTTACGATTTTACTATAAACTAAAATACTACAAACCTAAAATTGTTGAAAATTTATGTTTACCTTTAGCTGACATTTCAGAATGTTTTTTATAAAACAAAGACTTTTTATTTACAATTTCACTCCTCACATGGTTGCTGTTCATAAGTTTTACTTCAATATATATTCAATATATGTTGTATGTTGATCTTGTGCCACCAAATAAACATTTCTAAGATCATATGAAACTTTTGCAGTATGATTTATGGTGCTTAAAGAAATGAAGAAAATTGGAAAGACTATTTATTATTGAATAGAGTTGTAAAACCACATAACAGTAATAAAATGGTATTCATGTATTGTCAGAGCACCGCGAATCGTGTAAAATTGTGGAATGTAGATAAAAATATTGATTAACTCTTAAAAAATTGATTTTAATTCATGGATTAGTAAAGTTTACATTACATTATTTACCCGGTTTTTAATTTTACTACAAGGATTAATTTGCAACACTGAAGTTAGAGCTTGTGCACTTTTGTTTTATTTCATTGAGTTCTATGATGCATCTTCAACTATTTTTGATGTCTGTAAACAAAAACAGCTCAAGCAAAATTTTTATTCAATATTTAGAATGATGGAAAGTCCTAGAAACAGTTAAGAAAGGGTTGTTGATTTAAGTCAGCCAAAAAAGAAAAAGATTCTTTTATTCGAAAAGGAATTTGAGTTTTTGTGACTTATTAGTTATTTATTCTTTCATTTTTGCGTTTGTTCGAAACAAAGTTTTTTATTAGGTACACCTTGAAAATATGCTAAAAATTTACACAGCATATTTAAAAATCATCTTTTTTTAAGACAGTTTATTTGTGCACAATATAATTTCATTATTAATGTAAAAAAATCTGTTTCAAAAACTCAACAAAAGTGTAATTATTTTTCTTTCTATAGGAATCATTACAATAATAATAAGCCTGTAAGATATCAAGGTGGGAGTGGGTAAACCCAAAAAGCTTAAAATTAGAAGTAAATGTCCATGAAATCCTCCACAAAAAAGCATCTTCAGCAAGTCATCTAATTATTCCATATACGTATTATTATATATTTATTTCATCGATAGGTGTTTAACTGTATATATTGTTGTAAAAATGGAGGAGTATGCTCAAACATTACAGGGTGCAGCTGCAATTCAGTATGTTTCAAAGTTACAGCTTGTTAGTGGGTTAGACCCGTATAAATTGAAATTTAGCGAATGTGACGCAAATCCTATATTACTTTCTTCCGTGGAGTATCCAGACATTGTAAACTATTGCGTCTACACAAAAAGTGCTTTATACAATGGATGAATTAAAATTTTATAAATCTCTAGATGCATACCACCAGTTTGTCAGTGGTTTCTGATTTGGCAAGTTATGTTGTGAGTAACCGAGTCATTGTAAAAGCCAAGGTAAGAATTAGCAAAAACAACAATTAAAGTATGCACATATGCTTAGCAGGTATTGTATGCCTACAATTAATTTGTTTTTGAATGAGCCTAAATATATGAGTTGTTGCAACATACAAGAAAATTAATAAGGATTATCAATATTACAGAAACATGTACTCATGTCAGTGCCACGCTTTTTGCAATAAATGCTTCTGTGCGCTTAGAGAATAGGCAAACTGTTACCGAAGAAGCGGCATACTGGATGCTACCATCAAATGTGAAGGAAGTAAAATATTCTAGACTAAAAAACATTGATTTTACATCGGCAACAACGATGAAAAGGAATCTTGATAATATGTATTCCCAGACACCTGTAAGACAATATTATTTGCAGCCTCTTCCTTTTGTAGAACCTCCCAAGGCTACGGAAATGAACAATCTTTTTCAAAAATTGCATGACACTGGCACTAAACCAAGTATACTGTCAATGGTTCCTAACTTTGTTGAATCATACTTTCCTAGGATTTCATTTTTCTTTTACCCCTGGGTTTGTGAAGATCTACGATAAGACCAAGGCACATCAGCAACACTTGAGGAAATAGATGAGCTGTGTACTCAAATTCTAAATAGTGACACTCTGCTCACAACTAAGGAAGCGTGTCAACTTGTAGAAGAGGAGACAAGAAGTCAAGCTACGAGCCGTGTGTGGTTTAGATTCCCCACAGGCAGAATAACTTTTTTAAATATGAAGAAAGCATGCATTACTTTGCCCTCAAGATATAGATATTCAGGGTTGCGTAGACAAAAAGTCATTACTGGAGAAAGGTTATGGCAAACTGCATTTGAAAAAATCTCATGCACATTATTACCAGGTTCAAACACAAATGTTTTTTGTGTAAAGTAAAGTTTTGCGATTACTTTGTTTGGACCAAAGAAAGTTCTCACTTGGAAAAAATATACCCTGATGAGAGTTAATTTAATTTATAAATTTTATTTTATGTTTTTATTTATACTTTTAAAATAAATGAAACTGATTTAAAGGTCTTCTGGAATGAAATTTTGCTTAAATCGCAACTATTCTTTGAAAAGGCGATTCTACCAGAAATAGTCGGAGCCATTCATTCAAGAGCACAACCTTCCTTACTCAAAAAAGTGAATACTACTACATTAGAAGTTGAAGCGGCTTTTCCTAATACTTCAGTAGTTGAACCAGATATTTTCAGTATGTCAGTCGGTGAAGCAACTATTTCTAGTACATTAGTAGTTGAAGATGCTATTTCTACTACATCAGTAGGTGTAGCCTCTATTTCCGCTTCTATGGACTCTGATTGCAACATCCAATTATTTTGTTTATGTCAAACGCCTAACGATGATTAAAAAATTAACTCTTCACCTAAGGGAGCATTGTGTTACCCCAAGTCGTATTTTGCCACAGTATAAAAAGACATTTATGCCAGCTAAAAGTAAGTCAATCATAAAAGGTTAAACAAACATAAAAAAATATATATATATACACATAAAAATATATATTTTTATGTCATCCTTGTTATATTTTTAAACAATATAATATAGTTTACTAACATATTTAAATAGTTTTACATAATTTCTGTATTAATCGAAAAGTACAATTGATTTGCAACAATTGGTAAGTGCGCAACTCACTGTAACAATTTTGTCCACAGTTGTTATATTGTCTGCCTCACACATTAAAAAGACAACTGGAAAAATCTCCTTTAATATAGTTTATTTATTTCTTGCTAGTCCAATCACTCTCTCTACATTGACCCTCAAATAAGCTATTTTTCTAGTATTTTCGACTTCAACAGCTGATAGCTGCTTTTTTCCTCTTGTAAAGACTGGAATTTAACCTCAGCACACATAAGACCAACAGAATCGGCTATGTTAAAACCTTGGTCAGCAAACACTACATCCCCAGGGTTGAGTTTCTCATGGAGCCCACATTATTCTATAATATGTTTATCACTAGCTCTCCCACCCCATCCCTGGGAAATGTAAGTAATAACGCCTTGTGGAACAATGCCAATTAAATATTTAACAGTGTTATGACTTTTATAGTTGCTCCATGTCTGTGCTCTGCCCATAAGATTTGAAAGTTTTTCAATAAAAATTTCAAAACAGTTTATGATGACAGCTATCTTAAGTCCAAAGTGTTGTCTAAACGATAATGACATGGATTGTTGTAACTCTTTTCTTTCTGGCCAGAAGTTAGAGGTTTCATACTAACATATAATATGTGCAAAGTTTTCTTAAAAGTTTTTGACGCAACGGAATAGGAAATGTTAAACCGAAATGCTAAGTCTTGTAACGGGGTTCCAAGACGCAGCTTCATTAGCACAAGAATCACTTTCTGAAACTTAGATAGTCTTGAACGCGCTGTTAATGAAATATATGCTTCGACATGCTGAAACACAGCCAATAACACTTTGCTACAGGGCAAGCCTGTGTAATAAAGAACTTTCTCATCATCGGTAAAAGACTCAACCGTTATTTGAAACGACAAGAGCTTTTCCTTCAACTTAATATTCTCACTTAGAACTCGTCCATAATACTTCGTCAGGAATTCGCTTTCATTATTTTGCGCTGAGAGACTATCATCAATCGTAAGGAATTCGATTTCATTACAGGAATTTGATTTCATTATTTATTAACAGGACCTTTAAACAAAAAAGTGCATATTTTAGGCTTTGCAATTGGATCGCTGATGAAAATCTCACAAGTTGTTTCACTGGTAGCTCCCTCAGCAAAATGTAGCAGATCCTCTGCGACAGCAAACTTTTTTTTTTTCAGCTCTATTTTGCGCACAAGAATATCTAAAAATGGCAAAAACCTGTGAGTTAAGGAATGTCAATATTAAAGTTAACAGTCTACAAAAAAGTTGTCTAATAGACTGTGGACTACCATTTCTTTGAAAGCGTTACTTTATTTAATTTAAATTAATATAAAATATTATTGAAATTGATTGTGCAATAACAATGTAATGTTTTACTATAGATACCATTTTAGTCCAGTAACCTGTAAAGCACATACCTTGAAATTTTTAAAGTTTTAGGGAGAGTGGAGGTGCCTGTCTCTTTATCTTGTGGTTGCCTTTCTGATGCAGACAACAATAAACTAGGAACCCAATCTGGGTTGGTGACATCATACAATGCAGCTGATTTACCTATAAATAATAAATATAGCGTAAATATTAAAAACATATACATTTTACATATATAGATCTTTACAAGTAACATAATATGGCAAAATTCTATCAATTTCATACCTGAATTAAAGTGAGCAGAGCATACTTTCAAGAATATGATTGGTTCTTTTTGTCTATTAACTGCTGCAATCCATTCACAGCGCCTCTTAGCTGACAACTCTAGGGTTTTATTATCTTGATGCCTAATAATAGTGGGGAAGCTATGGAAAGACATCTTGCCACGATCTGCTCTACTTGAGCAACCATTGACAAAACAAGTACTTGGCATAGTTTTGCTAACAGGGGTAAAAAAATTTATAGTTTCTATGAAAAAAAAAACAATATTTTTAAAGGCGTTTTAAAACAATTTTTTTTTAATGTATAATGAAAATAAATAGACCAAACTTCTATAATTGAAAAATCTCTTAATTTAAACTTTTATTTTACCTATCAAATTCGAATTAGAGAAGTTGTATTTTATATAGTACACAATTCTAAAAAAAGTTGTAATGTATATTATTTTAAACGTGCTAGGCAAGCATTTTTTTGTCAATTTGAGCATATTTATAAGGTATATTTGAAAATCGATTTCTTAAAAATCAAAATTAATGAAAATGTTCAGAATGTTTATAGAATCAATAAAAAGTTTTGTTCTTAAGTCATTATTGAGATCCATTATTAAGTTCCAGTTGTTTACATTCATCATTGAATTAAGTGAAATCATTTAAAACTGCACATATCCAACACACTTTACCTTCAGTGGTAATTTATAGAAGTGTACATAAGGCCCACAACTAACAATATCTTTAAATAACAAAGAGTCATCTCTTCTAAAAAACTCATTGCACGCTTATCAAATAAATAAAATAGGTCTTCTAAAAATTATTGCTTGAAAGGATACATATATTCATTGAAAGTTTTTTAATACTTACAGATCTACTACTTATTTACTATTACTATTTATAGATTAAAATGCGGAAGTGGTGTAGTTATAGAGCGCTCGCCTCATAAACGAGTGGTTCTGAGTTCGATCCCCACCACGTCCCTGGTAGTACCG
>NC_061162.1:49559711-49582211 GCF_022113875.1 Hydra vulgaris | reverse complement strand
TGATATTTATTTAACATACAATTTGTGTTTTATTTTTAAAAATAATTATGACAACACAAAAGAATTTAAAAAAGTATTAAATTTATAAAGATTGTCTAAGCATATCATATCATAGGCATATCATATTTATAAAGATTGTCAAAGCATATCATCTTCGCTGTCTATGTCTTCAGTATTGCTGCATGTTAGTATATCTATTTGTTCTTGAACTTTAGACAATTTAATTTTCTCCAAGTCATCAGCTTCGGATTTTCTACGCTTTTTCATATATTTTAAAAATGATTGCTCAATAATATCTTCGTAATTTTTGACCATAGACTTTAGTTTCCAAGAATTACTACATAATCAGCTCGTGTTTCGCGGTTCATTGAAAGGTGTTTATCTGCTAAAATATTTGCTAAATGTTCTTTTGACTTCTGAGTTTGATCCTGATATGCACATAATTAAAGAAACTAATAAACATATATTTGGAAAGTCCTTAATTTTATGAAAAATCACTTTCCACAAACTTCGTACGGATGACACTCATACTTGGTAGTAACTAAAACTCTAAGTTTTTTCTCATAAGGCACTTTTTTTGAAATAGTCACTAACTACCTTGATCTCTGTCACTCCAGAGTTTTTATGTTCCAATATTCAGGTATTTCTTATTCCTAGAAAATTTAAATTGACAAGAATTATCTTGAAACCTATTTGATACTAATATATAAAGTTTAGAAAGAATTGTTTTTTTAATTTCATGGATTTTCTGAATTGGTATTTCTTGTTCAAAGTTGTTTATCTCCATTGTTACATTAATGTAAACACGATTTTTTGCATGTTTTCTTTTTTACCGACTCTTTGAAACTAACCTTCAATATCATTTTTATCTATCATCATATAGCACATTATGAAGCCGCTATAGAATTTATCTACTTCTCTAATTGATTTTATTTTATTATCTATTTTAATTGATGTTTTTTTAAAATTGTTGGAATTTCGTGTAATAGTAACTCATTTTTTCAAAAATTTTAGAAGCTAGAATAATAACTTTTAAACAGCCTAAATAAAAACCAACTAGAACAAGAAAAGGTTTGCATTTGAATTACTTTAATAAATCTTTAACTTTCCCAACAGTTTTGACATTTTTTGAATCACTTGTGTAATTTTCATGGGCTGAAAGAAAGGCCAGTCATGTCTTTAGTAGATTAAACAAAGCTTTTCTCCTGTGTCAACAAATCTTGTTCCGGTTATTTTTGATAATCTGTAATAAGTTATTCCTAAGACTTTCACAGCTGCTTCAACTTCATTTTTTAACTTACCCAATTTTTGTAGCGGGTAATAATTCGATAAATAAAGGTCTTCAAATTTTATAAATTCTGATATTTCTTTAAAAAATTCTTTTACTGCCAGTTCGATTCCTTGGTTTATACAATGGATTGTTAGCAACCATTCTGGATTTTGTTGCAACTGTGTTAGGTTACCACTGTTTACACCAAAATAGAAGCTTGCATTGCCAGCTGTGGCCAAGACTAATTTTTTGTTATAATTTTCTACACATATTTTAAAAAACAAATTATCTGACTGTAAAACACATTCCGTTGCACTTCGTGCGCACTGAAACAAGTTCTTTTTTTTTCTCATTTTTCAGGCTTGACTTCTGTTACTAAGTATAGAAAAGTTACATCTTATGAGAATTTTAGTGCATTTTTTAAAAACAGTAATGGGACAACACTTATAAATTCCCTGCCAGTAAATCGAGTCTCTTTACATTTAATTAAGCTTGAACCTTCAATACATACACACTCAACCTTAGCACATAGTATCAAATTGACATAAATAATAATTATTGTCACAAAACTTATTAGAAACATATATAAATTTGAACTTAGCTTGTATATATTATGCAAATCCACATAATATGGATTTGCATATCCACATAATCCTCATAATATACATAATCCACATAAATACATAATTTAAGAAGAAATTAAAACTTACGAGAACAGACAAATGTGCATGGGGCATGGTTAAACAACAAACTGGTTTCACCAAATTTCGGTAATAAGTATTTGTATGTTTTTCTTTTGGCGTCAATATTTTTTAACTGGAATTGATGGAAAGTTTTTCTAGTTTTGCCTGATAGAGATAGTATATACAAGTTTTAAATAGGTCATAAATCAACCTTTGAAAAGGCTGTTTTACTCAATACAAAAGCAAGCTTGACATAACAATTTTTTGTGTTTATCAAAAAAAAAAGAAAAGAAATTTACCAAAAAAAGTAAACTAAAAATGTACTAATTTTAAAATAATGGTTTTTTATATAAGCGCTTTAATCTGTAAAAAATAAGAAATATATACAAGATTTATCTGTCCATGTTAAATAAATATTTACATTAAACAGAATGTAAACAAATATTGTTTAAATGTTGCTAACGATTTTGGATTACTTTTCTGTTGTGATTTTTACAGAAAATCTGTCTTGGGTCAACTAAGATTTTATCACACAGCTACATGCTTGATGGTTGAAAATTGGAACACTTATAAATAAATATCTATTCTATCTGGTTTTGATGCAGATCGCTTATTTTTTTAAGAAATGTTATTTTTAATACAATTCTCATTGGCTGACACTTGCCGACTGCCAACTATAGATTCAATTTTGCCGACTCTAGTTTCCAATTTGCTGGCTAATTCATAGAGGACACCCCCTATGCTCCCTTGCCTCTCCTTGCATCTATATTTAATAATAAATATCTAAAATAAACTTAATAGTAAAATCTGAAATATGCTTATATAAAATATCTGAAATATACTTTTTCAAATTTTTCATGCTGATAAAAAGTGACAACTAATTACAAAAACTTGGCGAAGTTCATCATTTGCCAGGTTTAATCTGAAATTGAAGAAAGATTCATTAATTCATTTAATGCCATTAGGTAAATTATTTTATTGTTTTTTATATCATTTTTACAAAAAAAAAATAGTCTTTAATATTTCAAAAGTTACAAAAGTTTTAATAACACCGTTTACAGTGATTATTTACAAAAAAACACAAGAAGTTCACTTGAAACAGCTGTGTTTTATAAACCTCAAAAATGTTGCTTTATTAAATAAGGTTTCACTTTATAAATTCAGATTTTTTTTTAATCTCAAAACGTTTTTGTTGCGCAACAAACAAATAAAAATTAACCTAATTTTACACACGATTACAAAAGTGGTATTAACAGTGTTTCAAAATAGGTGACAACTTTCTGTTACAAAATTATAGAATTTGCGTTTACAAGTGAATTTGCTTTACTAAGCATTTTATTATGTGTTACACGTAATGAAAAAACTAATTTCTGAAAATAAATGAAATAAAAGAGGACTTCGATTGAAGGTAAATTTGTTGAAGTTACTGCTTTTTGAACTTAAATTATATACACTTTATTTCCGTAATAAATAAATGGTTGTTTTTGATTTTGAATATGCTTTTTATAACTTACAAAAAATAAACTCCAATTTTTAACAATTTTGTTTTTTGGAGTTAGTATTTTAAAACATAAAATTATTATTAACCTGTTGCTCCTTGTTGTCTGCTTTTGCTTCTGTGTTTTCATTTCGGTCTTTATCAGGGTTGGGGTTAGGGTTTTTTAAAATAAAACTTCATAATAAAATAAAACCATTTTTTAAAATAAAACTCGTTCCATTTGTATAGCATAAAATGGCTATTCTTACGGTCCCTTTAGTATTGGCTAGACATTAACTTTATGAAGCGCACATACATTACAAAATATTTTTACAACATACATAGTTCCCATCACTTCAACAGTTTCTGAATTAAATTTATTAATATTTAATAATAAATTTAGTTTAAATTTAATAAAAATAAATATAAATTAAAAACTTTTAAAAACGGAAAGTAGAGAAAAGAATTAACAATCTTTTTTTATCTAATAAAAACAAATATTCCATATATGTTTTTTACAACAATTAAATACAACTTAATGTATTCTGCATAAACTGTTCTAAAAGACTGTTTAAAATAAACTAATTGAAAAAACTTTTCGCACATTGAAAATTTCAAAACACGTATGTAAAATCGTGAATACATTTGTAAAATTTAAATAGGGTTACCCTACTTAACAAGGTCTAATATAATATATCAACCGTCAGAATTAAGGTTGGCATTTGGCAATGCTGACCTAACAGCCATCTAACTGCTGACCTAACAGTATCTTAAGTCAGCAATTTTTTGCCTGCTTCTTGCCTGTTAACTCACCTCCTCAAGGCCGAGAAGGCCACTACAGATGAGGAGGCTACTTATTTGTGGTTATATAACCCTCTCTCAACTCTATAACTCCGAAACACAAACCTTGACGAACAAGGCTGCTGCGTGGAGAAACGAGAATTAAGTTCAAATTAGAGTATAAATAAAATAGTAAAAATGAAAATGGAAATGGTAAAACAAACTTTTTTTTATTAATTCTAACCAAATTAATTTAAAAAACGTTAAAACGAATGTTTTATTAAATTAAATTAAATGTTTGTTTTAATGCTTTTTAAATGAATTTGTTTTAAGTTTAATTTTTCAATTTAGAAATTAATTACATTTTAAATAAAATAATTAAAAGAAAATTTAAATTAATTCTAAATTAAATTAATAATATAAAAACTATAAAACAAATATTTTTAATAAATTCTAAATGAACAAGTAAAAACAAACAAAAAGAAATTTAAATACTTATGTTTTATTCAAATCTTTAATAAAATATTAAAATACAAAACGCAAAAGCGAGTGTTTTAATTAAAATAAAACAGAAAAAAAGAAAGTTTCATCAATTCTAAATAAAGTAAATAAAATAAATTCCTAAAATCTTCGTTTTTTAAATTTTTTAACCAACTGCTGGCGAGTGGAGGAACTATGTCGGCAAACTAAATGTTTTTTTTTAGTATACTACTCACTTGTATACTAGTATACTACTCACTTGGTTCACTTGGTTCTATTGTCAAACCATGTTGCTAAATTTTGTGCCAACCTGATACCAATCAAAAAGAGTTTTAGGTTTCCAACTTTTTGCCGACCTTTTTTTTTCTAATTTTGAGGGCTGATATATATATATATATATATATATATATATATATATATATATATATATATATATATATATATATATATATATATAATTATAATAACATATATATAATAAATATTATAACAATTTAATATTATCATTATTATTGTTCATTTAAAGATTTTAGAAATGGCTTAGCTTATCATTGATTTTATCAAAGATGAGTTTTGTTGTAAATTTATTTTCCAACATTTTGCTGCAAACTGTTGGTTGTATCTAGACTACCAATAGTTAATAAATAATAATAAATAATTTTGAATATATTTTAATTTAGTTATTGCATTGATTTATCTGGATGCATCTGTTGCTCAAATGCTTCGTGGATCTATCATAGTTTTCACTGGAATATTTTCGGTAAGTGTTTATTTATTTAAAAAACCATCAGAATTTTATCAATGAGTGTAGAATAATTTTTGCTACATGGGTAAGATTAGCATTTATTATAAAATTGGTATTTTTGGCTGCCTTTTTTACTTCCCCATTATGATTATATATTATTTTCTGAATATAATACAAAATAGTAATAATTCAATTAACAACTAAATTGAAGTATCTTCAACTGAATGGTGTTGAGTCAGAAAATAAATCATAGCAGTTGTCATAATTGAGTTGCGGTTTTGAGAAACACAGCTAGCACTCCAAGTAATGTAGTATTTAGCTTTAAGAAATATATCTGCAACATCATCAAAAATTTTACACTAGTCCACTTTCTTTATCTGTTCATCCTGAAGGTACTGCTGGCCACACAACGCAATACTTCTTAATTATTTTATTAAACTTAACATGTGCTGTCAGATTAAAAACACTAGTTTTCTTTTGTAAAAAAAGCTACTAATTTCAGCTTTCCGACATAAAATTTTGCAGATCAAAACTAGTGATCATTTTCACGCATGATCATTTTCACGCTATTTTTTGATATATCTTCTTCAAGTTGATTTTTTTTTCGCTACTTTATAGGCTTACAAGTATCACATCTGTCTTATTTTGGTATATGGAAACTTAAATTAAAGTGAGAGTTAAGTATGAATCTAATGTTGGACTCTTTAACTTGTTTTATTTCTTGCTCACTACTATTTTCTATATATAGCTGATGCATCTTTTTTACGTTTTTGTGCTTGAAGTTTTACAATAGTGACTATCATCTGTTGGGAATAAATATAAAAATTGAATTACTTTATTTTTGATTTCATCTGAAACTTCTCTTTTAGTATGCTTTCCTTACATGTCTTCTTTTGGCGTACCAGTCAAAGGATCCTTTTTTTCATGCACTTTGTAAATAACTTTTTGACTAATACATAGTGTTAGTATAAAAAATGCTTTGCAAACTCTGATTTCTTCATTTGCTACAAGGAAAAAGCTAAGTTTCGTGTTGCATTTATACTTGCAGTTTTCTTTACAGGGTTCAAAAATTATTTTTGGTGGAAGTATATTAGAATATATGTAGAACTTATAGTTAACTCTTATAGTTAACATAATATAAAACTATATTATGTTAACTTTAAGAGTATTGCTAACATTAGACTCTCCAGATTGGCCTAGCTTGCTACACTCATTCATTTTCCAATTTTTTGGCTGTCTAGATCTCTTTTTAGTTTTTTTTTCTAGTTTCAATAGGACTATTTTTACAAAATCTATATAAAAAAACTATGACATAGGAAATACAATAAGTTAAAAATTGAGATTATAAATTGTAACCTGAGCCATTATTGTCATCAACAAAACATAAATATGACAGTGATCTCTATAATTTTATTACATAGATTTTCACACAATAAACAGTATAGATTAATTTTACATAAGATAAAATGTAATGTGAAAACTGTGCTCTTAATGAGTACTCATATGTTTGTATACTTTGGTTTTTCTGTTTGATTTTCTAAATACTCCGGTGGGCAAATAACAACATTGTTGAATGAAATGTCTTTTGCCATAAGAGTGATATTATGGGTAAAAAGTGTGATATTAATAACTTTGTTAAAGGTAAAATAAATGCACTATTTTTGAAGGATTATTCTCAAAGTAGTATATGCTGTGCAAAATACTTTGCGTGTGCGAGACTCATCAAAATTATAAAAATTGTGGTAGAAAATTTTTGAGTACACTAAAAACTGTTTTTTAAAGAATGTTGTAATTATTAATAATTACTATTTAATTACTTTTACTTTTGTGCGAAGAATTGTTAAGAATCTCTTTTTAAACTTTTAAATGTGCGCGTTTATTAAACAATTGTCAGTTGTAAGTTGTTACTTTATTAAAAAAGGGTTTAGCATAATATATTATAAAAACATTAGTAAAAATAAATGATTCAGAGATATTTATTCCAAACATAATTTAGATATTCTTCTTGTTATAATTTGTTATTTTTTTCAGTTGAGTTTTGAATTTATTTTTGCTTTTATAGTTTTAGTTAAGTTATTTTTAGTTATGTCAAGTTTGTTTTATTTTTAAGTTTTAAGTTAGTTATGTTAAGTTTTTTTTTTTTTTTCGAATATATAATTGCTTCTTTAACGATAAGTCTCTTTAGTTATGTTAAGATAATTTTTTTAGCGCGATTTTGAAATGTATATACATATTTTCCTATTGCCATATAGTTACATGAATATAGTTTAGCTTTTTTGTCTTGTTTTCTACTTATATTGTGTATTGTACAGCAGGTTGTTTTTTATTTAAAATGTCTTAGAATTGTTTTGCTTGTTTTACTATGTTAGGAAGTCTTGCATGAGTATTTTTAACATATCGTAAAAATTATTTTAGATAACTTTTATGATACATTGCAGGATTTATTGTCAATGCCATTTTAATTGTATTATTTTCATAGAGTTGTTGAAAAAATTCCACAAGAGCCACCATGAAAGAGAGTTCAATTGGGCTTGAGTTCATTACAAAAATCTCATGTTCCAATGAAAATTTGAAATCTCTAAGAATGTTAACATTTTTTGAATAAAGCGTATTTATCCAATCAATAAAGTTTCAATGAGGTGATTTTGATCTCTAATGTTAATCAGTACCAAACACTAAAACAAAAAATATTTTTAATAATAACTAGCTAAGTAAATAATTACCAATAAAACTATTCTTTGAGATTAAATTTTGGATCAAACTTTAGTTTTATATCATTTCAAAAGTATCTCTAGTTTTATATCAGTTCAAAAGTTCCTTAAGAAATAACTTCTTTAACAACAGAATAAATTAAAACTTGAATTTTTTGCCTAACTATATTTGTTCAAGATCCTTTAAATTTTTTCAAAGCTAACTATGGCAATTTATAACACTGAAGGCTGTTATAGCATCTCAGTATGCTCTGCAACAATATATATATTGTTGTTACAGCAAATATATTATTATTATTATTGTTATTATTATTATTATTATTATTATTATTATTATTATTATTATTATTATTATTATTATTATTATATACAACCACCAGTATGAGTACTTGACGATTCCTAACTTATAAAGGAATAGTCAATAGTTTCAAGCTCTTTATCAATGGCATGATTAATGACAATGATATATATATATATATATATATATATATATATATATATATATATATATATATATATATATATATATATATATATATATATTATATAATGATAAATATATTTTTATATTTTAACTGTAATTAACAGATTTTTACTAAAATATAGTAGTTTTTTATATAAATAGAGTTTATATAAAAAAGTTTTTTTTGAAGAGCGTCTGCTTTACTTATAGTTTTATTTGATTTGTGCCATGTTTTTAAAGTTAGTTACCAAGTCAGTAACATTAGTCTCAATTATGGGACTATCAAACATATAGTTACATATACAGTTACATCTTTTAAAATTGTGATTAAAACCCTTTTTTAACCAAGTTTTAGTTCCAAAACACAAACCTTTAACAAAGTTGTTGTGCTGAGTAACAAGTTGAGCACGGTAATTCCAGGAACTTGATGCTTCTCACTTACAAAGCAAATATTACAATTCCACAATATATCAAATTTCTTTGATATATAGTGGAACAGTTTTTCTAATTCTGATTCTATTCTCTACCAAATTCTTATCTTTAATTTATTCTTATATGAAAACTCTTATTTAGTTTATTAACTTAATCTTATGCTAATCTCAGTTCATTTTTATTTTAGTTTTTTACATTTTTATTTTAGTTCTTTTACAATATTACTAAAAACATTCCTTTTTATATTTTTTTCCTCAAATCTTATCGCTTTGAAATTTGATCCTTTTTTTTTGGTTTTTATTTTTCTTCATTTAATTATTCTTTATTTTCTGTATGCAATTTACAAGTTCTTCTTTTAACAGTATACTTGGTCTTAAAATAAAAAAAATTATTTTGCTTGTATTTCCTAAAATTTATATAGTGGAAGACTGCATCCCTGAATAAAGTTTTCATTAAGAGATATACCCAGTGGTAATGGTACATTGATTAGAATGTTGGTCTTTGAAATAAGCTAAGCCTCTCAAAACTGTACCCCACCATTTAGTTTCTCTGTGAAGCATTCCTACTTGTCAAATTTTATGTTTTAAAGTTAAAATTATCAGCAATCACTTTATTTTCTTTATAAGTTTTTGTTCAACTTCCTCACTAACAATTTGATTTTAAAAATGGTAATGATAATGACCCATATAAAACTTGTAACCTAAAGTGAAATAATTGAAAAATACAAAAAAAAAAGAAAGGAAAAAAAAAAATAGTTTCAATAGCTTCTTTTTATTGTGTGAAAGAATTTTTTCACAAAAGAGTTTTTAGTAATTAAACTTTGAATGAGTTTAATATTTTGATCTAATTGCGTTGCTTAATTTGCAATTAGATCAAATTAAAATTCGCATAAATACAATACACTTTTGAATTCAGTTTTTGTGTACATTAACTAAGCTTTTAATTAGTTAAAGTAAACTGTTTACTGTAAGGTTTGACATGTAAAATTTCCTTAATGTTTATAGTAATAAATTTTTAAAAGACTTATTGGTTAGAGATTTATTTACAACTAATAATAAATTTACTATACAAATATACACATCTATATAGATTATGTGAAACTTTAGTTGATAACTTACATTTGCCTGAACCCAAGGCTGAAACTGAAAACTGGAAAGAATAATTTTAGTGTATTCTAGATGTTACTCTTTTTCTTTCTAAATGTGGATCTTTCTGGTTCAAAAAAGGTAGCATTGTTGGCTGATGATACTTATTTTTTACAATTAACTTTTACTTCCAACTTTTCTTTGAAACCATATATCAAATCGATTGCAAATTTAACATCTGTTAAGGTTACATCTATTAAGGTTATTGTGCTCGCTACTGTCTTACTTGTGATTCTATTCTTTATCTTTTTAAATTTAAAAATTGTCTTTCTATGAAATACTGTTTCCATATCTGGAGCAGATCTTTAAATGACGCTCTTTCCTTTTAGGCAAGATGCAAAAATGCATTGTAAACATAGTTGGACCTGCTCTTGCAGCCAACCTTCAACCATTGCCACATAAAAAAAGATCACTACAAGACAAAAATGAAGATTTAAAATTTCTGGAAGATCAAGAAAGGGAAAGAAAGTTTGCTATTGGTTTAGAGAATATTAAGTATATAAAAAGGTCAATACTTTTAATTAAATAATTTATCTCTGGTTTAACGTCTGTTAATTTATTCTTTTTTTTACTAGTTCTAAAATTAAAAACTAAAAGTATAATTATTTAACTAGAAATTAGGCCAACGAAAGTATCAGGAAGAAAAATTGTTCACAGCCTAAGAATTTGATAGATGATATACCCAACAGTGAACTTATCGACACAATTCTAAGTGGGAACTCTTCAATCGAATTTGATTTTGATCCAAGTGATTGGTATCACATAAAGCTCTCTGAAAACTTAGATACAGTAACTGCAAAAATTCCAAAAGATCTTTATCCTGGTAATGTTTCACTTACTGTTACAGCCTGTTATATATTGCCAAATATTTTACAGAAGGTAACAAATGCAATTCTATACCAATCAGGTGTTGATCTTAAAGAAGTTAAAAGCAGCTACTTGGAGTACCTCTGCTAGCATCATCCACTGGTGAAGATCAGTTCTTAGGTGTAACAAATTTAATTAAGGATTATCAACTTATGTCAAAACTTAGTGGAATATGCTTTGATATAATGTCATCCAATTCTGGGACAAAAAAAGTATCAGTTTCCAGATTATCTAAAGAACTAGATTAGTATTTCTTCCAAATAGCCTGTAGACATCACTTGTTTGAATTAAGAATGCTTCATTTTTGGAAATTAGTGACCAATGACAAAACTAATGGACCTGATAATCCTCTTTTCAAAAAATTAAAAGGTATTTTTGAAGAACCTCATTTTAATTATAATTCAACTGTTCAACTGTTACGATTTGATTGGAATAAGGTTTAAAGCTCTCTTTTAAAAAAAGCAGCTAATAGGTCATTGACATTTTGCAGAACTTATGTTGGTAAACCAGGTATTATAAGAGATGATAGAGGTGAGCTTGCAGAAATAGTTTTCACTTATTTATCCCCTTTTACATATAAAGTAAGAAAAACTGGTGCTATTCATCATGCAAGATTTTTAGGAAAAGCAATTTATTATCTAAAGCTTCAACTTCTATTCAATCAACTTGCATTTGTTCAAGATAATGACAAGCTGAAAACTGAAATAAGATTTATATCAAAATTTATAGTTTGCTTTTATGCAAAATCGTGCAATCTACAATCATACAAAATCTATAATCTGAAGATGTCGTCAAAGCTCTGTTTCTTGATCTTCTGGCCATACATCAAATGCATCTGTACAAGATTGTATGTACAAATCCAATAGCTGTTGATGCTGTATTAGAGCCTCAGTATAAGCATTAGGTATTAGGATTTAACTATAATACCTCTAGCTTTGCTAGATGATGAGTTAGCATTAGACGCGAAGGCAATCAGCAGTTTTTGCATCAGCAGTTCTGTCATTTGATATATCTAGCTTCGACTACTATAAGCCTGGCAACAAAGTAAAAGTTGATATCAAGGAAATTTATAAAATAGATACAAATATTGGTAAAAAACCACCATCTTTGTCTGTTTTAGTTAATGACTTTTCTTACTTGATTTTTGTCATGATTGGGCTTGATAAGCAATGAGTTAAAGACTGGTTCCTACTTCCAAGAAACTATTCGCATACTCAGTCAAGCTTCAAAAGTTTTCAAAAATATGTTGAAACTTTGGTCATTGTAAATGACCATTCAGAGCGGTCTATAGGTATGATGGGACAGTATATACATAGATATTCCGATGAAACTGAAAAACAGAACAGATTGCTCACAGTAGACAAAGTTCGATTTGTATTTAGATCACCAAAACAAAAATCCAGTACAATTTCAAAAAGTGAATTTAATGATGATCTTGGTGTGATACAGAAAAAGATAAAGAGATTAACTTGATAACATAATTAGATAGTCAAATGTTTTTTTTTTTTTTTTGTTATGAAATTTAAAATATACATTTATCTTTATATATATATATATATATATATATATATATATATATATATATATATATATATATATATATATATATATATATATATATATATATATTATATATATATATATATATATATATATATATATATATATATATATATATATATATATATATATATATATATATATATATATATATATATATATATATATATATATTTATATATATATATATATATTTATATATATATATATATATATATATATATATATATATATATATATATATACATATATATATATATATGTATATATATATATATATATATATATATATATATATATATATATATATATGTATATATATACTCTTCATCTTTTTTATGCTAATTTAGGTTGTTTAATTTTCTATCAGAAATTAACTATTACAAACAAACTTATTTATTCAACATCAAGTTTTAAATAATAAATATCTATGTAATAATTAGCTTTTTTCAAGCCTTGTTTGTCAAAGCACGTTCAAAAACAAAAGCATATCATTGTGTTTCCTCTTTAACTATAGGAATTCAATACCATATTACTGCAAATACTTGTTAATGTTAAATCAATTTTTTTTTATATTTTTGTTTCTTTTCTATGATTCTTTCACTATTATAGTTAAATATATTTTTTATTCTATATAATTTATATACAGTAGTGTACATGTGTATATATATATATATATGTATATATATATATATATATATATATATATGCATATTTTTTATCTTTATTAATCATGTAATGTTTTTTAATTATTGAATCTGTCATAGAAAATATTTCTAAAACACAAATTAAAACCATCGCATTGGTTTGGAATGGTGGTGACAGTGGTATGTTGAAAGTTATTTTGATATTTCGAAATGAAATAAACTATATGAATGTTTCTTTTCAATTGTAAAAGTTAAAGGTAAATTTGTTTTACAGCAAAGTTTTAGACTATATCATAGTGAGGTTTTTGATCAATATAGGTGGCAAAATCAGTTTTTAAATACTGCTAAACTAAAGAAATTGGTTGTTTAAACAATGGTAAATTGTCAATGAATATATATAGCATTAACTACATTAGGCTTTAACAATAAACTATAGAATATGCAAAGTTGATCGTTAGTTGTTGTTGTTTTTTTGTTATCCTATTAAATTTTAAATTTTATTTCTGTTACTCCTTTGATCAGACTTCTGTATGAGTGACACCATCCATACTAATCATTAAGTTATTATAATAAGAAATAACATATCATTTTACTTATTATTATTATAGTCTTTATTATTATTTATAATTATTTTTTGTTATTATTATTATTATTGTTATAAATTATTACTATTGCTTATTATTTTATAATTATTATTGATATTATAATTTACCTTATCATTGTAAAAATGATTTTAAAATTGAAAATAAATAGCTTGTTGTTGTTGTATTGTTTTTAGTGTAAATAAAGTGTATAATATAAAACCTTCAATTATACCAATATTGTGTTAATTAACACAGGATCTCACATGCACTGAAGTATTGCGGGATCCAGTCGGATTGAGGAATCCCACTTTGCGGAGTTGTAATCCCTAAAATAAATAAAAAAATAAACTTTATTGAAAATTTAGTAATCTTTTTTCATCATACAAAAGTAAAATTTCTTTTTAGTTAAACATATGATGATGCTCACTATAGTTAATGCAATGTAGCCACTCAAACAACTTTAACTATGAGGTGCTATTTTGGGTTATTAATTTTGCATGCTAGAATCAGTATGTTATGCAAAGCTTTGTCCAGTTTTACAAATGATATTCAATGACCCCCACAATGCATAAAATCCTTATTCATGGCTGTATTGTTATAGAGCAAGCTTATCTGCATATTGGTTAGCTATCTGAAAAAGCACCTGAAGCACAAAATAAATTTTTTAATCTTTACCGGCAAAATAATGCAAAGATCTCCAGAGAGTCTTGTAACCTTGATGCACTAAATAGATTACTACTTAGTTCAAGCCCAGTTTTAAGTGGCATGAGAAAACTACCAATAAATAAAACTAAATCATTCTTGTAAGAAACCTGATATGGCTGGTTTACCTAATAAAAAATCTGATGAGTTTAGAGCAAACAGGAATGTCTTCTGATGAACTCCGTCTACTTGCATAGTGCTTTTTTGCAGAAGTTATTTTTATTTAAAATAAAAATTACTCTGAAAAAGCTAATAAGAAGAAATTATTCTTAAGTTATTTTACGATATACACAAATACTTGTGGTAACATCCATATTCTGTTCCATAATTTAAAGGAACTAGATAGTAGGCAATAATTATAAATATTTTATTTTACCCATCTTATATTTTAAGTTATTTAAATAATTCATCATAATCCATGATGACATCCTTAAATAAAGTAATTTAATATATATTTATAAAATATTTACTCTCTTTATACTAAATGGTAAGCGGTTAAATAAATATTTAACCATTTACTATTTTGTTTAAACAAAATAAATATTTTTTAAATAATATGTTTGTTTATGTTGACTTAAAAGTAAGTCAAATAACTTCATATAAATCGTTAATAAAAACCTTTAAATAAAGTATCAATACGCAATCGGCATTGATGAGATATGAAGTGTTTGTTATGAAAGATTCAAAAACCTTGCTTATGATAGGAAGAAGAATAATGGGACTGATGTTGCTTTCCAGCAGGCTGGAAAACAAACACCTTCTGATAAAAATTTAGTAGCAGAAAGTACTTTTTTTTGCCACTGAAGAAATGAAAAAAAAAAATCAAAATCAAATCAGCAAATAGAAAAAAGGTTGTTTACCAGTTCTAAATGAAGTGTCAGCATTAAACAGAAAGAAATCAATTAACAAAAACACAAAGCGAAGTTATTAAATAAATTTCTTTTCTTTTTCTAACTTCAAGTTAAATAAGTATATTTTCTTTTTCAAACTTCAAGTTAAATAAATTTATTTAATAAATAAAGTCAAGTAAATATGAGTTTCTGGAATTAAAAACAAATGTAAAAAAACTCAATGAAAAAATTTAAAAAAATGAATGAAGACTAAGCATTGAAACATTTAAAGGGATGGATATTGTATAATGGAACAAAAAGATGAACCAAATAGCTAAACTGGTGACAAAAGAACCAAAATTTTATTAACTCAAAAAAATAATTAATAACAAAGATAATGATAATGATAAAATAAATTTAACGAAGGTCACAAAAAAAATAAGTAAATTGAAAAAATGAAACATCTAATTTTGACGAAAAGACTGCAAAAATTAAACATGATTTGCAGAGACACCTACAACATGTCTTTATATTAATGTATAGTGGCAATAAAAAGTATTACAAAATCAGCTTTGCTGAATGAATTTATCAAACAAACTCCAGCAACCCCTGAATAGAAATTACTTGAATCAATGTTTATGTGACGCATTATAAACAATTAAAGGACTTGGACATTAATCATTTGCATAAAAGGCAAAAAATAGAAAATAAATTGGATTAAGAAATGTTCAACATCAAGCTAAAATGTCTACAAATTGATGAAGACGACTTGTTATGCTTATGGAATCGGTTGCAAAATTTTTATTACTTGTCTTACAATAATAATTATTCAATTAATTTGCCGAAAGGTCTAACAGTTACAAATCTGATTGTTAAAAATTACCATGATAAATCGTACAATGGAAACAAATCATCTACTAACAAAATTATCAAAATAATATTGGGTTATATGAGGATGAGAAGAAATCTGTAATGTAGAATCAAAATGCAACAAATGCAAAAAAATAAAATGTCTACCTGCTCAATAATTGATGGCTCTTTGCCAGCTATTCATTTGAAGTATCTGCTACTTGCATTTTCTAGAGTTGGTTATGATTTTGCTGGACCATTTCTTACAATGCAAGGTTGAGGGAAAACCTGACAAAAAATATACTTATGCTTGTTTACTTGTTTGTTATCATGAGCAGATATCACCTTGAGATAGCATACTATTTAGATACTAATTCATTTCTTAATTCTTTTTATTGATGAATAGATGAGTATTGCCATTAGAAGTTATGACGGACAATAGAACTAGCTCTATTGGCAGATCTTATGAACTAAAAGAAATCAACAACTTAAATAAAAATACAATAACCAGCTCTACAGCTAATAAAGGAATTTAATAGCACTTCAATGCCTTTCATCTGGGTGGTGTATTTGAAATAATGGTTAAGGAGGCAAAATGTGCAGTAACTTCAACATATACCAATATTTAGACCGTGTTTTCTTGAGTTTGATATATAAAAATGTTCGATTGGCAGGATTCTATCAAAGAGGGGGAGAATGATTAGAGGAAGAGATTATTTTTATGTTATTTTATGCTATTCACAAATTACTTAGGGTAACTTACATATTTCGT
Source organism: Hydra vulgaris (assembly GCF_022113875.1). NCBI lineage: Eukaryota > Metazoa > Cnidaria > Hydrozoa > Anthoathecata > Hydridae > Hydra > Hydra vulgaris. Next base: position 49,565,214 of record NC_061162.1, on the reverse strand, counting down.
TTTACGGTTAAAAAGAACCAGATAGTAAACATTATTTAATAACTTATTTATATTAACCATAAAATATTGTAAGTTATGTAACATTTTACCAATTTTTATAAATAGAATAAATAATTTAAAATGTAATATGTTTATTTATGTTCACTTAAAAGTTGATTAACTTAATGTAAACAATTAAAAAAAGATTTTTAAATAAAGTATTTATACTCAATCTGTATTGTTTTTTAGTCATCATTGGATCAGAAACATTTGTTTTCATATTAACATTTTCCGTAGTTAATTTACACTGTTTCATATAGTAATAACAAGTGCTTCTCAAAATTTAGTAAAAAATAGTACAAAAAATAGTTTTGACTGCCTAAATTGATCAAATGCCTTATGTATAGGGGAGACTGGGGTAAGTTAAAACATTTTTTTTTAGTTATAAACTTGTGGTGGCATATATATATATATATATATATATATATATATATATATATATATATATATATATATATATATATATATCTGGATTTAATGGTCCGATATGCTCAGTATTATCAGATTCTACATTTGAATAAAGGCAAAATATCACAATCCAAATTTATATAAAAAGTCACAAGTATTGTTATTATTATTACCAGTAGCCAAGACAGGAAGTTCTTAACTGATAGTTGCTAAAGCAGGAATCATAAATCAAACAACCATGAATCAATCTTCACAATCACATTAAGAAGTTTTGAAAAACTTCTAGAGTAATGTGTAAGTTGTTTTTATTGCAGTTCCAATGCGTCTTTTGTACCTCATAAGCGCATTCTCTTCTTCCATAAAAAAAGCATTTCTGTTGTTGTGGTACTTCACAGTTAAACTGGTTTGGGTGCTTGGCATTGCTTTGACTTTGATGCAGTATCTTCTGAGTGTCTTATTAGGAATGTATACTGCAATAAATCTACCATAGTCTACTGCAACTCCTCTGCATTTCTCTCCATTTTCAACTACTTTTTTGACAGCATCAAGGATCGTATCGCTTGATGTCATACTTTTTGCTGGTGTCTTTTTGTTTATAATATCGCATTCTAAAAATAATTTATTAACGCCAATAACTCTTTCACTACTGCAGTTTTACAAAATTTCTGATAGTGACCGCAAATAGTTTTCAAGAAAAATTAGAATCATATATTGAAAAGATAATAAAGATCAAATTTCTTTGGAAAACTAATCAAAAAAACTTTTAAAATGTTCAAGTTTTGAATGCACAACATTTTAAACATATATTTGTAAAGAGTTGAAAACCATCGTTTTCAACTCTTTAATATCAAGAATTAAATTGATATTAAAAAGCTGCAACCAATGGTTTGTGTTCAAAATAATAAAGAACAAGCCACTGTCAACGACATGCAATAGCAAGATTTAAATAAATGAAAACACATGCTAAATAATAAGATCCTTGATTTAAACTCTAATTAAGTATTCCATTATGGATAATTATAAAATAACAAAAATAATCTATGAGCGATAATAGAAGGAATACAATTAATGCTATAAATCAAAAACGTTCCAACAAACCCCTATTACAATGTTCCAACAAACCCCTATTTAACCAGTGCATTCTAATACGATTTAATAAATATCCCATGCTCAAAACCCTATAAAAAGTACATTAAAAGAGAGCCAACAAAAAATACTACTTAAATATTATCAAACTATTTTATTATCTTTTATAATACAAGATTACAATTAATAATACAAAAATCACAAAAAGTTACTTTCATATGTAAAATTCTCTAAAATCTTGAGCAACAACTTAATTTTTGCAATTTATTTTATCCAACAACAAAATAGTATGTATTTTAGTTCTTGAAACCTTTGTTTCTTGTTTGTAATAATAAACTGCTTGTTAGTTGGCGCAAAAGTTCAATATTTTAACTAAAACTGTGTTCTGACTAACCCCGGTCTCCCCTAAACTAGAAATTTAATTCATTTTATATAGAGAGAGATGCAATTTTTTTTTGGCATGAAAATTTGATTAATTATAAAATTTGAAATGAAAATTGTTCATTAAAATACTGCAATTGTTTTTAATGAACAAATTTTTCTATTTTAACATTTTAATAATTAATTTAGACTGGTTTGTGCTTAGTTGGTTTGGCGAGCGTATTGAAACAAGATAAATCTGGTAATAAAAATGTGGAAAATGTAGTTTTAGGTGAGTCTGTTTTAAATAATTCTTTTTGAAATAAATTTTCACAATATGTTTTTTTTCTTTTAATCACTTGCAGTTAGTCATATTTTGACAACAACAACAACAACAACAACAACAATAACAACAACAACAACAACAACAACAACAACAACAACAACAACAACAACAACAACAACAACAATAACAACAACAACAACAACAACAACAACAACAACAACAACAACAACAACAATAACAACAACAACAACAACAACAACAACAACAACAACAACAACAACAATAACAACAATATAGTAGCACAATTATAAAACAAACATAATAACAAAAACACAAAACTGGTTTTGATACCAGTAAAAAAAATTATATCTCAGTTATGTATAATTCTTTCTATCTGTAAACTAATGATTAATACAGTAAATTTTTAATCATTTAAATTTAAGAAATTAAAATCATGTTTTAACAATTAAAGCAATGATAAATGCAACTAAATAAAGAAAAAAAGAATATAATTAGATAATGTTTGAATGTATTTATAAAAATAAGAAAGTAAAATCATTACTTTCAAGACTGTTGTTAGTAGTTAAAAACTTAGTAAATTATCTAGTGACTAATATTAATAAGTATTTTAAAAATAATTCCTTATAATAAATTAGTAATTGTATCATTAAATATCTAGGCGTAAGATAGTTGCAAAATTGTAATTCAATTGAAAAAAAAAAAATAACAGATATCATCTTAGGTTGATGATGCTGATGGGCATACTAAGGAAATTAAAATTTGTAACTTGTAAAAAGTATGATAACTCAACCAATTGAAGTAATAATGTTTAGATTTCATTATAGCAACATTTATAAACATATAACAATTTTTGTTGAACTATTTTTGAAACAAAAAAGCAAAATGTCTTTTATAAAGTAATATTTATACCGTCCAAAAATTTGAAGACAGGGTAAAAAAAAATTTAATTTTACTAATATTTCAGCACATAAATTACTAAAGCACACATATTATATACTAGTTAATAAGTTTTCATGTTTACTATTATGTTTTGAATGGATATCAAGTTTAATCAGCATTTTTTAATAAATTAAAATTATAACTATATTTGATGAGTTTAAAAAATTTGTGGACAAAGCGTTTATATTTAAAAAGTAGGTTTCACTTAACCATATTTGATCATAGCATGTTAAAAATGCAAAATCTCATTACTATTTTGTAGAAATATCTCTACAATCAAGAACCGCTTTGCATCTAAGAGGCGTAAAGTCAACAAAATATTTTGAAACAAATTGTCTATGTGTTTGAAGTTGTTTTGCTCATGTTATATCCATCCATAAGGCATATTGTCCTTTGCATAGGTAACACAATGCTCTTAAATATATATTTGTATATCTCTTGATCAATAGTTCCAGTATATCAATGGAGCAGATCAACACCATCCTAACTGGAGCTTCACAAAACTTTTACATTACCTCATCCATGTTTTATGGTAGGCAGTTGCAATTAGGGATTAAATTTTGTATTTACTATTGTCAAAAAAATTTGATTCCATCTGAATCGAACTAAGTTTTCATCCCTAAAAATAATTTTTGACCAATTTTCACTAGTCCACTTTAGATGCCATGATGTTAATTCTTCTAGGACATTTCAGTTTTCAAGGAAAACCAAAATGTCTGAAAAAAAAGCTTTACCCCTTCTAAACCCATATGCTTTATGCTTTACCCCTTCCAAACGCATTTTCATGTTGCAAACAAAGTTTTAGAGTAGAAAATTTACATTTCATTCCATAAAAACGCTTTATTTGTTTATTTCAATCAATAGCCTAATAAATGGGCCTAATCAAAAACGTTCCAACAAACCCCTATTACAATGTTTCAACAAACCCCTATTTAACCAGTGCAAATTTTCATGCCCATAAGTAATAAATTTTTTATGCTTAGTATCATGAGCGTTTTATTCTGACAGTATGTTGTTTTGCCTGCATTTTTTTCGAGTCTTTGTGGTTCCTTAAGTTCATATCTCTTCATAATTTGTCTATCAGCAAATTATCAGAATTTTTAATTATAAAAAAACACAACTTATTTTTTGCAAAATGCATCAAAGTTCTCAAAACTGATGCTGACAAAATAAGAATTAATGCAGGAGAAAACTTCACTATTCTTGCGAAAGCAAATTCCTTTAGAAACACAGTTCTAGAAAAAGAAATGACAATTAAAGAGCTTGATATTTCACTAAAAAACCTTGGATAATCTAAGAAAGAGTTAGAAGTGTTTGATAACCTAGTGTACCTATATTCAATATGAAATATTTTTTAACTTTACAGTACTAGATGCGACTATATTATAACATAAATTTATATTTATATATAAAACATATTTTGAAGACAATATAGATTGTTTTTTTGTTTTTTTGAAAAACCTCAAATTATCCTTTAAAAGTCCTGGAAATATCCTTGAATTTAGTTAGCTTTTGGCTGGCCACCCTGCAACAAAAGTAAAAACAGTTGACACAATACTAAAAAGACATTGTCAAATTATAGATAGAATTTATGAAGCATTTAATGCAACTTCCATTGAGGAAAGTTGAGTGCTGTTGCAATTTTGGAGCCTTTCAAGGCTTGCATTAAAGCTGTTGACAGATGGAAAGTAGATTACATTATCTGGGAAGCAAATCCATGCTTCCAATTCCAAGCAATTTGTTACTTCATTAAGAATATTAATTATTCCATGTTTTAGCCAAAAAATTAAAATGAATTAAATTGCTGTGCTATTTATCCCAGGAAAATCACTCTATATGATTAACTTTTAGTGTAATTCTAAAAGGAGGAAAGTACAAGATTATTATGTCACTACTGCAAATTTTTGAATAAGGTCATCTCATTTATGTCGATTGACTTAAGATGTGAGGTCAAGTTCGGCAATCTGGATGGGTAGCTTTTTATTTTCAGTTTGTGCAATATTTTTGTGGCTCTGTGCTATATTTTCACAATAACTTGCTTGCCTTTTACCAAATGAGGATTTCAAGCTGGAATTGCAAATTAAAGTAGAGGACAAACATAGTTAGAGTATAGTTGTTTCCACTTTGATTAAACTTATATTATATATATAATTTTTATGTTGCTTCGTAATCAATAATGTGGTGATATGTATATACATGTACACACATGCCTTTACAATGAAACAACACTTTAAATAAAGAAACCTGGAGAACCATAACTATTTTCTGAAAAATTAATAAAAGAACAGGAAATATAAAAACAATCTATCAGATTTTTTTTACATTTCCTGTTCTTTTATCATTTCTTTTTTTTTTTTAAACTTA
>NC_061162.1:49463267-49558711 GCF_022113875.1 Hydra vulgaris | reverse complement strand
GTCAGCAGACTTGTGAGCTCCTTGAAATGGCACGCAGGCAATAATAACCTTCTGAAGCACAAATGATTTTTCCATCCAATGAAGTGTCACAGAAAGATATGAGTCTGAAAAATGCAAATAGAAATGTTATACATTTAAAAGCTTATCACAAAGGCCAATCACATATTTAAATATTGCACACATATGTTGGCATTAATTAGATCAACATAATAAACTAAATATTTATATAGAAAATATCCTTGTCCTAGATTTCAAAATTTAATTACAATTCCTAGAAAGGCAACAAGTATTTTTGAACAAGGCTTACAAAAGATTGAATATTTTAGAGTTGCAAAAGCATACTTATTCTCACTTAATTCTTTCCTCTAATAAATGCAAGTTTTTAAATTTTACAGACCAATGAATTGAAATAAAAAATCTGAAAAATATTTTTACACAATCACCTGAAGATGCAGAAGTCCTCATGTCAGTGGTGACAGCAGCAGTTGTGCTGTGTTCTAAAGACTTTTTAACAACATGGTCAACTTGTTTTTTGACATGGGAATGCAACAGTGGCAGCTTGTACCTAGAAAATGTATTTCAGTTTTATCACTTGGAAACAAACTTTTTAAATAAGTTGTGGGATGCTTAATGACACATTTTGGAGCAAAAATGTTTTTGCCCAAAACTTGAAACCATCACTTGTGATGTGATTGAATGACAATCCTGACATTGCGATGTATGTCATTACAACATCAAATTCCAGTTGCCTTGGATCAAATTTTGGATAAGTAGCATGAAGAAATGCTGAGGTTGGTTTCATTCCACTGCAAAAAATTATAAATTTTTGATAAAATATAAATAACCTCACTTTTAATAACCCAAAAAATTTGCCTGAATTTTTTAATTTTTTCAAAACTTTTAATTAAAAAATAAACAAACTCTTAATAAGTATAATATTTTCCATTTAAATAATTATTGATTACAGACACAAATTAAAGAAGACACAATAAAATTTTGAAAATTGAAAAATTATCACCTGAACAGAGTATCAGTTTTTGTGCACTTTGATCGAGGCAAAAGGGGCAATTTAGCATCAACTTCAATTGCTTGACTGCACTCAGCTTCATACTGTTTGTCCTCTTCCAATGCTTTAGAAAGTTCGACTGTATCTAAATCAGCCTAAAAATGTAAAATGTTGTAAATTTTGTTGTTAGTTAGTTTTTTTGTTGTTAGAATCCTATTTATTTTTTAAAGAAACAATTTAATTTTACTTGATATAAACACATGACAATATTGTAAGAATTGTTCAAAGGTTACAATGGCATGAAATATCTTTCTCTTTATTGGAAGTGTTTGTTTGTAGAGCTTGGCAGCAAGATCCTTGTGACAACTTTTCAAATGGCTATGAAGAAATGAAGTTGAACCACGAACCTGCTTAAGCACTCTTGGACAATGCTTACACTTGATTCTTGCTTGGTGTTTTTTCTTCTCGTCTTCTCTTTGATTTAAACACTGAAAATGCTCCCATAAGTTCACATTATGAATTAATAAACCAGCCCTGCTCTTCTGTAATGTGGCCTCACCTTCTGATTCTTTGGCACCAGCTTGGTTTGGTTGAGCTGACATTTTGTTCAATAAAATTTTAAAGTTCAGTATTCTAAATCACTGTTGTTTGTCTACAACTCACGAAGTCGCAAAGAACGTGATAAATTCCCACCAAAAATTTGTGTACAGCGATACACAATTTTTTAGTTATGATAATTTAAAAAAAAAATGACTTAAAAACTGAAAAGAATGCTCATAACATCTCATGTTATAGCAATGACATTTTTCTTAAAATGCATGCAATAATTTCATATTATATTATTACATAATAAACGAATTTTGTTTGTATTATTAACATAGAGATCGTGTTCTAAGCTGGATGAAAATTTTTTTCTTAAATTGCAAATTAAAAACAAAAATGATCTCTAGAATTCTGCAATATACCATTTAAGACCACAGTAAACCGGCCAATCCTGCGTAAAAATTACGCAGCTCGGAAAACCGCAAAAGCCGCGTAAGTGCGGAATTGGTCGAAGTCATGCGTAAGAAACGCAGAAGCCTATATATATATATATATATATATATATATATATATATATATATATATATATATATATATATATATATATATATATATATATATATATATATATATATGTATATGTATATATATATGTATATATATATGTATATGTATATGTACATATATATATATATATATATATATATATATATGTATATATATATATATATATATATATATATATATATATATATATATATATATATATATATATATATATATGTATATGTATATGTATATATATATATATATATATATATATATATATATATATATATATATATATATATAATATATGTACATATATAAATTTATTAGTTTAGCAAAATATTAACTATCCCTTTCACAAATACCTACGTAACTACCATTCTATCATAAATCATTCATACCATAAATCACTATATTAAAGCATTCATAACTACCATTCTATTTGCAGATATTACTACACCTGTTTAGCACTACTTTTAGTTTATTTTTAACTCTTTAAGTGATTTGGGTAATTAGATTAAACATACTATAACATCTATGAGTTTTTCTTGTTTTTCTCATTTTAAAATACACAATTTCTATGCATGTTTTAGACCATTATTCTGTTAAAATATTGAATATTACACATTAATTTTTTTTCCAGAAGGCAAAACATGGTCTTGCAATTATTGTAAATATAATTGTTTATTAAGTTAGCTATCTTCTTTTACTATTGCTTACTAATTTACTTACTTTTAAGTTCCTTTTCTAAGTAGAGGTTAGTATAATTTTTCTTATACTTAAAGTTCTCTTTAAAGCCTTTGATCTCTTGGTTGAATTAAGGCTAGAGATAGTGTTTTGATAAAATTACTCATTTTGAGCAGATGTTAACTGCATCTTTAAGCCTAAGTAGTTAACATCTACTCATTTTGAGCAGATGTTAACTACTTAGGCTTAAAGTCTTTGCCTGAAAGGCCCCAATGAGGGCCTTTCAGGCAAAGACTTTAAGCCTAAGTAGAACAATTCTTTTGACCAGCCTGACACCATTTTTTTATTTATTATGCTGATGTTGGTGTAAGCTTGTTTTATATTGTTTCTTTTCTAGGATGATGAATGCTGAATGAGTCTATTCATAGATTTTTGCTTACCTTTTTGATAGTGCTCATGGAACTTTTCCTATTGTCTCCTAATAAGATTACATCTATAAAATTCAATTTTATTTGTTCTGAGGTAGTATGGTTTTTTGAACTCTGTTTTTAGGTAACAGTTCATTATTTAGATACCATGCTCAATCTATTAACAAGTTAAGTTCTTCTAAACTTAAGCCATGAACAAAGTAACCATAAGTGCTTAATATAAAATACCATTACCATCATCTTACTGTTTCGATATATATTTTACAAATATTTATAATCTTTGAGGTGACTCTCCATATTTTGAATCTTACTTCTTGCAAATTTGATTTGCTTGCTCTTTGTGAGACTAATTTGATTTTGGCTGTTTCTTAAAGGCTATTATCCTTTGTTTTGCCAAGACTCCAATAGTCACATGCTTGGTTGGGCATATACTTACACATCAACTCACCTATTTGTTGAGAAATCAAGTTTGAATTCTCTTATCATTCTTTTACTTCCATCTGTTTAAGTATCTCTTCATTTTTATCATGTTTTCTATTGTACTCCTTTTTCTCAAGACTGCATACTTTAAGATGTAATTTCAGATCAATTTTTCTCTATATCCCTCTACCATTATAGTTGTTATTGGTGACTTAAATGCTAAAGGGTCTAAATCTTATAACCTCTGTGTTATCCATCTATTTAACCCAGATGGTTAATTTAATGACTCATTTTCCAGGAAACTCTATTCACTTACCTTCATTCCTTAATTTGTGTCATGTCTCTGACCTTAGCTTCTGTTTTGTTTTTCCTTGTTCTCCTTTAGGTGGTTCCGACCATGCAATGATCTCAATAGTTTTTTATCTCATACTTCTTCTTTGGACTTAATCATTTCACTACTTACTAAGAATCTAGAGCTGATGTTTCTCCACTGATAAATTTGTGTCCCCTGTGTAACAACCTGGATCCAGGCAGGTATAGAAACTTTATTCCTTCTTTGTTAGTTTCAAATCAAACCTCATCTTACTTCATGGTTTCTTGTGCTGCTGCTATATCTAATCGTAATCATTTTTATTTTAAATTTTTTTCAAATGTTTCTTGCAAACAAATTTTTTTTATTAAGTAAAGCAAGAAGTGAATTCAAAAAAGTATTTTCTTATATTTAACATTGTTGTCAGTTTACAAAGTCTTTTATCTTATCTTAAAAGTTGGACTATACAGACTTTTGGAGTTTAACAAAAGAAAGTTGAACATTCAATTTGCTAAATCAATTACTATTCCCAAGGTTAAGTCAGAACTATTTGCAAACAACTTTTCTTTTAGTTTGATTCTTGAATCTAATAGCCATACTCTTTCTACCATCCCAGTTAAACAAATTAACCCATTGTGAGACATCCAAATCACTTTGGCTTTCATTGCTAAAGTTATTGTTTAAATTCTTTTAAACCTTGTGGTCTGGACAGCATTTCTGACATACAAAGATTTACTCCTGATTTTTAGTCTAATTACTTACTCTCTGACAATCAAAATGGTTTTTGAGCTTTTCTTTTTATGACTAACTGCTCTTACTGAAAGGTATTATTGTGCATTAGATAGGGTGACAAGGTAAGGGCTAGTGCTCTTAGTATATCTAAAGTTTAAAAATATATTTGAGATCATCAAGCCGTTTTTTCTAGCTGCAGTATTAAAATAATTCTTGAAGGCCAACAATCTTCTTTATTTCCAGTAACTTCTAGGGTTCCTAAAGGTTCTGTCCTTGGTCCTCTATTATTTCATATCTACATAACTTATCTTCCTGACAATTTTACATCTAAAGTAGCTGTATTTGTTGACAACTTAAGTTTATATTTTTGTCTTGAGAAAAAGTCTTACCGCTTTGATTGCTTAGAACAGACAGCTAATCTTCTCTTCTGTTACAGCTTAGGGTTTGTAATGGCTTGTGAACCTGTTTTTTTAGTCAAGTTTGAGTCCCAAACTTTGTAAGGTTGCTTCTCTTTCTCTTTTCTACAAATACATGTTTGCTGCCCAAAAGCTATTATCTTTAGTTTAGTCAACCAAAATTCCTCACTTGACTCATCATTCAGCTGATTTGTATCCTTATACAGTATCTGACTCTTCATGCTCCTTAAACTTTGATTTATCTAGTTTTTTTCCCCACACTCCTTTTGTACTCTTTCTTATTATTACATTTTCCTTGCTCCTAGATTAATATTATGTGTGTGTGCAGCCTTGTTTGGAGTGACTTATTATTTTTTTGGTCTGACAGCTTGAAAAATAATTTAAAAGATTATCTCGCTAGAAACTAACATTATTTATTACACTACTATATTAATAAAAGTAGATTTTTGAAACGTTCTAAAAGTGCTACAGTTATTATATTTTAATGATTAACGTTAGAAATTTCTTGCAGAAAAAGTCAGAACGCTTGCTTTATAAGCAGGAGATCCGAGTTCAAAATGAGTCTTGGAGAAATTTTGCGTCATGGTAAGGAAGCAGGCGTGAACTTCCTGGTTAAATATACTTCCGCAGTACTCTGTGACAAAACCATTAGATCTTCTTGGGGCATCTAAATAACAATAAAATGTATAAATAAATTTGTATGTATATATATATATGTATTTTATACATATATATATATATATATATATATATATATATATATATATATATATATATATATAATATATATATGTATTAAATACATATATATATATATATATATATATATATATATATATATATGTATTTTATACATATATGTATGTATTTAATACATATATATATATATATATATATATATATATATATATATATATATATATATATATATATATATATATATATATATAAATATATATATATATATAAATATATATATATATATAAATATATATATATAGAGAGAGAGAGAATAATAATAATATATAAATATATATGTATGTATATATATATATATATATATATATATATATATATATATATATATATATATATATATATATATATATGTATATGTATTTTATACACATATATATATATATATACATATATATATATATATATATATATATATATATATATATATATATATATATCTTAAAAATATAAAAATATCAATTAATACAAATTCTCTCAATACTATTGTTAATTTGTTTGAAATTTTTGCTGGATTATAGTTACCAACATCATCAGCTGTAATATCGTAATTAAAAATTACAATTAAGGTTAAAAAGCTCCAATGATTTTATTAATAATAATTGTACTTTTTAATTACGATATTATAGTTGATGATGCTGCTAACTATAATCCAGCAAAAATAATACAATTTAAGTATTATATTATATTTTCCTTACTCTCAGATTAATATTATGTGTGTGTGCTGCCTTGTTTGCAGTGAGTTTTTATTTTTTTGGTGTTAACAGCTTGAAAAATAATTTGAAATGATTAGCTCATTAGAAACTAACATTATTTATTACACTACTGTACTAATAAAAGTAGATATTTGAAATGTTATTAAAGTGCAACAGTTATTATATTTTAATGATTAACTTTAGAAATTTTTAACAGAAAAAGTCAGAGCGCTTGCTTTATAAGCAGGAGATCCAGGTTTGAAATGAGTCTTGAACATATTTTTGCGTCATGGTAAGGAAGGAGGTGTGAACTTCCTAGTTAATTGTACTTCTGCGGTGCTCTGTGACAAGACCATTAGGTCTTCTTGGGTTATCTAAATAACAATAAAATGTATATATAAATATGTATATATATAAATATGTATATATATATATATATATATATATATATATATATATATATATATATATATATACATACTTTTTGTGTGGTTCTCCTCTGATATTAGAAGATGGACCTTTTAGAGTTTAAGAAAAAGTTTTTGAATTTGGATGACACCAGTTTACTTAATTTAAATTTGTTTTTATTTTATTATATTGAATGAGGTCCCCTCTAATTATTCTGGATTCGAGACTTTTTAACTTTAAAATTAATAAACGTTTTTCATAAGAATTGTGCTTGAGAGCTTGGACAAGCTTTATAGCTTTTTGCTGAACTTTTTCAGGTTATTTTATTTCATTTTTCGAATGTGGGTTCACAAAATTCTAATTCAGGTCTAACATAAGTTGTATAAAGTTTAGTAAAGGAATCAATTGACCAGAATTTAAATGTTCTCTTTAGTGTACCTAGTTTTGAGAAAGCTTTATTGTTTATTGTTGTGATGTAGTCTTTCCATTTAAGATTATTTCTTATGTTGATACCTAGGTTACGTTCCTGTGTTGTTTCATTCAATTTGATGATTGGGTTGTTATATATAGTGGGACAGCTTGGTTTATTTGGTCAACTAAGTTTTTTGATTTGGTACTGTAAACTTTCATAATTTTACATTATTTGTAATTCAATTTCATGCTCCAATTTTTTGTCTATTCAAATATTTTATTGAGATCAATTAGTAGTTTATGATCTACTGTATCAAATGCTTTAGCAAAGTCAAGGTAAACCACTAAAGCATAAAATCCACTGTTTAAAGCATCGGTTATTACATTTATTAATTCAAGTAAATTTGTGATTACTGATTTACCTATTGTGAATCCATGTTATTCTTTAGCTATTAAGTTATGTAGGTTTAAGTAACTTGTTATGTCATCTTTTATTATTTTTTGCATTATTTTACATATAACTGAAGATGATGAGATAGGTCGATAATTTGTTGGATCTTTTTTCTTTCCTTTTTTTGGAATCGCTGTGATATTTATTTGTTTCCATAGTTGTGGTGTATGCGTTGATAAATAATAAACTGACAAATAATAAAGTGGCAGGCTAAGAGCAGAACTACAGTTTTTTAAAATATAAGGGGAAACATAATCTTAATACATATATGTATATATTAATGCATTTTACCATCACATTTAAATTTGGTCAGATTTAGACTTTTAATCTTTAAAATACTAAGTATATGTGTATATATATATATATATATATATATATATATATATATATATATATATATATATATATATATATATATATGACACTATGGTGACACCATTTTTCAAAATAATATGACTAATAATAAACATATAGATACATAAAACATAGACACACATAAAGTAAACGTTTTAAATTTATATATGTTTGTAATAATAAAAAAGAAAAAAAAAAAAAAAAAATTAAGGATAATTATTATAGTAATAGAAAAAATTTATAAAAAAATTTTTTTCAGAATTTTTTTAAATTGATTTTGATTAATATTAAGAAAAGATGACAAAGGAGTTTGGAGTTAGAACTTATTGAACTCATTCACAATACACGCAAGGCTCTTGTTCCATTCACAGATGCACTGATACGCATCAGAATTTTTACCATACTTTTAAGTTTTATATGATGGTACAATAAGTTTTCCATTATTTATATTTCGCGTAGAGTGTATATGAATTAGTCTACTTTCTATAGAAGAATGTAAAGTTTTATTTAGAGAGTTAAAAACAAAAAGAAGATTAGCAAACTTTACTAGCAAATGAAAGGTTAGAATTTTAAGTTTTTTAAAAGAATCTGATGTATCTGATTTGAAAGGTTGAAAGTTTATTATTCTAATGGATTAGCGTTGAGATGACATTAGTTTGTTAATATGATAGTTGCCAGTTTAACCCCAAACTTGAAAACAATAACTAAGATGAGATGAAAATAATGCTAACTTTAATAATAACTGTATAATATATAGATAATAAATAAAACTAAAATTAAAAAAAAATTAAAAAATTAAAAAAAAAACTATATAATAAATAAATAAAATAATAACTAAGATGAGGTGAAAATGAAGTAAATATTTAAGAGTAACTTTATTGACATAATTTCGAATTACTGAAAGCATACCATTTGCACGATTAAGTTTCTTGTGCAACTCATCGATATGGAAGTTCCACGAAAGATTGCAATCAATTAACACACCAAGCTATTTAAAACCCTTGAGGGAGATAGTTGTTTATTATTTATTTTGATTTTAATTTCAACGTTGTTACAGTTTTTTCTAGGAGATATAAAAAAATTAGATCATTCTTTTCGGTGTTAAGACATATTAAATTGGCATTTAACCAATGAACTATACCTTTAAGATCCGAATTTATATTTTTACATAGACAATAGTACGATTTGTTGACATGCAAGAGATTGGTATTATCTGCAAATAAAAAATGATCCGACAAGAAGCGAACAGAGTTATTTAGATCATTAATGTAAATTAAAAACAAAAGAGTGTCAAGAACAGAACCTAGAGGAGCACCACATGTAACACGTTTGTTACTAGAAGTATAACCATTAATACTTACATATTGTTTCCGGTCCAAAAGATAAGATCGAAACCAATCACTTACAACTCCACAAGTTCCATAATGCTTAGAAATCAAAATGCTATGATCAACGGTATCAAAAGACTTTTGTAAATTGATAAAAACACCACAAGCAAAATGACCAGTATCAAGAGTTTTTCTAATTTTTTCAATTATACATATCAGTGTGTGGCAGGTAGAATGGTTTGATCAAAAACCAAATTTAAACTCATTTAAACAGTTAAATGAGTTTAGAAATGAGTACACTCTAGAATGCATTAATTTTTCAAGAAGTTTACTAATGTTAGATAAATAAAGAGAAATAGGTCTATAGTTTGTACATAAAAGTTTAGAGCCGTTTTTGAAAATTGGAATAATACAAGATAATTTTAAAATATCAGTAAAAATTGCATTTATGTATGAGATATAAAATAGTTTGGAGAGAATATTTTAAAATTCATAGTTAAAATCAATAAGAATGTTTGTAGGAATACTGCTTGGACCTAATGGTATTCTCGGCTTCAATTTAGATATAAGAAATGAAATTTCATGAATGTTTGTTGAAGATAAGAGTAGACTATGTAAATTTGGATATTTAAGGTACTTTTGATAGTTGACGTAAGACGAATGAATATTGAATTTAAGTTTATGAACAATATTTGTAACAAAAGTTTTAAATTTTTCAAAGATTAGAGTCGGTTCAGGTAAATATCTATCATTATCTTGTAAACAGTTGGGAGATGAGCTGTTATAATTTTCAACATTTATTAGATTATTAATGCCTTTCCAAATTTTGCGAAGATTTTTTACATTATCTGAAAAGAAATTTTGAAAATGGCTTTTCTTGCTTTTAGTTTAATTAAAGTAATTATCATGAATTTATATCACTTAAAGATAGTTTTAAATGTGTTTATATTTTTTAAATCTTTTGATCTTAACATTTTTTTTTTGAAAAAGATTGCATATTTGAATAGATTTTATGATTCCTTTTGTAATCCATGGTTTAAATTGACGTTTGAAGCTCTTAATACTAGTCTTTTTGAGTGGGGCATAGCGATCCAAAATCAATGCTGTTTCAGTAATAAACTTATGGTAACAAAAGTTAGTGTCACTGTTTTTTATAACATCATCACAATCATGCTTTAATAAGTCAGATCTAAATTTTTCTTTATCAAAGTTTTTAAAATTTCTACCATATATTTTGTGACTCCGTTGTATAAATAATTAGTTGAAATTAGGACAAATACAAAATTGAGTTAGGTGATCAGAGACAGAAGTTGTCAAATTTTCAGAAATAATATCATTAGTTTTTAAATTAGAAAAAATATTGTCAATGATTGTAGCAGAGTATTCAGTAATTCTTGTTGGCAAAGTAATAAAAGGGTGAATATTATAAATAGAAAGTAAGTTTAAAAAATCACAGGTTGCAATATCAGTACTTAATTGTATCAAATCTATATTAAAATCACCCAATAAGAAAACAGATTTATTTTCTGCAGATATTTTTAGAAGTAATGCAGACATTATATTATTGAAAATATTTACAATAATTTTGGATATTTTGCAAAAAATTAATACAACAAAAGTGGATTCTAAAAAATTAGTTGAATAAATCATCAAATCATTTCTTCGTTTGTATATTAACTTTTTTGACAAGTATAACAATGTACTCCCACAGGAGAATTCAGTTAGTGTATGCTCAATATATATACATGTGTGTGTGTATATATATATATATATATATATATATATATATATATATATATATATATATATATATATATATATATATATATATATATATATATATATATATATATATATATATATATATATTATATATATATATATATATATATATATATATATATATATATATATATATATTAATGTATTTTACCATTGCATTTAATTTTGGTTAAGGAGATTTAGATTTTCAATTTTCAAAATACTAAATGTTGTCATTTTGATTATACCAAGTGTCAACAAACAGCATAGCTGCGTTTTGTGTTAAATGTATACAAATAGGTTTCCAAACAAACAGTTAGTTCACTCATTGTGTTGATTGTTTTGTTTGTGTGTTCAATGTGGAACTATGCATCTTGATGCATAACTGAATGATCTAATGTCAATCAGTATTGGTTTTGGTTTTGTGATATTGGTTGTAGTATATGAATCATTTGAACCAATACAATTTAATTAACTGTGTTTATGTAACTCATACGCAAAAGAAGTCTAAAAAGTAACATGTTTAACAAGTTACATATACTTTGTTACACTCCAATCCTGACAACTATGTTTAAATTAAATCTTCTAAAATTTTATTCCTTTTACACTGTAACATTCTTAACTTAGAATCTGTCTGTAGTTTTTATGTCAGTGAAAGTTAAATGTAAAAAAGTTTTATATATTTACGATATGTTATGGTTATTGTTAAAATAAAAAAATTTTTTTTAGGCATTTTTTTAACAATTATCAGTCAAATTGCTGGTGCTACACAAATGGTTTTAGAAGAAACATTTCTTAAAGGAAAAGGTTTCAAACCATTTTATGTATGTTTATTTAAAAAAGTTCATTTAAATATACATTTGCTATCAAATATATATAATTGTTACATTTCTCTTAACTCTTTATTTATGGGGAGGGGGGTGGAGAGAATAGAATAATATGTTTAGTTAGGGGCGAGTAGGAACTCACAATTAGTTAGGTATTTATAGTTTTATCTATTAGGAAAAACTTTTAAAATTTATTAGTTTAGTATTAACTCACTACTTAACTTAGTAGTACATATGCTCAACTTGTTAAACCAGAGGCAGAGTTGTAATCCCAATTTGTTGTAATAGTCTTATATTAAAATTAAAATTTAAAAATATAATTGTGTACCAAGTAATTTTAGAAAAAAAATTATAACTTTAACTTTATATATGGAAATATTTTATTATTTTTATTGTAGGTTGTGGGAATGGAGGGAGTTTATGGTCTTTTTTTAATGAGTGTAAGTATTTTATGTTGTATTTTGAAAGAAATTTTTTAGGATGATTCTGCCTTAACCCCCTAAATATGTTCGATACAATAAAATAATATTGTGTTTAAAATTCTTTTGAACAAATTATGTTTTTAGGCAGTTCCTCTAGACCTTTGAATATGTAATGAGTCCTTAAAATCATCAAAAAAAAGTTTTGTTTATGTCAACAGGGCCTCAAAAGAAGCAATATGATATCAAAATTTTAAAAACAATAACCATTTTATATAAAAATTATTTTTTTACTTAAGGTGAAATTTCAGCTTTTTTATATTGTATTCATGCTCTTTAGTTTTTGTTTCTAGTAACTCCTGACTAAAGTAGTGGTTGCTTACAACCTTCTGGAGTAAATTAATTTAAAAATGTTAATTATTTTCTAGTTTATGAATTAATTATAACTATTTACCTTGTCAGTGTTTCTTCCAAGTGGTCTTGGGATTTATTAAAAATCAACAATAAATTTTTTGTTTTGTTTTTTATTGTGTTAAAGATTTTTGTTATATGTTTCCATCATAACTACATTGATTTCTGCTATATCATTGACAACTTTCAAATGGTTCCCTGTTGATTTGAAAGACATAAATTCTTCTTTTTTTCTTTTCCTAAGCTTGATATCATTAATATGAGTTTTAGATTGATGCAAAATCACTAAGCTCTTTATCATGGAAATCTCATTTCAATTTTGTCTGTTTTTATCAATTTTATCCAAATCATTCTATATTTGATTTTAACAGATACATTCAAATAATAAATCAAAAGCAAACAGTGCTCTGGCTAGTATGACAGTTGACTTTAGGTTCAGACCCTGGATGTCGAAAGATTTATTATAATTTTGTATTAACGCAGATGTCTTATTATTTTTTTCAGTGTTGGCTGTCAAGTGTCAGTAGCAAAAATATATATACAAATTGATGTTTTTGTTGTTCTTCAATAATTCGAAGTAATATTATTTTGTTGTATGTTTTATTGTTGTTATTCAATATAAAATGCTTTTATTCCATATAATGTTGTTATTTAACAAGAAGATGCTTTAAATCAAGCTCTAAAATATACAAATGAACTGTGTGTAAACAAATGTCTTGGTTACATGTTGTTGTTTTTTTGTTAACTTAAATTAGTTTTAAGGCATTTTAAGAATATAGATGGGTTTTACCATTTGTTTAACCAGTTATTCTAAATTAATTTTTTTAGAAAAGCTCAAAAAACTGTTTAGTTTTTGCTATTTTATTGTGGTTGACCTTCTACTTCTATTTTTAACATTTTTAAAAAATATTAAAAAACATAAAAATTAGAAACCTTTGCAGCATATTCTTTGCGTGTAAAGTTACATAACTTTATGTTAAAATTCATGCAATTTTAATTTTGATTGGATAGACTTGAATTCAATTGAATGAAAATTGCGTTTTAACAAAAATAGCTCTTATAGTAAAAAATTTCCTTTGACTAGAAATCTCCCAGTGTTAGACAAATTTTATGATGCAAAGTTGCTTTTACTCAGGGTTTGTTTTTGTTTCTTTTTAATGAAGTCAGCAATAAATTTTCTTTTGGAAATTTTCATTAAATAAGATTGAATGCTCAATAGTTGCAAAAGCAGTTTGTATATACGCATCAAAAGACTTGTATGATTGTATCGTTCTTGCAAATATTGTTTTGCAAAGTTAACTATGGAAAGCTAATTATATAGCTACTATTTAGAAATTATTATGGATTTGTAATATGGATAAAGTATAATGGACTAGGAAAAAGATACATCGATGGAATAGCTGATGTATTATGTTTTTAATAAAATTTTCGCATTTGATAAAACAATTACAAATAACATTGAGTTTAATCATCAGCTTGGCACTTATTGAAATCAGCTCCAGAAATAACGTCAATCACAAAACACCTTGTTGTATTTAAAACATTGTGAAATCAAGTTTCAAGTAATTTAGAAATATTTTGGGTAATATGTTCCACTGTTAAAAAATTTGAAAATATAAAATACAGTTAGAACCAGTGACAGGAACAACTGAGGCAGAGCGGGTTTTAAAAAAAAGATGTAACCTTTGCATTAGGCGTCCAAAAGAAGTCCTATCTTAGTTTGTTTAAAACTACAAGGCAAATTTACTTGCAAATCAGATGTCAAAAAATATATTGAAAAAGAGAAAGTTCTGTTAAATACCGAAAACCATTGAAGAATGGCATGTTTATTTTAGGGATACAGAAGATCAACTCTGCAAATGTCCACACAAAAAAATGCCATATTATGATTATAGAAGAATAAGTTATTAATTTAGGTTAACTTAATAAGTTTCTACTTTAAAAGTCCTCACAATTCACAATCATCTGCAAGACCATTTTTTTAGTTTTAGTTAAGGTGCTCTAAGAACAACTTAAGGTCTTATCACAAGCATCATAGAACAGCAAATTACTAATTTCATGAAAAATTGTTAATTTCCTGGTGTATTTATAACCATACATAATAATTACTTATTTTGTTGATATAATGAAAGAAAAATTTTATACCATGGATTCTACTTTAAAAGTAAGCTTTACTTAAGTTAACAATCAATTGTTTTGTAAAAATAATCACTTTTATTAAAATTGATGTAGAAGGCTAAATATTTATAACGAAAAAAAAGTGTTAAGTAATTCGAAATCAGTATTAATTAAGAAAATGTGGTTAAACTATAAAAAATCTAAAAAAAGCTACTTTTGGACCCCCTTAATTTATCAATTATTATAACTTAATTAGCTATAGAAATGCTTGAGATTTTTGGTATCTGGATTTTTGGATGTTTTATCCAAGAGCGACTGCTTCAATAAGGGTTTCTAAAATCTGCTGTTGACATGCTAGCCATATCTAGTGGTGACATTTCCCTTTCAATTCTCGGTATAAGAAGAAGATGTGCAGTATTTTTCATTAAAGTCTAAACTGTTTATACACAAACATTTGGATTATATTTGAAAAATTTTAAATTTGCTGAGTTACAACTATCTGTTAGAATAAAAACAAGTGCATTTTTTCTATCACTAATTAATGAGGCATTTAGAGCTTTTTTTAGTTTTCAAGTTATTGGTTTTGGCACTTAAACTCACTTATGAGTTGTTGGTTTGGCACTTTGGCAGCACCCTGATAATTTTTGATAAATTCGATGTCAATGATATAAAAATGGCAACCGAGCAAATTTTTCTTTGGAATTTTTTTTTTTCCTTTTTTGATGATCTTTTGCTCTTCTCGATTTTTTTTCTTTTTTGGTCAGTGCCTTGTCAACATTCTTCTATGCTTAATTTGCTGATCATTTAAATAGGATTGACATGAGGAAGATCAATTTTGTTGCATTCAATATTAGAAATAGTTGACTGGAAAATCATACTTCTGTTTGCTTACAAGTAATTTAGGTTACTTTGATTGTTAAAGTAAATAAATTGAATATCCAAAAAAAAAAGTTTGCATATGTTATTAAGTCAATTATATAATATAAAATATTGTCTTCAAAATTGCTGACTGATTTGAATTAAAATCTCATTTAATTCAGCTATAATATAGTGACTGATAATATATAAAAAACGTAATAATGTAGTGACTAATACGGCTGAGTCATATAGTGCATTACATGATTTAGCTAGAATGTATATATGTATATATGTAGAATGTATATATGTATATATGTATATATATACACTGCCGTCCATAATTATTCAAATGGTCATACTTTCTGAAATCATTTGAATGGTCATACTTTTCAAAATCATTCAAATGGTCATACATTTTGAAAAGATGTCATAGTTTTACTGACTATTGGAAGAGAAATTGTGAGTACAGTCTACCTGAATTATATGTAATCTTCTTTTTTAATAGGTTTACAAAAAAGTTAATAAAAGTCCGATTAGATTAATTTATAATTTACTTGCCTTTTAAACACTCTTAGCGACAATAACCGCCATACATATTGTTGGTGGTTATTGTCGCTAGAGTGTTTAACAACTTATCTAAACAACTTATCCAATTTATCGAAGTTAATTTTATGCCACTAAGTAATAAGTTTTATTTTATGTTTACATAAAATGTAACATTTTATGCATCATTTATCATTCATGTTTAAATGATGCATAAAATGTTACATATTATGTAATTTTTTATGCATCATTTAAACATGAATGTTTACTAAATCTTATGCATCATTTATCATTTCATGTTGAATGTTTACTAAATTTCATGTTGAATGTTTACTAAATCTTATGCATCATTTATCATTTATGTTTGACAGTACTTTTAATTCCACCCATAAAAATCCGATAGAAAAGCGAGCATATGATTTGGGAGGCTAAATCATTTTATTTAATATTTGATTGTTCTTAAACTCAGTCAAACTTTTTGTTTGATTTGATTTTGTTTTTATTTGATTGTTCTTAAACTCACTTAAACAAATATTTGAAAAATATGTTTTAGTTTTAAACTTCAAGTCATTCAAGTCAAAAATTAATAGTTTCTCATTAACCCATCTTTCCGAAGGTGTTGCATAATTTTTTAAGTGTACAAAATAACTACTTTTGTCATTATTCCCTCTATTTTCCCTGAGTCACCTGTGGCATTTTAACTAAAATACCTTAACCCTACATCCGCCATGTTTTACAGTCAATAATACACATTATTTTAACATAAATTTAACGATTTTTTTTCCATACAAACAATATTATTTTGAAACTTTAGGATTTAAAACATCGACACGTCAGACCGCATTTACTGTTATTGATGGTCCATTTTTTATGTAATTTCGCCCACTTTAGTGTTTTTATTTTTCTTATGATTTTTTCAAAGCATTTTAACCAAAATACTTTTAAATTATCTAATAGTTCAAAAAGAAACATAAAAAATATAAAATAGCATTTTTAAAAAAAGATAATGATATTTGAATAATTATAATTATGGTATTGTATATAGCACTGTCACTAAAATATGGCACTTTTACTTGATTTAATTTAGCTTATGTTTATATTGACTTGTTACTATTTTTGAAATAAATAAATTAAAATATGTGTGTATATTTGTGTGTGTGTGTATATATATATATATATATATATATATATATATATATATATATATATATATATATATATATATATATATATATATATATTTAATTGTTGATAGGTATAGTATTTTGTTAAAAATACAGCTCTTGTCTGCTTAAGGGTGATCAATATTTCTTTGTAAAATAGATCAAATTATATTTATATAATTTAAATGAAAAAAAATACAACTTTTTATAGAACGATTAGTTTCATGCCATTGGCAATCATTCAGCCATATTATTCAAAAACTTTTTTTTGGTTGTCATTTTTTGTGTAAAAAGCATCTCATCTGTTGTAGGCAACAACGTCAAACATCAAAGAATGACAAAGTTTTAGAAACTTCAGGATTGCATTTTCATTTTGCAGTTTCGTTTGATTATTAAGTTTAAATTTTGTTCAATGTATTTGTTCAAGCTATTTTTGTAAGAGTTTGTGCTTTGCTGCATAACAACATTATCTGGTAGTGAATTCTAAATCGAAGCAACTCCTTTGTTTAAGAAATTATACCGTTGAGCACAGTTCTTTATGATTTTTCTGCGTTATTGTAAACGTTGGTCAGCTCCTGGAGAGACCTTCATAGGTTCTTTGTGCCAGACTAATTTATTTTTAAAATCTCTAGTTTGTATTTAATGAATTAGATCTCCCTGTTGGCGCCTCTTTTCTAGTAATGAACATTTAATTGCGGCACAGCAAATAGAGTAATTAAGGTTATGAAGATTGTGCAGTATCTTTGAAGCATTTTTTGAATTTTCTCTAAAATTTTATTATCTTTTTTTAAATAAGGTGACCATATTGACACTGCATACTCTATATGTGGTTGCACATAAACTTTATAAAGTGTACTTCATCTAGTATCATTTCTAGATATAAATGTATTTTTTAGAATTCCAAGTGCTCAATAAGCATTATATGATGCTTTTGTGACTTGATCATGAAGTTAATTGAATTATGATTAGGTATGACAAGATAATTGATTAATGTTTAGGTATAGTATTGTCATCTAATCATAAGATTAGATGACAATACTATACCTAAATCTTGTTTAGTTAATGTTACTTCAAGCTTAAAATCTCTGGTGTGGCTAAGGTCATTTTTGTAGTAATCAAATTTTAGTAAATTAGAACTCTCTAGAATATGCATTCTTTACACTTTTGTTTAGTTGCATTTGCCATATTCTTGTTCATTCTGTAATCCAATTAATATCACTCTGCAGTCGTTTGCATTTTTTTTTTCTTTAAATTGTGGCAATCATCTTTGTGTCATCAGCGTTCGTTTTAAAAACGTTGTTTATCTTATCAGGCAGATCATTAATGTATATAATAAACAAAGTATGTCCCAAAACAGAACCCTGATGAACACTGCTAGTGACAGGAACCCAATCAGATATTGTTTCTCCTAATACAACATGTTAACAACAATTTGAAATGAAAGAGTTTATCCAAGAAGAATGTTTACCAATAATTCTGTATTTTTCTAGTTTAAACTATGTAGGCTTATGTAGTATTTGTCTAGTTATGGTTTTCTATTTAGGCTTATGTAGTACTTTATTGAAAGCTTTAGCATAATCAAGGAATATGACACCTATCGATTTTTTATTTGATTTTGCAAGGGTTATAAAATCCATAGTTTCCAAAAGATTTGTGACACTTGATTTATTTGTGATAAATCCGTGTTGACAGGCAGATACAAGGTTATTAGGAGATAAATGTTCTGTGATTTTATCTCTAATCATTTTCTCAAGAATTTTACAGGTAACAGAAGTGAGAGAGACTGGTCGTTAATTTGCTGGATCTGTTTTTCAGCCTTTCTTATAAAATGGAGTAGCATTGGCTTCTAACCAGGACTCTGGTAATTTAGATTGATCAATAATGTTGAAATATAAGCGATAATTGTTTCGCTAATGATTTTTCACACTTTTGTAGAACTAATGGACTTATGCAGTCAGCGCCAAATAATTTGTTTCCAATATTAATATTGTTAAAATAATTTAGTAAATGTGATTCTAGAGATTTTTAATGAACTTTTGTTTGGGAAATGCTGTGTAATTTTCTGTGTAATGTAATTTTGTGTGTAAATTTCTGGTTGTGAAAACAGATTGAAATTGCAAATTTAGTACATTTGCTATATCCACTTTCTTTATGCTAATATCTGATTAAGTGATCAATGCATTAATAAGGCCTAATGATGAATCTTTAGAATCAATATAGTTGAAAAGCCTTTTTGGATTATATTTATTGTTTACTAAACCTTTTTCAAAGATTCTAATTGCTGAACAAATATACATTTTGTTTTGATTACAAACTGTATTATAAAGATTATCTATATATGGAACTTTCCACTTTGTATTTCTATTTTTGTACCATAGTTGCTGTTTTTTTTTTACTATTATATATATATATATATATATATATATATATATATATATATATATATATATATATATATATATATATATATATATATATATATATATATATATATACGTATTAGTGCTTGCATATATCCTCGCTAGAGTGCTTGATGAATTAAAGTAAATTAAAATGATTTAAATTAAAACAGAGCTGTATTTACATATATTATTTATAAATAAAACTGCATATTTTTCACAACTATTAGTTTCATGCTAAATGCAATCATCAGGTATATATATATATATATATATATATATATATATATATATATATATATATATATATATATATATATATATATATATATATATATATATATATATATATATATATATATATATATATGTATACATATACATATATATATATATGTATATATATATATATATATATATATATATACATATACATATATATATATATATGTATATATATATATCCTTATAGTGTAGTCGAAAGAGACTTTTATGGTAAAAACAAGTCTCTTTCGACTACAATTCTTTTATCTTGTCTCTTAAGCTGCATTTTATTGTTGTTGAAATATCAAAGCAATTAAATTAATGGGGAAGTACATTGAATTTTATTGTTTTTTAAAAAATCCGCAATAATAATGATTAGAGTTTTTTTTAATTAGTGGTGTTTTTGTTTTTGTTTTATTAAAAGACATTTTTAAAATATGCATAAGTGTATATATATATATATAGCAAGCAATTTATTTAAAACAATATGAAGGATACATATATATATATAAATATATATATATATATATATATATATATATATATATATATATATATATATATATATATATATATATATCTGTATAAAAAATCTGTAACCAACTTTTATTTTTTTTTTTATTTTTTAGTTGAAAAATACCCCTTAAAAATTTTTGTGTGTTTTTTTATAAAAATAAAAACTTTCTTAATATTGTTACAAATGAAAAAAAAATTTATTAAACAAAGTTTCTCAAAAAGTAAGGATCACAAGTTTAATTCCTTTTTTATGCATTTATTAAAAAAAAAGTTTCAATTGTTAACCTATATGATGTAATATCTAATTCAATACATTTCTCTTTGTGTACTTCTGAGACCACCAGGGTAATTTTTGGTTTACTTTAGTTTTTTTTTGTTTAATTATGAATATTGGGTTTAGGTAAGAGTTTTAAAATAATTTTTAAAATCTAAACTAAGTTTTAAACGTATTTCTTTTGTAAAAAATAGTTTTTACCTAAAATAACATATGGAGGGGGATGGAGTAATATAAGGGAGGTAGGGATTTTTTTCAAAATTTAATAGGGTATTACACCTCTAAACCTATTTTAGGTAAAAGAATACAACTTTCAAATGAGAAAATTAGATCTTTTATGATAAAATTGAGATAAATTCCAAAATAACGTCAATGCATTAAATGTAACAGTTTAACATGAAATTCTGAAATTCCTTATAAAATAATTTAATCATTTCAAAGTTCACAATAATTGAAAATTTTAAAAAAGGAGAGAAAAGGTTTACTTGAAACTGTTTATACCAAACTCTATCACACTTTTCCTATGCTGTTTTGCATAATCATTGTGTTCCAAATAATTCTTGTATCGCTTCCATACTTGATAGTGATAGTAGTGAACCCTTTCTTCTACCTGCTTAGTATATACATCAAGCCCAAACTGACTCTGCTGGAGAAAAGAAACAAGATGATATACTAAAATATGAACTTTCCAGCTAATATTTAATTGGTAGTTAAACTTTTCCAGAAGATTAGGCTGCAGAGTTTCGAAAGCTTTTTTAAAATATAAAACTGATTTAGCAGTAAATTCTCCAATAAACTTGTAAAATCTTTTGTTTTAATAATTAAAAACATTCTAAGACAGCTAACTACAGGTTGGAGAAATATCATATTTGTAATATAGAGGCTGATTTTAAAAGATTAACTTCTAAATTAGCTAATTTATCTAAAAGTCTCTTTGAATTGTTACCATCCAAACCAGTTCTGTGGTAACCTCTAAAGATTATATAATTCGACTTTTGCCACGAATCAAAATCAGGCCACAGTGTAAATAATATCAATAAGAATGAGTAACTCTTGTGGAGGAATGAGATGTTCTACTGAAGTTTCTAGAGGTTCATCAAGATCAAAACTCTAGGAGAAACACAGTTTTTAAATTTCATCATGCAATTTTTTTTGCATCTATCTTCAACGAACTTGTTGTTGTTGATATCAATTGAACCTAAGGTTCTTTTTTTTCCCTTCACATCAGAGACATGCATACTTGCCGTTGTGACTGCTTAAACCAAATAAAAAGTAACCACATTGATCACAAACCAATGATCTTTTTATACCGGAATCATCAAGACTTTCTGAAATTGTATGTTTACATAGTGGATCAAATACATTTATAACACATTTAAGAAAACCCTGTCCACCATCATTGGAATATCTAGCTATAGTGCAATAAGGATTCAAACCTTATTCATTAGTCATACGAAGATTTAAATCAGAAGTATCTTTTACAAATACCAAACTGCGACTTATCTCTTCATCCCCTGAAATGAATGATTCAGTTTTGACATCATGAAAATCTAAAAATACGTTATGCAGCTTCTCTATCTGAGTTGATATATTAGTTTCTAACATTTTTTTTGCTAAGTTTTGTCACATATGTTTACAAAGTAGCTTAGTCTTTCTTTTACTCAGGTTCTAGAGATAACATTTTAACGGATGCTCTGCTACATTTATTATCAGGTGTCCAACAACAACAAGAAGGTTGTTTCCAAAGGTTTTTAAAGGTAACAGATTTAACATTGTTTCTTTTCATTTTTATTTTGAGAATCCCAGAAGTAATTCGCTCACTGGATACATTTGCAAGACCTTCAACCAACATAATTAGGTTTTTTACAGCTTCACTCTTACATTTTTTTTTTTTGAAATTTCTTTGCCTGAATAGAAATTTAAAATAGAAAAAACTCTAATATAAATTAAACTAATATTTAATAAGTCATAGATTATGCATTGTCTAGCATAGACTCAATGCTAAGTTTTATTTTTTTTGATAATAATTGAAGAAATAGTTTATTAACTAAAATATTCTATAAGTTACACAATATTTTAAATTTGTTTAAGGAAATCATACCTATTGTAGAAAAGCAAGAAGGATATCTTTATAATAATTTTATCAACAATATCTTGATTATTTGTTCTGTTCAGGTATTTCACTAATATTAGATGATCTTCTGAGTTTTTGTCTGTTAATTTGAGGTTCTCAATCCAATCATTTAATTTTGATGTTTTGTTCGCACAAAATTTGTTTTGCAAGAATTACAAATGTTTTTTAGACAACACACTTTCTGCATCATATTCTCTCCAAAATAAATTTTGAAATAAAGTTGTACTGAGGGAGTTACTTTAATAAGTTTATATGATAATTTTTCAATTGAAGCAACATGCACAAATTAGACATTTTTTGTCGGCTATTCTGAGAAAAAATATAAGTTTTATTTGATCCCTTTTAACCGTAATAATAATTATTTTTATCTGTATTGCAACATTTTGTACCAATTTGAATAGATGATGTAATCATAAAACGATGCAATTTATTTTAGACATTTTAATTAATTAAATCTAAAATTTCTGTGTTAAAAAGTTAGTTTAGGTTTTAAAAATTATTTTAAAATACTTTATTTAACCCAATAATAGAAAGTAAACAAAAAATTTAGAATAAACCAAAATTTACCCTGGCGGTCTCAGGAGAGCACAGTGTCTTATTACTTTTATTAAACTCTTAATTCTTAAAGTTTTTAAAGTTTAACAGAAAATTCAAGTCTCAAAAAATTACTTTTATATCAATTTTTTTTTATCTATATTACAAATTTTGAAAAGTGAATGGGGTAAAATTGCAAAGGTTAGTGAAATAGTAGTTTTTTGCATCTTTATTAATTTGTACAATTATTTGTTTATTATTTTTTTAACAGTTTGTTCTTGTTGGAATGCGATTTCTCCCAAAACCTACTGCCAGTTTTGACAATACTTATGATGCTCTGGTCATGATAAAAAATAACCCTGTTCTCATTGCACTAACATGTAAGTTTTTAAAATTCAATGTTTTTTTTTCGTTTACTATTATAATTAGTTTTTTTCAAAGTTTGAATTTGTCAGCACAATGGTGATATAATTTAGACAAAGATTTTATCTTATGTAATATATATACTATTATAATATACATTATTTTTTTTTAATTATTACAGTGTATTAAATAGTATATTTATAAAAAAATATATAATTAATAAAATAATAGTTATTATAAATAAAATAAAAAAATTGTAATAAACATAAAGTAATAAAGTAGTCACATTTAATAATAAAAGTTTTTACTTTGTTATTAATTATTCAAAATTAATAGTTACATCACTGAGAATAATAATCATAAAATTTTCTTGCACTTCAAATATGATTTTATGTAATCTGAAGGTTGCATTTTATAGAACATTTTATAGATTTAAAAAAAAAAAAGACTATTTAAAGCAATTGTAAATATTATAAACAAAAGATGCAGAAAACTATAGAAATATTCTGTTTGATTTTGGAGCGGCAATGAGGAATAAAAATTTTTAATTTAGAAAGTTATTTAAGGATTGCATTTGTTATAAAAAAAACAAAGATGTTGTTTTTAAAGAAAATTGCCTAGCGCCATATTTCACGTCCATAAAACTAAAGTACATTGTTAACGAACTTGGTTATGTGCGCTCGTCCTTAAGTTATCAATAGTTATTGTTAGTATTATAAATCAGTGCTGCCCACATTTTTAAAAAGGTCTTATATGTTATAGACCATTCTTTTGTCGATAAATTTTTTTAAATTATTATCTCCTAGACTATACATTTGAAGAAAAAGTTCTTTTAACTTAATGGTCATTCAGATGTGCCAAGTTATTATACGCAAGCCCATTGCCAAATATAAATATTACAAATTTAAAAATGGTGACAGGCTTTAGATACAACATTTAAAATTTTATTTAGTAGTCATCATTTTCATATTTTAATTAGAATGAAATAATTATAAATATAATTACACCGTTGATACTTACATAATTAAAACAAGATAAAGATGTTTTAGTATATAAAAAACTGTGATTCTCTGCTACATTTGTATAAAAAGCATCATTTGTTTATATTTTCAAAACTCTTTTTCTAAAACTTCTAGTGCGACATTAGATTAATTTTTACTTTTTTATTTTAAAAGGTCGTATCTTGATTTGGAATTGTTCTCAGACCTGAGTATTCAAATTTTTTTTCTGAATAAATATAGAATTCACTAAACACTACTTTTGTTTTAATTTGTAGCTATATGATACATTTACATTCATGTAAATAGCTAAAAAAACTTCATCATTATAGGTGACTTTATAAAACTTCATAACTATATATTAAAATGCATAAAATAGGCTATAAAGTCAAATAAAATATGTCCAAGAATATAATATGGTTTTTTAATGTTTGACTTGTATACATTAAATCTTTACATTGTATATAATATAATAGTTGCTTGGTGAACTCTAAATCTATCCTTTCCTTGATTGCTTTACTTTGAGATAAGAATGCGTCAATGGCACGAAAGTGCTCTGTGGTCTGCTCATGATCACTAAGGGAGGTTTTGGCTTGTTTCTAGTTTCGGAATTCTCTTTTTGATGACTTCGACAAAGTTTGCTTCTAGAATCACGTTACTCTGAGGATAAGAAGTCAATTTTTTCATTATATTCATTTTGGATGGATTTGACAAATTATGGTTGATAAACTCCAAGTTGTTGCGTTTCCATGCAGGATCGCTGTGCTGTGATTGCTATTTGATTTATGCTCATCATAGTCATCATGAGGGTCATCGCGTGGTCATCACGTGATCATCGCAAGGGTCGTTTGAGTTATGTAGAGATTCAATGCGCTTTTGTATCTGCACTTCCTGTGATTCGTGGACCGAAAATTCGGCATATTTGTCTTGAGTTTCATTTTGAACTGGAAAAGGAAATGATTTGCATAAAGGAAGAGATTATTTCTGACCTGTTAAAATTTTAGAATTTTTAGGATTTATTTGCGTTCTAGTAATTTAAAAATTAAAATACCCAAATATAGATAATAATAATTAAAAATGATTTATACCTTTTGGTTAAATAATAGAGAAAAGTCATCATATTTGGTAATTTGGAAATGAGTTCAGCTCCTTTTTTTTTTTTCATTTTTTCTGTTTTTACGAGTTAAGTTCCTCTGGATATTCTATTTTCTGGACATTCATATAGACTTTTTTGCTCATTTTATTTCATCAGCTACTTTTTAGTTTTCTAATAAGTTTTCCTAATTATTCCTAATTATATATTATAAATTATAGTATTATAATTTATAAATAAATAACTAATCCGTACACTAAATTCCATTATCACTTAAGATGAATAACACTTTTTAAAAACTGATGTTTACGATAAATGTCTCAAATAAGTAAAGTAATACAAAAAGCAAGTAGTTTAAACAACGAACTAAAAAATAAAAGTCGTAAATAAATAGCATTTGTGTATATGTGTGTAGTTTGAATATTGTAGTGTTCGAAAAAATTTATATGCGTAGATATACGCCGATAAACTATGCTCATAGACTCACGTAATTATGCGCATACTTTTGCGCATAATTACGTAATTATGCGCATACTTTTGCGCATTTCAAATCATTAAAAACCATTGAATTGTTTTAATTAAACAGACAGACAAGAAAACGAATTTTAATTCTAGTTTTGATAAAATTTTTAATAATGTGCTTTTGGAACAAAAAAAATCATCAGTTTTAATAGGGAAATTCAAAACTTTTTCAAAACTTTGAAATCTATTATTAAATCTCTTTAAATAAAGCACTTTTGTAAACAATAATTTTAACTTATTACTTACAAAAGTGCTTTATTTAAAGAGATAAGTAAAACAATGAAAAATTGAAAATTTTTTAGGTTAATTAGATGTTTTTCCTCAAACAAAAAGACAATGGAAAACTTAACAATAAGTTGCTATTTGGAAAACCTTGATACAGTAAAGACAACTGGAACTTACATTGCCTGCCAAAAGACAGTTCAATGGGCAAAAGATTGCGTCGCAGCACATAAACAAAAATCACTTTCAAATGCTAGTGAATATAAGAAACGATTGTTTGCAAAACAAAAAGCCGAAGTATCAATCAACTTCAACAACGTTACCATAATCTCAGCTGAAATATACGAAGTATTTGATAAATCCTGAAGAATCAAAAAATGAAATCGATATGAAATTAGCAAATTTCTGTTTCCAAACTGGCATATCTCTTCGTCTCGTTGAATCTGAAGCTTTTAAAAGATCAAAGCACTTAATCCACTATATGCATCATCAATACCGTGCACAAAAATGATGTCAGGTTCGCTTCTTGATAAAAAGTATGTAGATTGCTCCACTAAATTGAAAGAAATTCTCTAATCATATGGAAGTTTATCGCTCGTCGGTGATAATTGGACAAATATCGGTTGCGATCGTATAGTGAATTTATCAAGGTGCCAAAAACAAAACTGTTTTTTCATACTTTAATCAACGTTGAAGCATAATTCAAAACTCTGCAGCTGTTGCTGATGCCATTATAAAAATAATTTAGACTTTCGGACCAGAAGCAATATTACTAACACGCTCCAGTAATAAAAGCTGCTGGGAATTTAATTGAAGAAAAATTTCGACACATCTCAACATATGGCTGTGCAGCACAGGTGATGAATGTTTTCGTTAAGAATATTTTGAGTACTGCTGAAAGTTTAAAGATCATCAAGTTAAGAAAATCATTAGGTTTTTGAGAAATCGTCACATTGTTAATGCAAGGTTTGATGAAAAGAGAGTCGCAGCTAATATTCCTCGCTCACTCACAATACCTGTGTCAACTCGATAGCTCATCATGAAGAAATTATAAATCAGCAAATGTAATGCAAAAATAAATTAAATTGTTAAAAAGTCATTAAAATAATTTGAAACATTTACTAATAAAATTAACTACAGAAAATCAAATCATTTTTTTTTTTTTAATTTTAAGTCACCTGCGTTTGATTTAAAAAACATTTTTTTCTATATTTGACAATATTTAATTAATTTCACATACGATTTTTCCATTAAATTTTATGCGCATCAAATACATATAATGCGCATAACTTTTGTATGGCATGCCCATATTTGCCGATATGCGTTTTATATGCCCATATTTGCCCGTATTTGCCCATATTACCCATGTTTGCCGATATGATATTACCCATATTTGCCGATATGATATTACCCATATTTGCCGATATGATATTACCCATATTTGTCGATATGATATTACCCAAATTTGCCGATATAAGCCTAAATTCCGAACCTAGGTAAATTGTGTATAATGTATAATAATTTTACTGAAAATGAAAATAATGTTGACTAAGACTTTATAAATATATACCTGATAGGATATGCTTGGCTAACAAATGCACATATTTATATAAAATATTATTCACAAACAAACTTAAAAGAAAAAATTCAAGACATATCAATTCATTCATTAATCATTAATTTTTATAACATTTTTTGAAATTTTTTTTCATTTTTTATTTAAATTATTTTCAATTTTTATTCAATTCTCTTTTTTAATTTCAAAATGCTTTTTTTTTTTGTTATCCTCTTTTAATAGTTTGTTTTTTACATCTATTTGTTCTTTTTGTTTTATTAGAATTTATTAATTAAATTGAGTAGCCGTAGCGCAGTGCGCTTGCCGCAGAAGCTAGAGATCCGTGGTTCATCACCACCTCTAGACAAATTTTTTTTGGCATCGGTAAAGAAGAAAGCATAAACTTCCTTTCAAGTGCTCTTCCACGGTGTTCTGTGATATAACTGTAAGGACTTCTTAAGGCACTTAAAAAAACTTACATTAAAAAAAAAATTTACCTTTTTGTTTAAACTTGTAAGTTTTTTAAGCCATTAAAAAACTTTCAAGTTTAAACAAAAAGGTGAATTTTAATGGCTTAAAAAACTTTCAAGTTTTTTAAGCCATTAAAAAACTTTCAAGTTTAAAAACCTCCAGTTTGCAATACGTTGTATGTGATGTTATTGCAAAGATAAAAAATCTCTAGGATATGACAGGAAGTCAAGGGTAGAGGCAAGTAATGTTTTTTCATTCAAATTATATATCTTTAAAAAATTCGCTAAGATACTCTGGCCTCATTAACTCGGTGGCCTCTTGGCACGTTACCGGTGTATCGGTAGATTAAATCGGCACTGTGCATGACCGTTTCTTGACTTATCAATAAAAGACGTAATTCGATATCTTTTACCGTATTATCAATAAAAGACATATTTCAATACCTTTTACCTTGGAAAAAGGAAAAGGAATCTAAAATCTTTATCTTGGGCATTAATATATATAAGGTAAATAGTTTCTTCTCTACTTCCATTTTTCATTTAAAAAGTTTTCAGGCCTTTATACCTCCATTTGTAGTTTCATCTCTTTTTCACACAAGGTAAGTTTAATTAAGTTTTTAATTTATAGAACCTTTAAATTAAAAATGCTAAACTTATGACATCTTTTTAACATTCTCAAAAACACAATCTACAGTAGGATTGTGTTTATAATACTTAATTAGTACAGTTTTCAAAAACTGGCATGTCACCAAGCGGTTCGATATCGAAAATTGTAGTCCTTTATTATATTCACTCAAAGTAATCATTTAGTAATGAACATATTGTTTGGTGATCCACAGTTGTCGTAACATCGGCTGTTTTGGTTGTTTGTTTTAGATCTTTTATTTAGTGTTTACTTCTTCTTACTTACTGTGCGTGTAACTATTCTGTGTCAACCTTGGAGTCCCTGACGAGTTTTTCATCATAGTTTTGTATAGCTATTTTAACCAACATAGTTTTGTATAGCTATTTTAACCAACTTTAAATTTTTTTTACTTGCAATTCTGTTTTGGTTTTTAAAAAAATTATAACTTTGCTTAACTGCAGTTAAATATTTCTGCCATAGTACCTATTTCTGCTGGCTAGTTTCGATTACCTTAGACAAAATATTACCTTGTGACAAGAATTACTGATGTGGAGTTAAATACTTGTTGATTGCTTCAATATATTTTGTGGAGAGAAGCTCATAGATGCAGTTTGCGCAAAAACCTTTAAAATACCGCTTGCCAGTAAAATGATGATGATGCAGAGATGTGCCTTCAAAGCGCTTTGTAGTTCACTTTACTCCATATTACTCTTGTTTCCTTTGTTTTGTTTTTATAATGCTTTGTCGCAGCAAGAGACCCTTTAATTAAACAATGAGTTTAATCCATTGAGATAAACCCAAATCACCTTCTAACGCATAGATGACTCGATCAGGATTGTGTTTTTTGACGGTAAATTTCTATTTGTTTGATATGATAGGAAAGTAACCATTTGAGTGAGAAACTTTTTGCTTAGGCACGACTGAAAGTCAGTAGAGTGTTTGCCAAGTACATGTCTGACCGTATCACCATTCGCATCAGTTAACTCAAGTTAAAATTGCCAGAGAGCAGCAATAATTGGGCTGAATAATTAAGGCTGGTTAACGAGTTTCTTCCTGTTTTTTTTGTTTCTATTGCTCGTGTCAAGATTTCGTCATGTGGGCGG
Source organism: Hydra vulgaris (assembly GCF_022113875.1). Lineage (NCBI taxonomy): Eukaryota > Metazoa > Cnidaria > Hydrozoa > Anthoathecata > Hydridae > Hydra > Hydra vulgaris. The sequence goes on along the minus strand of NC_061162.1, from coordinate 49,528,045 downwards.
TAAATACTACCGACTTTTTTACAACACAGATATTAAATTTCATTCAATTTGAAAGTTTCTTTTCTATAAGTTCTGTTTAAGCAATTGACGCTAATTTTTTTCTTAATGACAGCGCTGTATTAAAAACTGTTTTTAATATAAAAAAAAAACTTTGAATACAAAAGTTGATGATTTGTAAATTATTTTATATTCTTGATTTACAACGACATAATTTTAATACGCGATTAATAACATAAGGCAATAAAAATGGATAACCTATTTGTTATAATCTTATCTGTAGATTCCTTTGATACATGTTGATTGGTGTTGGTAACGAGGTCAAATACGCTAACGCATTAAAAGCTAATTTAACATGAAGTGTTAAATTAGCTTGTTATTTGATTGGCTAACGCATTAAAAGCTAATTTAACATGAAGTGTTAAATTAGCTTGTTATTTGATTGGCTAACGCATTAAAAGCTAATTTAACATGAAGTGTTAAATTAGCTTGTTATTTGATTGGCTAACGCATTAAAAGCTAATTTAACATGAAGTGTTAAATTAGCTTGTTATTTGATTGGCTAACGCATTAAAAGCTAATTTAACATGAAGTGATTCCGCCATATTGTCAGTAAATACTCTTGTTCTATATCATTTGTATCAAGAATTTGAATATCGACTTCAAAAATTTCGATTTCATTTTTCGCTTAGATTGCAACTTCTAATCCTCTGCAATCTCTATCTAATCGATGCAGGTTATATCCCGGTGTTACTGAGTCTAAGTTGTCGTTAAACCAGATTTGACAAAAAAACATGATAAGTGACCAGTTAGTATTTGGCAAAAAGACAAATCTCAAAATGAGTTCATCTCTTTTTGTATTGTTGAGGAAATATGGGTTGTTAGCTCAGAAACGTAAATGACCAACTGTTCGATAGGTATTGGAGACAGTGATGTTTTAAAACAGGGTCGATTTGGTTTAAGTGTTTGAGTTGGTCATAAGCTTTTTGGCAGACTTATAAGAGGGAACTATTTTTGGCTGCAATGATGGTTGTTGAGGAAGATTTTAACACTTATCGATATTTGGCACTTGACTCATTGGCATCGATACTGACGTTGTCGCCTGTTCTTTTGTGAATGACATTTCGTAACTGGTTATCTAAAAGACATATTTTTCTAGCTCTTCATTTTTTACTTTCATTTTAGATTTCCACATGGACGCCAAGATGATTAAAAAACCGTTTACGTTTGATTTCTCGTCAATATTTTTCAAGTTTAGACCGACTACAATAACATTCAGTTCGGCAGCATTTTGTTTTTTTTTTACACTGATTGTGTTCCTTAGCTGCGTCTTGTAAGGTACTTTTACCAGATATTATTTGAGCGATAATGGTAATATTTGTTCTTTTTTTTTATAGCTTTTAGCTCTTCAATTTCTTTTTTTAGTTAAACTTTTCTTCTTTTTTATTGCCAGATCATGTCACTTCTTTTGCCACTTGAAAAGCCAATTTTATAATATAAGCAATTTCTCTCTGGAAGTTCGTTATAAGAGTGTTATGTTGTCAATGGAATTGATCGAAATAATATAAAATAAAACAAGCTAAAAAGTTTTGAGTCTGGCCAAAAGAGGGCCAACTTATTAGTGAAAATGCCACTTAACTTACATTACAAAACAAACTAAAAAAATTGCTTCAACTTTTAGATAAAATTTCTACGAATCAATAAAGCAGTTTGTATTAGATACTTTCACAAGATGTTAAGAATTCTATGCCAAATTAAAAAAATATATAAAATTTTGTTAGAGGTGACCGGCTAAGGAAAATAGACTTGTTTTTTTGATACTATGTATTTTTGGTACTATATAAGTTTCATCACTTACGTTAGCGAGCGATATTTATCGTGGTTATCGTGGAGCGATATTTATCGTGGTTATCGTGGAGCGATATTTATCGATTTTTTTGTCTTATTTTTTAGAGTAAGAGTAACAAAGTGTAACAAAAGTAAAAGTATTGAAATCATTTATTAAAAAAAATTAACAAAAGAAATTAAAAAAAAAATGGTGGCTCTCTTCCTGAATGATTTTTCATAACATTTATGAAAGTTATCTTTTGGAAAATAGTTTTTACGCAAGACCAAGAACAACTTATATATACCAGACTATATAATTACCTTGAAAAACATAATATCTTATTCATCAAACAGTTTAATTTTCGAAAAGGTCATTTAACTCATCATGCAGTAACTAATTTAGCAAGTCGAATTTTAAAGGGCTTTGCTAAAAATAATGATACTCTTGGCTTGTTTATCGACTTGTCAAAAGCTTTTGACACTGTCGACCATAAAATCCTTCTGCAAAAACTCGAAAAAAATGGAGTAAAAAACATCAGCCTAAAATGGTTTCAAAGTTACCTTAAAAATAGAAAACAAGGAGTATCTTATACCACATCTTGTTCAAAGCTATAAACAGTTAGTTGTGGAGTTCCTCAAGGCTCTATTCTTGGACCCCTACTGTTTCTAATCTATGTGAATGACATATACCGTTCCTCAGATATGCTTAACTTTATCCTTTTCGCAGATGATTCTACTATTTTTTACTCCGACTCCAATTTACTATGGTAAAAATTAAAACAATTTTTACCATAGTAAATCGTGAGCTGACAAACCTAGAGGATTGGTTCAAAGCAAACAAACTCTCTTTAAATATTAGTAAAACTAAATTGGTTTTATTTCATAAGCCATCTAAGTCAGATAGTTTGCCTCTTCAACTTCCTCAGTTAGTCATAAACAGAGTTATTGTAAAAAGAGTGGTGTCAATGAAAATCCAGATAGTAATATTTGATGAACATCTTAATTGGAAAAATCATATTACGCTCGTTGAAAACAAAATTTCTAAAACAATAGGCATTATGTATAAAACAAAACATCTACTAAGTAAAAAATGCTTAAAAGATATATACTACTCTTTTATTCATAGTTACATTAGCTACTGTAACATTGCTTGGGCCAGTACTTGTTCATCAGCATTAAAGAAAGTATATATAAAACAAAAACAAGCCAGTAGAGTTATATGTAATATGCATAAATGTGCCCACACCAAACCGTTACTCCGTGAAATCAAAGCTTTAAACGTCTATGAGTTTAATTTGTACCAAAACCTATTATTTATGTTTAAATATCAAAACCACATGCTTCCTAAATTCTTTAACAATCATTTTTCAATTATTTCTCATAAATACTTAACGAGGTGCTCTATTCATAATTTAAACTTACCTAAGTCAACATTAAAAAAAACAGATTACTCAATTTCATATAGAGGACCTCGTCTATGGAACAGAATTCTTGACGACAAAATGAAAAGTATAACCTTAATACAATCTTTTAAAAATGTAGTTAAACAGAATTTACTCGACTTAACAGATACAAACATACTTTTATATTTTTAGTTTTAAAATTTAATTTTTTTTACGTTACTTATTTGTTTTTCTTGCTGTTTTTTTTTTTTTTGCTTTTTACTTTACTTTTGAAGTATTTTTATCTTATTACAATAAAGTTTATATTTATTTGCTTTATATAATGAGTATTAGTATATAATGAGATAATGATACAAAAAAAATGTAAATAATTATTATATATATTTTATTTCTATATTTTACTTTAGAAGTCTTATTATAGTATAGCTATTTTTAACTTGCTATATAAAATGATTATTTGTTTTTTTGTTAAAAAAACTTGTAAAGCTAATCTTTTAAATTTCTTTATTTTATTTATTTAATTTAGCAAATTTTATTTTATTATTGTTATTTTAACTTGCTTTATATAGTGAATATAAATTATTATATTTTATATATTATGGATACTTTGTAAAAAATATATCACGCAAATTGTAGGGGCTTGACGACAAGACTTATGTCTTCTACTTGCTCCTGTCATTCTTTATATTTTGATTTATTTTATTAAACTTGGAAACGAGAACATTGTAAAATGCATATATATGTCGAAATAAATAAATAAAATAAAAAAAAACTTTAAAAAAATATTTTAACATTTCAACTTTATTATTACTTATTTGATTCATTTGAATAAAAAAAACCTTCGGTTTGTCGAAGTTTTTACTTACACTTCTTACGTTTATACGTATTGCCTTACTTTCATTAGGTTGAATTTTTAAAATGCTGCAAAGTATTTACATTTAAATCTTTTAAAATATTTTTAACGAAAAAGCTACTATCACAGTTTAGGAGGGAGAGGAGTTCAGGTAATTGTGATCGTTTGTGACAGGAGGGAGGGGGTTAAGAATTGACAAAGATAGGGTGACATGCTTTATGGAGAAGCCATAATTGTATAAACAAACAATTTGTATTAGTAAAAAAAAAAACAAGATTTTAACTTATTTTTTTTTTTTTTAAAAGAGAACAGCAAATAATTTTTTTTATGTCTAAGTACAAATATTTATTTAATTCTTATTTTTATTTATTTATGTGTATTTAAATGTCAACTAAAATAAGAATATGTAAACAAATAAAAAAGCAATAATATAAATAATTTTAATTAACATTTAAAAAAGAAACTTTTTTTTTTAAATTCTCCTAACCCAGCAAACATTTAGTCTAAAAAGGACGTCTTAAATATTTTTTATACATCTAAAAGACGTCTTTTTTAGACTAGTTGTTTGCTGGTAATATAAAAAGTTTCAGTTGGAATTTTGTCATACCAACGCGAATTACTTAATGACGTAATTCATTTTGTAAACAAAAACTTATCAAAAAAGCGCCAGAACTTTAGTAGAAGCATGTAGTTTTAACTTTCTACAAATTTAAAATAAAAATGTGCTTTATTAGCGTTATTCCAATAAATAGCTACATGCAAACAGAGCTGTTCGCAGGATTTTCTGATGTTTCAGATAGGACACTTACACACATTGTGCAAAGTCCAAATTTAAGTATGTTCATACCCATGCTAAATGTGGAAGCCGTGCAAAAATATGGGATAGCGGAGGCCTGGGAATGAAAATGCTTTAAAACGTTTTCACCCCCTGTACAAACGTGAGGGCACTGCTGTAGTAAAATTTTTAACTTTACTATCTTAAACTAAATTTAAATTCATTGACAGATTTGAAATTTCATTGAAAAGTATTGTAAATTACAAAAGTTACGACCATCCAAATTTTCTAACCCCCTCAAAAAAAGGGGGCGTAATATTTGATAGCGAAAAGTTAGAAAAAGTAGCTAATTTTCAATTTTTTATCCGTACATTTTTTGAAATTCATAAAAAAATGTAAATTTCACTGCGTGTGCGTATAATAACTATTCACTTGGTGACCTTAACTTCCCAACTTTTTGTATATTGTTTAGATCTGATCGATTTTTTTTTTGTTTTTTTTTTTAATTAAGTAATGTAGATCTTGCTTTGAAGAACAATTTTCTTTTTACAATAAAATTTTTTACTTTTTTTATTTACTTTTGCTGAATAAGTTTTGTTTTATTTTAAAGTAGCTTTTACGGTTATGTACGTACAATAGTGATTTCGAAACTACCCATTGCTCATACAAAACAAAAATTTGCGCCCCAATTAAAATCGCATTTTTTTAAAAAAGTTTAAATAAATATAATTTAATAATAAACTGCGTTGATAGAAAAGAACAAAGTATCTGTAAAAAACTCATCTTGCAAAATTTGTAATATACTTCTTTTACTTGGTTTAGTTAGCTAAAAAATGTAGTAAGATGGATATTTTACAGATACTGTGTTCTTTTTTATCAGGGCAGTATAAAGTTAGTTAATGTTTATAAAGTAGGTTAAAATTCAAAAAGCGTAAATAATGTTGATATTCAAAAAACTTATTTATTTAAAGTAAAAGAAAATTTGTTATTTAATTAACTTTTTAACTCTATTAATAATTATCTTTTTCTGTCAATATTATTTCTTATTCTTAACTCTAATTTACTTATAGCAATTTTCTTCGAAAATCTAAGTCAGTTAACAAAATCAAAATCAATTTAAAATGCCAAACATTATCAAAAAAAAAATATTCTAAGAAGCATGTAAGTATGACTGTTGGAAGAATAAATTGTGGTGAAATAAGGTTATGCGAAGCATTTCAAATATTCAGTATTGCAAAAGATACCTTTTCAAATCGTGTAAATAATCATGTGAAATTGCAAGGGTTTGTTATTTATCTGTTAATTAAAATATCATTTTATTAACAGATGGAGACACAAATTAGTCATTAGACCTGCAAGCAACATATAACACTTAGAGCTACATGTTGCATTAAATACATTGTAGCAAAATATTTGTAAACATGCGAAAAGCAATTTCTTAAAGCAATTTTTAGCGAATATTAGTGACAAAATCGGGTTTTCTGGTAACCAAGGCAGGCACTCAATGATTTGTAGACATAGTGCTAAACGCCAATTAAAAGTGATAATGAAAAAATAAATTGTACAGCTGATAATTGTATCAACGCAGTTGGAATTGCATTTCCACCATTTATAATATATATAAGTCAAAACAGCGTCTATAAAACATTTGGTAGTAGGTCAAATGCTGAATTTACAACTTCACCTTTAGGATGAATGGAGGATAAATAACTTATGCAATGGCTAAATAAATTGTTTATACCAACAACTAAAAAAACTCCAGTTACACATTTGTTAGAATTAAATGGTCATAATACATAATACCAGGGCTGGTCAAAGGACTTTTTTTGGTATATGCGAGATCACAGTTTGGCGCCCCCTATTATAAAAAAAAGTGTATCCTTTAAAAATATTTTTAAAAAATGTTTTGAGAGTTTATATTTTTATATGTTTTTAAATAAAAATAGCATAAGTGCTACTAACATAATTGTTTGTTAAAAACTATTAACTTAGAAAAACTCCTTCTTTCCGCTGGCCACTGATAATGGGAGCAAAGCAAAATTTTTAATACTACGCACACATTAGAAATGATGTCAATCAAAAAGCTTTTAAAATATTGACAATTACAATGTTGTTTTATGGAAGCTATCGTTCTATCTATCGTTCGGCAACATTGGAACTAAGATTATAATTTCACCTAACAGTTCATTACTGTTGACGTCACTCTTGCCATCAACTGTCAAAACGAAGTGCAAGTTTTTTTACTTTTCTTTTTACTGCATTTGTTTCACATTTTTTATTTTTTATGTTAAAGAGGAACTCAAAATGTTTCCTGCAATTTTCCATCTGTTCAAATCTTTCATTAATTGCAACTACAAAAAAGAAATTTTAAAAAATTACCGACTTCACAGATATATCTTCATAGTAAAACTGCTTTTATCTTTCTTGGCTTGACCACAACTTCATCAGAGAACTTTAGATCGATGTAGAGGCGCACCAAAGAGGAGAGTAGGAGGGTGACTAGCCCCCCTACGAATCTTATTATTCGGCATAATGGATGCTGGAGTTGGCAAAATTAGATCTATAGTTGGCAGGCGGCAAATGTTTCTTTAAGATCTTTTCGGGATGGCCCTAGATTGATTTTCAGTTTTTCTACCAATCTCATGGCATTTATAACAGCACTATGCAGCCCATTTCCCGATCTCATGTTCTCGAAAAAAGTCTTGACTTTCAATAAGTTTTAAAGCGCTCTGCAGTTTTCATCTTAAGTGTTTTGCTTACTTAATTAAATTTGAACGAGACATACCCAGAGCAGAAGGATATGAAATACGTAATTTTCTTGGAAATTTCCAGCGGTACAGTTTCCAAAAGCATCAATCTTAAAATCATAATACTTATAATTGAGACAGCGTCATAAATCTTATCAATGTGGTATAGCAATCAATTAAGGGCTTCTATTCTGCTCTCGGTTTTACTTGGAGGATTAATAATCAAATTGTTTACATAAATTGTTAATGTACTCCATTTAAAGGTCGACCCAGAAAAAAAGTTATAAATCTCCTGAATATTGCTGAAAAAGTTAACAGCTAAAGTGCAGGAAAATGCTGCATCATTGACAACAAGCTTTAGTGAATACATTTCACAAGAAACAAAAAAAGCTCATTTGTCAAGGTCAAGGACCTTTTTTGTACGCCTATGTTCTTTTCCTTCATGTTTAACCCGTTATCATCACCTTTGGCATGTCTATTTTGTAAGGATATTCCTTTTTTTAAAAAAGCTGTCAAACCTTACCCGTATGTTTCTAAGCCATGAACAAATCCAAGAAAATGTCTCCTCACTTTTATTTCTTTTCCTGCAACTGCATACTGTTATAACTTAATGGCAACAATAACACCACTGAATATAATAACAACTCTTTGTAATAACTCAATATTAAATTTATTTATAACACAACACTACAAGTAAAGTTCTGCTTCGTGTCTCTCAATATAATCTCCCGACCTCTTGGAAACTCTCTTTATTCTAAATAACCGTGAACCGGAATTACACAATTACGCAACTTCAGTCAAGATTTAAAATTTTCTGCCGTTTACACAAGATAAACTCAATAACTTTATAGGAAAGAAAACCAACAAACTCATTTTGAATTTTTTTGTTTAAAGAATATACATAGTTTTCTGAGGCAGTTACCCGATGAATATGTTCAGAAAGAACATTGTCAAATTTTAAAACGTGTTTCACAAATTTTAAAAAACTTCCATTGTTTTTTTTGAAGACTGTTTCATTTGTTTCTCGATAAGCTAATTCTTGTGTACCAAAGAATTGCACAATACAAAGAGGAGTTAAAAATAAAGTTTTTGTTTTAAAACAAGACTTTGTACTGTATTTTTATACATTTTATTTTTTCAAGAAAAGGCTAAACCTTAAATAAAAATGAAATTGATGTACTTTTACTGGTACTTGGTTGTAAATTAAAGCGCTTTTGTACAAAAAAAGATATAGCTTCAACTGCTTCATCTAGAATGCCTCTTAAACCTTGAGAATGTGAATTTTATCCTGACGTCTTTTGCACTACAAGTTGTTTTATTTTTTGTTTATTATGACTTTAATTATGGTTAAAAATACACCCAACACAGAACAATAAAAAATAATGGTTATTAAGGCTCAAACAAACATATTATCTTTTCAACTTAGTATTTGTTTTGTATTTATTAGCAAAGTTAATTGTAAAAAATTAACTCATATATCGTATCTTATCTGAAATTGATGCAGATTATCGTTTGAATTATGCTCTTCCAGTCTATGGAAAAATTTAATCAATCTATTTGTTTGTTTGTTATCCTCTCTCTTCATATCTAATTTGCGTTTTCTATAAAAAAAAAAAACCCAAAGGTTTTTTTTTTTTCGCCATGATGACTCAAAAACTTATTCTTTCAAATAGTTACTGCTACTTTTTGCTGTAATTATTTTTTTTATCGAAGTGCAGAAGCAAATACATACAAAATCAATAGTTTAAAAAAAAACTTTGGCGCTCCTTAATTTGAATTTACAATTAAATAAACATTTAACATGATTTAAGTTAACAACTATCTCACAAACTTATTCTTTCAAACAAATAATTAACTATTATCCTCGATCTAATTATTTTTTCATTAAAGTAATGTAAAAAATTAGGGTTCATTATCGAAATTGCAATTTTTGAAAATTTTCGATTAAAACGTTATTGAAATACTTCTTTTTTTTCGAAATCTAAAAAAACTTTCGAAAATAATCGAACTAGCCATATTAATTTCGAAAAAAAAAGTAATTTAGAAATGTGAAATTAATTTCGAAATAAAAAGGTGGAATTCGAAATAGGAAATTAATTTCGAAAGGAAAAAAAGAAGTTGAAATGTGTAATTAATTTCGAAAAAATAAGATTATTTCGAAAAGTGAAATTAATTTCGAAAGAAAAAAGAGTTTCGAAAAGTCAAATTAACTTCAAAAAAAAGTGTATTTTGAAAAGTCAAATTAATTTCGAAAGAAAAAAATAATTTCGAAGTGCAATTAATTTCGAAAAAAACCAAAAGATATTTGATAAGGGGTCATCCATAAAGTACGTCACGCTTCTAGGGGGGGGGGGGGGGGAGGCATAAGTTTGTGACAATTTGTGACAAGGGGGGAGGGGGGAGTTTGACGAATGTGACATCACAAAAATTATTTATCATGATTATTTTCTACTTATTTACTCATTCAATTAAAGGAGTATTTCCGATTGCCTAAAATTTTACTTACACTTCTTATGTTTTGCGTATCGCCGTATTTTAAATAGTTTTGAATAGTTTAAAAAGTTCGCAAAAAACTGCCTTCACGTTTCTGAAGACATTAAAGCGCAGCAATGCAAAATCATTAAATTAAGACCGTACAATTTAAGTTTGGAATTTTAAATAGAGAGTTTAAATAAGTAAATAAAACATTTTTAAAATATTATCTTTTATATTATTTATTTTTTTGAATCTTATGGCATTATATAAACATAAGAGTTTTAGTTATATTTACATTTAAGCAAGAATATATGACTACTTAAATATATAATATATAATAACTAAGTTAAATAGACTTGCTCATGCTTTGAATAGCCAATAGCAAACAAAGATTATTATCAAATAATAGTGTAAATAGGATAGAAGCTAGTTAGCGCTCAGTATAACTAAGTTAGTAGTAATTGATATTATGGCATAAATACAATATTTTTAATTTCTCTAAATGAGTGCAAATGTGTTTCAGGCAATTCATAATATAAAGATGGACAAAGGACAGTTATACGCATCACTTTATGATGCCTATGTTAAGGCATATTCACAGAAGAGGAAACAAGATTGTCAAAAGGAAGTTAATGATATTTGGAGTAAGGTGAAATCTGAAGATAATCTTTCTGCAAAAGTAGACTCCCTGTTAAGAGAATATGATGCTCTGTTTAAAAAGAAAAAAGGTACACTGATGAGTTTCTGGGCAAATCAATCATTACGACATGATGATGCGAAAACTATACCACGTAAATCATCGGCTCCGGATGTTCTAGCAAAATTACCAGATACTGTTGTAGGGGGTAATAAATGTAAAGCTTCTTCTTGTGAATGTTCTATGATAACTTCATCAACGTCTGGTTCTGAAAATGTAGGAAAATATAAAACAAAAGTTCAAGATGAACTAAAAGTTAAAATTGATGTTATCAAGAGTGATTTAGTTGGACTACATAAAAGAAAAGACAGTGGTATTATTACGAATGATCAAGAAGCAGAGCTTATTGAGAAAAGAAGAAAAGTAGATATGTTGGAGAAAAGTTTGTTAAAAAAAAAGAAAGAACAAGCAAGACAGAAAAAAACTAGAGCAAAAAAAAGAGAAACTCTCGCTAAAATTTGCGCAGAGAACCCTGGAGTTTGTGATGCTTTGAAAGCAAAAGATAAAACAGGTCGACCTTCTGTTGAAATTAATCAACCACTTTTCCTGAAAGCCATTGTTGATATTGCTTTACATGGATCAGCTGCACATGAAAGACGACAAAGTGATATGTATCGCAGTATTAAAACACTAGATGAATTGACTAAGCAACTAAATAAAGATGGTTATCAGATGAGTAGGAGCACCGTTTACACTCGGCTAATGCCACGACGAAGTTCAACTTTGGAAGGAAAAAGACACATACCAACAGTGCCAGTCAAATTGATCCGATCTCAGAATGAGTCACACTCAAAGCACATCGATGGAAAATTCTGTACAGCAACCTTGAGACACCTGGAAGAGTTGTCGTCTATACTGGGACCAAAAGTAGTCTGTTTTATTAGCCAAGATGACAAAGCGCGAGTCCCTATTGGGTTAACAGCTGCAATCAAACAAGCTCCATTGCTTATGCATGTTGAATATCGCATCAATTTGCCAGACCACGATTGGGTTGTTGCAGCAAGACATAAGCTTATTCCATCAGTATATGCTGGAATTTGCATCAAGAAAGATGGACTTGGTAAACCAGACGCTGTTACGTATTCAGGTCCAACTTATATTGCAATCCGATCAGGCAAACATTCGTCTTCTTCTGCTCTTGCTCATGGTTTAGACGATTGTTACAATTGTTTAGAGATTGTTACAATTAGACGAATTTGATGCAATAACAAAAGACGGCAGAGATAAAATAATAAAGCCTATTGTTGTCTTCACGGTGGATGGAGGACCAGATGAAAATCCACGTTATCAAAAAGTCATAGATGTTGCTATCCACCATTTTGTTAAAAATAATCTAGACGCCTTATTTATTGCAACCAACGCGCCAGGTAAAAGTGCTTTCAATAGAGTGGAACGTCGAATGGCTCCACTGAGCAGAGAACTTTCTGGTGTTATTTGCCTCATGAACGCTATGGTAGCCATCTCGATTCACAGGGCAGAACAATAGATGATTATTTGGAGAGAAGAAATTTCAAGTATGCTGGACAAACATTGGCTGAAATATGGTCACAAGTTATTATTGACCAGTTTCCAACAGTTGCCGAGTTTATTGATCCAGAGACATCTGAGCTAGATGCAGAAGAATTGATAATTAAAGATATAAAATGGTTTTCTGAACACGTCCGCACAAGTCAATACTTTACTCAAATTGTTAAATGTCAAGATGTAAAATGTTGCTTTAAAATAAGAAGCTCATATTTCAATGTTGTTCCTTCGCGATTTTTATGTCCTCCAATTCCAGTTATTCAAACAAGTAATGGTCTTCAAGCTGACAAAAGAGGAGACAGTGAGTCTCATAAGTATCCATCACTTTTTGTTTCACATAGTATTAAAATAGATGATATAATGGCCAGATCGGCAGGAAGTTTCCAAGTTCATCCTTATGATCTCTTTTGTCCATCAGTACAGACTTGTCTATTGAATCGAATATGCAAAGTTTGCCATCTCTATTTTGCTTCTCAAGCTATCTTGAAAAAACATGTTGAATTGCACAAAAATTGCGATAAAGGAAATACTGTTCTTGAGAAAACTCAAACAAAGCGTATCAGACCAATAAGAGTAGCCGCTAGAAGACAAAGAGAGCTGATGGTAGTTATTGCTCGAGAAAAAAATGAAGATATAGAGTGGCTGGATGAAGACGAAGTTGATGTTTCGGGAATTGTCATTCCAGATGAAGATTTAGAAAAAACATCAGAAATGCCTGTCCTAACTATAGACGAACACTTCAAATCTCCGTGGATGGATAATAATAAATGGGTAGATAAAGTAAAAGTTTAATTTGTAATTTGAAAAACATAAGGTTCAAATAAAAAAACTATTTTTATTTTATTTTATGATGACAATCTTTCCCAATAAATTAAGAAGGTATTTCAAATTAGTTAAATTGAGTCTTTTTTATTCTGTTAAATAGCTATTACTATGTTTTTAGAATGTTGAAAATTCCGTAATGGTTTGTTTTTTTTTTTAGAGGGAGGGGGGGGGGGGGGGAGAAACATGTGACATACTTTTTTAGGGGGGGGGGGTGCAGAAATATGTGACAGTTTGTGACAGGAGGGGGGGAGGGGGTTGAAAATTGAAAAAAATAGCGTGACATACTTTATGGACGACCCCTAAGCTAAATTAATTTCGAAAATAAAATTATCAAAAAGTTTAGTTTCGGAAAAAAAATTCTTTTTTAGAAAGTTAAATTTATTGCAAAAAAAAATAACGTCGAATTAATTTATGATTCATAACATTTTAAAAACTTAACCAGTTTCTTTTTTTTCTTTTTTTTTTTTTCCAACTATTATCTTTTTTTTTTTTTTTTTGCCGTATAATAAAATTTACAATGAGGAAGATCCAATGATATATATTATAATATTTATACATCATTGGGAAAATCATACATATATAAAAAATGGCCAAAGCAAGATAAACTGTCTAAACTGTCATAAACTGTCTTATCGCCAAGCCCCGTTTACATTGACGTCACAAAGTTACAAGTTAAAAATTATAAAGTTAAAAATAAAATACAATATTAGTTCTGCACAAATAAAACACAAGTAATAAATCGTAAAATTTTTTTTTGTTTTTTTGTTTTTTTTGTTTGTTTAAAATTAATAATATATATGTTTTATTTTAATGAGAAATAAATAAGATACACATCAAGACAACAATAAATGAGTAGTGATGACTTTTTCAGGTTTAATTATTTTAGGAACTATTAAAAGAAATATTGTAATAAATATTGAAGTTTTTTTCTAATAGAAAACGTTTAGATTCTCTTTTGAATTGTTCTAAGGAGATGTTCTTAGAATAGTTCTTAGATGAATTGAAATTTAATAATGTTTTTTAAAAAACTAATATAAATGGTCCAATTGATTTAAATAAGATCTTGGAATAACAAAATTATCAGATGGGTATTAATGAGCTATTTCTGCAAAGTAAGAGTGAAATCTATTAGGAGATAACGCATGTTTTGATTTAAACGAAAAAAGCATAACTTGGTATATATTAAGTTTATAAACATTAAGCAAATTAAGTTTCTTAAAAAGAGATTCATCATTAACAGTTCTGTTAACGCCAAATATAATCCTGCATGCATGTTTTTGTTTGCTTTAAATTTTTTTGAGCTTCCCATAATTGGTACTTACCCATGCAAGATTACAATAGGAAAAATAACTATGAATAGGGGAAGTCGGGGTGCAGTGGATTGAGGGGCACAGTGAATAAGAAGCATTTTCTCAAAGGTTATGATTTTGTTCATCACGATGATGTAATCAGTTTATGTGCGCATATATCACCCATTTTTATTTATAGATATTACCACATAATTTTTGACTCTAGGTTTTTGGTAGGTGATTTTTGTTTTTAGCTAACTAAAGTCAATGTTCTTACCATCTTTATGTTTGTTGTGGAGATCATGGTTAAAATCATTTTATAAGTAAAAGTTTTATATTCGGAATACTGATATTTATGCTATATTTTAGTAGTTTAGGTTTTTCTTTAATAACACTCATGTCCCAAGAAATTAAACTTGAACCTTATTTATTATGGTAAGGCACATCGAATCGGGGTACCGTGAATCGGTTGATTCACTGTGATAAAAATGTTCATAAAAATTAAAATGTTTATAAAAATTAAAAAATTCACTTTTAAAAACTTCTTTTGTTGTGGGTTAAATAAGTTTTATTAGGTAGAATTTTTTTATGTGATTTTAGATGGTTGTATAAGTTTTGTTATCATTTAACTTTATCGTTTAAATCTATTCTTTATTTTTTCAATCAGAAAAATTAAATTATTTAATTTTAATTACCAAAAGTGCGCTAAAAGTATAGTGCACAATGTATTTGCACCCTTATCCTTAAAATTATTTGGCTACGCCCCCATTAACTACCACTAAATTGCAGATGTGTTTATTGTTTCACTGTACCCCAGTACTAGGTACAGTGAATCACTTAACACAACTCTTTTTAAACCTTTCTGTGAGCTGTTAGATAATAAATATTTAGGTTTTAGTGGTTTCTTATCATAAAGGACATATTTCTCAATTCTTTAGCCTTGACAATAATAATATATATATTTTAACTCAAATTAAAAAAGAAAGAAATCCGACCCAATTCTCCCTAAATGAAAAATATATAATTTTTAAAGACTCCGTATTAAGAAAAGGTTTAACTTTATATAGCATTGAAGTGATTTTGGAGATTTTTTTTTTCAATAGATTTAATATGATATTTCCATGATATATTTTCATCTATAATCACTCCTAGAAAATTTACAGTAGACTCTCTTTAATAACTTTTTTGTTCATAAAGATTTTTGTCAAGTTAAGGAAAGATAAAACAATCAAATTTATAATTAGTTGGTTGGACAACAAGATTTCTTAAAAAAGGGCAATATCATAACAGTAAATCCTATTGTTGCAAGCTATGAAATTAGTCTTCTTTAGTTACAAATTCTAAACCATTTAGTGACGGGGAAAGATTATTTAAATCTACGAATCATTCACACACACGCACACCTTCCTCAATGCATTTTTTGTGCATTTAGTCGGCAAAAATAACCCTTTTAAAGAAGTCGGCAAATGTAGACAGGTTAGTGGTCGAATTTCAAAAAACAAGGACCTAATTTTTTACTCAACAAAAATTTTAATGACATTCCACCACGTCACACCTACTTGCACCTGCCCTGATGGCTGCTCAATAATTGGATATTGGTGTTTTTTCCAGAATTCAAAAGAATATAGCAGAAAACATATTGTCATTAAGCTGTTTGTAAAAAAGTTTATCAGATAAAAAAAAAAAAAAAAAATGCTTTGAATTACTAAGATTTATAAAATACACTTTTACTAAAATATAATTTAATAAAAAAATGTTTTTGATTACTTGTTTTCTTTAATAAAAACTAACTGCTTCAATAAGCTCGGCGCAAGTCTGTTCCGTAGCTCCATCTGTTAAATCGGTTGAACTAATTAAACATTCGGTGGCACGGATGTCGCTGGAACTGAAAATATTATCCGTGCAATTTGTGTCAAAACCGGGAACAATTTTTGATTGGCTTGGAAAAATTCAATGGCAGTATTTTCGTAGCTCTGAAAGTATTGCAGACTGTAATCATTTATTTCTTTTTCAAGTTTATCATTGCTCTCAATTAAATTACAACAAGATTTATCTGTTACTAGTTCAATTAAGTTGATTGATTTTTAATTCAGTCATTTTAATTCAGTCAGCATATGAATAACATTATATTGAATACCTTTATATTAAAAAAACTTTAAATTGAAAGCCTTTATAATGAAAAACTTATTATTAGGTAATTAAAAAATTAAAGCTTAGTTAAGTTTTTACATTTCTTATGCTATTTTTATAAAGTATTTTTTTCTTCAACAATATCTACTAACTTCCTTTTTCTAAAGAGAAAACTGAAGCCTTCTTCTTTTCCTAATGAGTTGATTTTGAAAGTATTGTGAGTTATCTTGTTTTTTTGAATTTGAAACCGTTTGTGGAGTAATAAACAAAAATAGCATATTTTTATTTGAGAAAAAAAAAGAATTACTAAAGCCTATAATGTTAAAAATATTTAAACTTATAAATATAAATAAGAAAAATTTTTCATCGATTGGCTAATGTCGTGTTTTTGTTTTTATAATTTTTAGGGTGGAGGTAGGAAGACATTAATTTGAGTTAATGTATTATCAAATTTTGGAGAAGTTGAATGAAATAAAATTGTTACTAAAAAAACTATTAGGCTTTTTCATAAAATAAACTGTTTTTTATTTTATTTAAAACTCAGGAAAAAGTAAAAAAAAACGTCCCCCGGACGACGCGTGCTCACTGGGAAATAATAAAATAAAAGTCATAAAAGTTAATATAATGAAATGCCAAAAAAATAGAAAGTTTATAAGCAATATTCTAAATAATATTATAAGTTAAGTAATTTATCGATATATATATATATATATATATATATATTTTTAAATTTTTTAAAAAGAAACTTCGTTATAAGTGACACTTTCTACTTTCTTTGTTGTATACTTCATTACTTTAGTTTCTTTTTTTGTGGGGTTAATTCTTAATACTGCTGCTTCGTCATTTGACAAAAACTTGTGACTTCCATATAACTCCTTATCGTCTTAATTAAAATAAACATTTTTAAAAATAAATGACTTACGTATTTTAATGCATATAAAGCGTACTTTAAAAAAGTATTACTTGCCGTCATAGCGCTTCACTTTTTCAAATTTTGCCAAGTTGTGTCAGGCTTAGCATGCTCCTTTGCAGCAAATAAAACATTTATCTTCGATGGCCAATACACAAACGGACTATATATCCAATATGATGAAATAACACCTTCTTCCGCAAGTTCATCTTCTTGCCACACAGCTCAACACCAAGCTATAAGTTCTAACTACAATAGCAGAAGGTCTAACTTCAATCTTGTATTTAGATATTTTATAAAACATCAAGTAGGAAACAAATATCACTATTTATTTACAAAAAAAGTTGACTAATTTATATTCACAAGATCTTAAGTGGATTCAAATTTTGACTTATTTTAAAATAATGTAAAGTAGTAAGTGAAAAGAGTATTAATTTTAGTTTTATAAGCTATGCGGCTGGATAGCTCAATTAGAGCGTCAAAACGAAAAGTTAAAACCCGGACTGCTGTATAATACGTGTTCAAATCCTGCCACCTCGCTTAAGTGTATTACTTCTTTACGCAAAAATGTTAGTTGATAACGGACGCTACTTTGGATTAGTCTAAATGACTGTTTTTGGCTGTTTCTATGCTAAGCCAACAATATCTTCGGATATAAAATTGTATAAAAAAGTATAGCAGAGAAATTCAACAAAATAAATAAAAAATTTAAAAAAAATACAATCTTATAAAACAAGAACAATTTTAAAAACATTTCTGACACACTTATATAATGATAAAAATATATATATATATATATTTTTTCGTTCTATTTATTACATGTAAAATAAGCATTTCGTTGCAATATTTCAAATACAAATATATAATAATAAATTTATATATAAATATAATGGTCGTTATTAGAAAATAAAAGAACGCGGGGACTCGTAGAAGACCATACGGTCTTGTCGTCGAGTACCGCTAAGAAATGTTCGTCTTAAAATTTAAAAGATAATTACAAGATTAAAAAATAAAAATAAGTTAACAAAAGTAAGAAACTTAAAATACTCCATAATAAATACAAGATGCGTTATATCTATTATATATGTAAATTATAGTTGTTAAGGATACACATATACTTTTTATAAGTTCATGTTTAAATAAATAATAAAAATAAAGATCACAAAAAATATCAGAAGTATATTGTTAAATCATCGATTGTAAAAATGAGTTCTTTAAGCTTTTGTTTAAAAGAAAAGTAGTTACTTTGATTAATAAAATCCTCAGTAAAATTTTTTAAAACTATTTTATTCCATAAGAATGGTCCGCGATAATCAATACAAAATTTAAAAAGATTTGTTTGAAAAATGGGCTGCTTAATAAAATTATTATTGCGTAAAATGTATTTATTTTTATCTTTTGATGAATACAAATTATGGAAAGAAATCGGGGATAAATTGGTTTTACATTTAAACATAAAACAAAGAATATTAAAAGTATTAATCTCATATATATTAAAAACTTTCATTTCAAATAAAAGAGGCTTAGCATGAGTATAACGGTCTTTAAAATATATAAGACGTGCTACATCCTTCTGCTGACAATAAAGAGGTTTAAGTTTGTTTTTATTTGCACTACCCCAAGCAATTTGCACTACCCCAAGCAAACCAAAAAATATAAAGTAAGTATATAAAATATAAAGTAAGTATATAACGTTTTTTGTTAAGGAAAGATTGCAATGTTTAACTCTAATGAGTTTATTGGAAAATCATAAAAATTGTCTAGGTACCTTGCCATGAGAGCATCGCACAAAAATGAACCACTATCTATGTATTCTTTCACAAAAACGACATCATAGGCGGTATCTGACAAAATTAAACGCAATGCAACTGGCCAGTGTATAAAATAAAACGGACGAAACTCTGCCTATAAAATAAAACGGAAGAAACTACGTTGCTTTCCATCGGTCCATATTTTGAAGATCATGTGGGCGACGAGCAAGTTCTCTGCGGATATTCTAAATGATTTTTAGAATACCCGCTAGAAGACGCTAAAAATTTTGAATTGTGAATAATTTATTTAGTTAATACTTCAAACCGTTTCTTAATTGCATTTATAAATCGCTCAAAAATCAATTTTAAAAAATGACGTAGAACAGATTATATTATATTGATATAAATGAAATCATTTTTATTTTTTTCAATAATAGTGGTGGATATTGATATAAATGAAATCATTTTTATTTTTATCAATGATAGTGGTGGATATTTTTTTTGTTTGATCAGTACTATAAAAGCTTCATTAATTTAATATCGAAAATTATATGTTTATCTATTTCTTTTTTATTTGTTTAAGTTTACATAAAGAAACTATATAGTTTCTATATAGTTTAAATCAACTATAAAAATTTATATAGTTTAAATTAACAAAAATGTATATACATTTTTGTTAATTTTAATATAATATATTTCGATCACGTAACTAAGATAAACAAAAAATTTTTTTAATTTTTGGATATTCTGAAATTCAATTCTTAGACAAAAAAAAACAAGGTCTTGTTTGTGAAGTTCTGATTAGTAGTTTTTATATTGTACTCTTTTAATCTTTTTTTTTTTTTTTTTTTTTGCATTCACTCCCAACAAGGCTGCAAGCAACCACTATTAAGATGGAAGTTACTAGGAAAAAAAAAAGAAGAGAGTTATACAGCAAGGAAACGGTTGACAGAAGAATTGAAAAGTTGAAGGTTGTATGAGTCAGGAAAACATGAAGATGGGAGAGAGTTCCAAAGGATTAAAGTGCAGGGAAAAAAACTAGATGAATAAAAGTTTTTAGAGCATGCAGGAACAGATACAGTAAACGAATGAAACTTAGCTGAATGACGAGAAAAACGAGAATGAATTTTAGTTGATGGAACTAGAGATGATAACTCCTTTGAGCAGTGACCATGATAGTATTTGTAGAAAACAGAAAGAGATGCAACTTTACGACGATGGGAAAGAGATTCAAGCTTAGCAGATAGTCCAGGTCCAACAACATTTACAATGCGTTTTTGGACCTTGTCAAGAAGAGAAAGTGAATCGTTAGAAGAACCAGCCCAAATATGACAACAGTATTCCATACAGGGATGATTAAGAGATTTGTAGAGGTAGAGGATGGAATCAGAAGTAAGGAAATGGCGAGCATGATAAAGAGAAGCAACCTTAGCAGAAGCTTATTTAGCAATCGATAGTATATATGGTTTCCATGAAAGGTCAGTAGTAAGCGATAATCCAAGAAGACGTAAAGAGGAGGACTCAGTAAAAGGATTGCCATTCATTAATATAGGAATGTTGACCATATTACGGTAGTTGTTTGCAGTAAACAACTGGGCTTTGTTAAACCTGAAATTCACAAGCCACTGTGAACCCTAATCTATTACTGAAGTGAGAACAGATTTAAGATCAGCTGTTTGTTCTAGGCGATCGAAATAAGAAGACTTTTTGTCAAGACAGGAGTATAAAGTTGAATCATCAGCAAAAAAAGCTACTTTAGATGAAAGGTTGTCAGGAAGATTGTTTATGTAGATAAGAAACAAAACAGGGCCCAGGATGGAACCTTGGGGAACCCCAGAAGTTACTGGAAATAAAGAAGAGTGTTGGCCTTTAAAGATGACTTTAATAAACCGGTTAGAAAAAAATGATTTGATAATCTCAAAAACTTTCCCAGAAACACCATATGAAGCAAGCTTATGGAGAAGACCAGCATGCCAAATTTTGTCAAAAGCTTTAGATATGTCGAAAGCAATAGCCCTAGCCTCACCGTCCCAATGTAATGCATGATAAAATCTTTCGGTTACAGCAGTTAGCAAGTCGGCCATAGAGCGAGAAGATCGAAAACCGTATTGATTGTCTGACAATAGTTTATTTGACTCAATATGAGATGTAAGGAATTTGTTGATCAAAGACTCAAAGACCTTGCTAATAACAAAAAGAAGACTGATCGGACGATAATTGGAGTGGTCAGAATTTTCTCTAGAGTTTTTGAATATTGGAATCACAGATGTCATTTTCCAATAAGCAGACTCAGTCAAACACTTGTTAAATAGTTTAGACACAAGCTGTAGACGAGTTTAATTGAGGTATGACTTTAGCAACAGAAGCCGGAGTGATTTGAATGTCTAACAATGGATCAACCTGTTTGACTGGAATGGAAAGAAGAGAATGTTCATAAGATTCAAGAGTGGAATTAAAAGAAAAGTTCTTTGCAAATAGTTCTGCCTTATCCTTGGGAGAGGTAATAAGATCAGTCCCATGAATGAGAGATAGAATGTTAGATCTACCCTTGTTAATAATGCTGTTGAAAATTTTTCAAAAGTCTTTAGAGCCTAACTTCTGTGATAAGATGAGAGATTTAGTGAACTGAGAATAATGGAGTTTAGCATCAGAAAGCACCTTTTTACATCAATTTTTTGCAATAATAAATAGCCGTTTGTTCTCAAGAGAGTTGTTCTTTTGAAAAAGATGAAAAAAAATGATTACGATTGGATATAGCAGCCGCACAAGAAGGAGAAAACCATAGAGTAGAATGAGGCTTGCCTTAAAACTGACGAGAAGGAATAAAAGCTTCCATTCCAGACTGAATCCAGGAAGTTGTGTAGGAGGCGCATTTATCAGCTGAGAGAGAAAAAACATCAGCCCAAGGACCATCACGAAGAAAATCATGAAAAGAATCCCAGTCAGCTTTAGGGTAGTAGTAGGTGGTGCGATTATAAGGTGAGCCCAAAAAAGAAGTACGAGATGAAAGATTTATAGAGATCATTGCATGTTCAGAACCACCTAAGGGAGAAATGGGAGAAACTGTACATAAGCTAGGGTCAGAGACAAGACATAAGTCAAGGAGTAAAGGTAAATGATTAGGGTTGTCAGGAAAACGAGTCACAAATTTAACTATCTGAGTAAGAGATTGAGAAACGCAGAAGTTAAAGGCTTTAGTGCCAGCAAGATCAGTGGTGTTAGAGCCAAGTCATTCAGTGTGATGGGCATTAAAATCACCAACAACAACAATATTGGCAGAGGGGTAAAGAGAGAGGTTATGGTCAATTTGATCAGAGATAAAATCAAAAAAAGTGTACAATCATGGGAAGAAGGAGAATGATAAAAAACAAAGAGAAAGGTGATAGAGTGAAGAGGTGCTAGGCGAAAGCACATAAAAGAAAGGTCAAAGGATTCGAACCTGATTTCACGACAAATAGGGGAATTAATGCGTATGTATACTTCTAAACCTAGCATGTGATTATTAAAGTCTTTACGAATCAAAGGATAGTATCCATCAACACTGACATCTGAAGAAGAAATTGCAGAATTTAAATTTGTTTCCCTGAGTGCAAGCAAGTCTGGTTAATTTTGCAGGAGGTAACACTCAACTGACGGAAAGTTGCTTCGCAGACCGCGAATATTTGTAAAAGATATATTAAAACATTTAGGTGGTGGGGATGGTTTTTTAGGTTTAAATCGATCATGATCCTAGTTCTTTATTTTACGCGCAGTCATGTAGCTGTTTTTAGCTCAGTCGCGAAAGGGTTAAAACCAATGTATTTTCAGTTTTTTCATTCCGGCCATATTTATGCAAAAAAAAAGTTGTTTAAGTTGATTTAAAAACCGAGTTGCATATATTTTAAATATTTATAAATATTTCACTTAAAAACGTTAATATTCGACATTTTTAATTTCAAAGTTTACGATCTTTTAGAAAATCTTTTTAAATTTATGCAACTCGGTTTTTATTGGGGTCAAAATAAGTATTTTTTTAAATTAAATTGAATTTTTTTATGATTATATATTTTTTAATTGATTTTAAAATTTTTTTTTTAAGAAATTGCTTTTTAGATGTACATACATCGACTGTCAAATAGTGATTAACGCAGTTAAGTGCTCATACATCGACTAACAAATAGAGATTGGCGCAAATAAATGTACATAATTTGAGTCAGCGTTAGCGTTAGAATCAGAAATTGACGCGTTATGCATTTTTAAACAGTTTTGCTTTAAATAATCGATAGAAACCAGGTTTTTAAAAGTTAGCTTTTTTCAGTAAGTCAGCGTTTTTAAAAGTTGTCATAACCGAATATAAAAAAGATGGAGAATATTGGCGTTTTAGTGTAGTTTTTTAAACTTCAATATTGAATTAGAGTACATCCTTTTGATTTTCAGACGTATTTTTTATACGGCTTTTAATCAGCATATAATTTTCTACCACAATCAACAATAAAAAAGGGAGGGTGGGAGAAACTGCAGTAGTGCCAAAAATTTGTCCCGGTGTTTTGATGTCTTTAGAATTTTTAAATTTTATAAAAATCTATTTGTTTGTTATAGTGTATAGTATCTTAATATCATATCTATAAAACTTCAAAAGTGTTTATTTTTGTATTTTAAAAAAATCGTAAAAAAATTACAAAATAAAAGGTGCCAGTAGTAGAATTCGAACCATGACACTTTCGTTAAGAAGCTCTGCAAGCTAACCACTCGGCCTCGCTGGCATGTTGACTAATGAAATTTTTAAAACAATATAATAAATAAAAGACTTATAAAATGGAAATAAATGAAGGGAGCATAAGAAAAATATTTTTTAGGAATATAAATCATACATGCTGCATTGAATCCTGGAATGAGTGTCCCTTTTGGACATCACTAGTTTTCCCTTGTAATTCTAGACTTGGATTTAGAATCTAAAATAACGTTCAATATGTTGCTTATAATATATTCAAATACATTTCTATTGAGTTGAATTTAAAATCTTTTTAATTTTGAACAATAGCCACAGTCAGAAAAAGAAAAAACGAAAGAAACCTTTACGCTTTAGATTTACACCACATACCGCTAATTAGTTATTCTATAAGTTTTTCAGTAATACGCCTAAAAAATCTATATTTATTTAGTTATTTCTTATTTCAACAAACTTTTTTATCCTCAACCCTTTTAACCATTTGCCACCCTGAGACTAGCTTTCTCAACTTTGACTCGTAGATTAACAAAAATAAGAAAAATTTAAACTTAGAAATAAACTTAAAAATAAGAAAAGTACATTTGTGGAAAGTAAAGAAATCAATTTAATAGTGAAATTTTTTTTGAGGTTAAAATTTCTAAACTCACTATTTTATTATATAATTATTTTTTTTAAATTTTTTAAACAATAAAAACCAAGAATTCAAAATAAATTTCTTTTTTTCCTTTATTCTATATCTGTTTTCAATTTAAATACACTCAAGTTTAGAAAACATAGATCAAAATTAAGGAGATATTACCGTAACGCAGTTTTCAAGCGATAGCAAAACTGTATTGACTTGATATATGTTTTAGTATGTTTTAACATTACATAATTCAAATTTTACGTAAGTTAGATATTTGCGTACACTTTCGTTCATGTTTCCTTATTAAAAAAAAGTGCTGCGACTCCTACTCGCAATTACTTCGATACAATGGCTGCCAAGAGGTCTGTATCAAACACGCTTGAAAGGATACAATTAACACGGCAATAATATATAGAGATACAAAAATTCAAAACAAAACAGTTTAAGCAAAAAAGACTTGTAATTAGTAACGGATCCTGCATTTTTTGGTGTTTGAGACTAACTTCCAGACATGGAGCGAACTGCAAAGATATACGTATGTCAAATAATGATGCTTTGCAAAAAATTGCGATGATTGGAGGCTGGGAACAAAAAGAACTTAAACTTTTGATTCAAATTGTCTCTGCAAAAAGTGTTATTAGTTGTGGTTTTATAAAAAATTACAAAAACTACAATTGAGAATAACTGAATAAATGATTTTGTATATCTATTATTAGCAGTTTAGAAATGAAATATTTCTTAAAAGGTTGTTGTTTATTTCAATATAAAAAAAATTTTGCTACAACGTGACATCTTGGGAGAAAGTTTTGCCATTATATTTATATTATAATCAATTATAATCCACATCATGACATATATTAGTATCAAATCATGACATCCAAATCATGACATATATTAGTATCAAATCATGACATCCACATCATGACATATATTAGTATCAAATAGAATATTCTTGCTTTTTAAATAATTTTTATCCATAATTTCCTAAGCTGTACGAGAGGAATAAAGTAAAATACAACATTGACTGGAAGTGTTGAAAGGATAAAGTATTATAGACATCACATATTTATAAATTTTTTTCTTGGCATTACAATCAGTGAACATTGAAATAATGTAGAGTTCTTGCCACATACCATAAAGTGCTAACATCTGATTTTTACATAACAAACGTTAGTTTAGACTTTTTAAATAATAAAAATATCATATAAAAAATATATAGCTGTCAAAATCCCAAAGTGTTTTATAAATACAGAAGTTTTTGTGAAATGTTTCAAAATAGTTTTATGAAAATTTTTTTGAAGCTGTTGTTTATCTTTAATAAAAATCGTAAATTGTTTTTAGTGGTCTGCTTGTTATCAATTTTGTTTTTCAATTTCTTTGGAATGTCAGTTACTCGTTCATTAACAGGTATTTTATTTATTTATAATTTTTTTTTTCAATAAAAAGTTTAAAATTAACATTTTGAAATCAAATTTGTTATTTCAAAACTCTCATTTTGTTATTTTGTAGCTGTGCATCGAACATTTCTTGACGCATGTCGCTCAGTTATTGTTTGGTTATGCAGTATTATAATATACTATTCGACAAATCAGGTTTGTTATTTTAATTATAAAGCACAGCATTTTGTTACTACTTTTTTTAATTTCTTGTTTTTAAAATTGTAAAGAGAATAAAAACTCCTCCTACACTTATGCATTTTTGTTTTTTAACAAATTTAATTTAAAATGACACTGTATTATGTAATCTTTTGCATTTTATTATGATCTATAGACTTGCTCAAGTTTTTTTTAGAAATATGGTGAGAAGTTTGACGATAAATGGGGTCTACTTCAGAGTAAGCTTTACTTCTTGTGTTTTAATTTATATCAAATATTAAATCCAGTGTTTTTTTATTATATTGGTCTATAAAGAAGTTTTTCGTTTTTCAAACTTTTTTTTGTTAGTAAACTGCAGATGCATCTGACGCAAGCGCAACTAAAGCTTTTTTTTAAATAAAAATAGGATTTTCTATTTTTAACTAAAAAATCTTATTTACTTGTATGTGTTAAGAAACAGGCAACCGAAATCTTTGTTAATCATGCATTTGATTTAAATATTATTGCTGAATACACAATTTTTAATTTTGATAGGAAATTGTGTTTTTGTTTTAGTTAATGTAATTTGTTTTTGACCTTTTTTACTTTATTTTAATGAATATTAGAATCAATTGATTTTTAAGTAAATAATTCGATATCTGTAGATCGAACGTAAATTTAAATAGGGGAGAGTGGTGTACCTCGAATGTGTTTCCAAATTTTGACATAGATATAAAAAAAATACTTAAAAATATAAGTTCTGTAAAAATATTGTTTTCTTTAACTTAATTATGTTAAATTTTTTTTTTGTTGTTAAACATCCTGATATTTATTTACCCATTATTTAGCTTTTAAATAATAGTTTACACTACAGCTAAGGTACATTCTCAGCTTTTTTTAATTTTTTTTCGTGGTTGAGCTTTAGGGTAGGACAAAACATCTTTGGAGACACAATGTTAGTGCTCATCTGGTTTGTAAATGAAGCCGGACTGCGTTCACCCAAGTATCAATTGAGGTACCAGGCCTGCTCAAAAAGTTTTTAATGCTCCGATTTGTTGTCATCTGGCACAGGCATCCGTCGATTGGTTACAGTTGTAGTAGGAACTCATAATCTTTGAAAATTTCTTCTTTGAGTCGATGGAAAGGCACTCACTTAAATACTGTGCGATATTTGGACAAAATATTGCACAGTTTTCAAGTGAGTGATATTTTGTCGTGGTATATGTTGTTGCTTTTTTCCCTTACTTGATTAATTTTCAAAATCCAATTCTTCATTTTATTGTTTCCTTGCACCTTTACCAAATGTTTCATAAAATCTAGAAACAAACTCTTATTCTACTATTCCGATAGGTTTGCTCTGTCAATAGACATCTCCTTTGCTCTGTCAATAGACATCTCCTTTGCTCTGTCAATAGACATCTCCTTTGCTCTGTCAATAGACATCTCCTTTGCTCTGTCAATAGCTCCTTTTAGCATAAAATTCTTTTATTTTTTACGAGAGAAAATCAAGTTTAGTGACATACAGCCGCCTTTTGCGTTTATTGTACCAGATATTGTTATAATATACCTTCATTAACTGCTAGTCATGCCATCTACCTTATTGTGAGCTTTTTTTTTGCTAAGATTTTAGGATGATTATGGACAGTGAAGACATTGATTTTACCAACATATAATGACAATTTACCAAGTTTTGTACATCTTGTAAAATCAGTTCATATGGAATATTAGCAGCGTTTAAAGTGTATTCAGCTACAATTTTATCTTATTCTACAGTGAAAACTTTCTTCATTGTTTTTTTTTTTGTTACAATATTTTTCTGCAACTGATTCAACAAATTAATTTCTATGTTTTCTTAAGGTTGTTTTAAGAATGCAAAAATTATTAAAAGCTTTGAACAATGAAGTGTTTTTTGTGAAGGCCTTCTCTTAAATCCAGTTTTACTTCTAAATGTAAGGCCAACACAATTTTTATAGCATAATCTCAAAAGGCCTTACAGTACTTACTTATTTTTTAATACTAAGCTCAAATAATTATTCTTATGTTTTTTATTATTGAAACTGGTTAACTCTTCACCATATATTCATAGGTTAAGAGTCAATCAGTTTTAAGCATGTGAAAATGTGAGTCTCTAGTAGCTATTACATGCAACTAATGTTTACTTAACAAAATAAAAAAAAAACACAGAAAGAATGGTATGTATTATGTTATTATTTACAATAAACTTATTGTGAAAAACTTTAGAAGCAAATCAGCGCTTAAACATATTTTCTATTTTAAACTATTAAGTAAACAAATTTACACTTAGTCAACAAAACAATTAGATTGTTATTTTTTATTTTTTGCTTCTATACGTACTAATAAATCAAATCAAAAGTTTGATCAAAAGCCAAAACATTGAGATAAAACTATTTCAAAATAAAAAGTCATTATTAAATAAAGATTCTGAGTGCGGGTCCACAAAACGTTTTTAAACGTAAGTTTAGCGTAAGTTCTAAACTTACTTATTTCGTTTTCACAAAATTTTTAAAAAATAAATCGCAAAACTTGCAATTTTTTTTGCGTAAATTTAACTCTTAAACTATGCTATTTACATAGTCTGTTACTGACACATGTGTATCGGGGCCTGGGGCAGGCAGCTTACAATGTAATTACATTAATATAAATAAAAAACAAAGGCTTTCTAGCTTTCTTACGAAAAAGTTGAATATAATCGTTGGGTAAATGCTATACGAGACAATATACCTGACAGTCCAGATACAGTTGTTTGCAAAAGACATTTTGCATCTAGATAACCAACAGTAACCAAATATGGCCATAAAAGGCCTTATGATCCTCTATCAGATTTCACATTTGTTAAACCTAGTTTAATACCTACTCTTTCACCGCCATTAAGAACAACCTAAAAATCAACTTTATCTGCCCGTAACATTATGCTGATATATTTTTAGCAGCTGATAAAATTACATGTGTTAGCTCATTACATCAGAAGTTACAAAAAAAAAAGAAAATGATTTTGTTGTAATTTATGAAACTTGGTATTTAAGTGGTGAACAGTTTTTTTTTTGCTGGTGTTTTTTTTTCGTTCTTCACTTAAACATTTTAGTAAGTCGTTGCACAATAAAATCGTTAACATTTAAATAATAAAATTATATAATAAGAACTAAGAAAAAGATAATATAGCTATACAGGTATAGTATACAATTTTATAAAAAGAATACAATTTTATAAAAAGCGAAGACTTGCAGAAGACCGTCAGGTCTAGTCATTGAAAACCGCTCGTAATTTACAACTTCAATAAATCATAATCAAATATAGATGTATATCTCTATAAAAGCTTGACAGCATAAATACATCAAATAAAACATGAAATTATTAAACGTTTAAAAACATATTCCTCCGAGATACTTCACTCTCCCCTTTGTTCAAAACTGAAAATATGATAAGTAAAAAATTTTGATAGGATTTGTTTATTAGATTTAGTTTACAAAAGTGCTCCGTTAATTCGCTCGTCCATTTTTTCCCGCCAACAAACAACAATTATGCCTTTTTAATTTTAATTTAGTAAGACACCAATTTTAAATCCTGAAAAATAAGTATACAAAATAGATATCAAAATAGATCATCATTTTAAAACATCACTTTTAGTTGATGGGTTTCTACTTTTGATAATTGGAACTGCAATATACTACCAGCTGTTTGATTTCTCATGGTTACCGTGCATAAAAAGAACAGAATATAAAATACACCATAACGAAGAACATCGAAAGGTTTGAAAAAAATTTTAATGTGTACAAAGTTGCAATTTTTTCTTTATTAAATATCAAATTAAATTTTTATATAATTTCAGGTAGTTACTGACAATTATGAAAAACGCAATGCAGCGGATAATGAAATTAACGAACACGAAGAAATAAGTCCAATTTACCACGGCTTCTTAGATGATTAGAATTACCATGGTTATTTGAAACGAACGCGTTTAGATGCGCAAAAGCACGCATACAGACACAAACAAGCATACTTAGCATATTTTGTAATATAGTTTTGAAACATAGTGTTCTGATTTATCTATAAAAACTTTTTTGATTTCTATAAAAGTCATAAATCTCTTTTTTGCTAAGTATTGTATAGAGAAATTTTAATATCAATTTTCTCTAAGTTTTATTAAAATTCCTATAAATCTTATGTTTTGTTTTTATGTTTTATTGTATTAGAGATCAAAAGAATACTGTTCATACATATATACGTACATACATACTTGCATGCAACCATACACACATATATGCATAAATATGTACATACATACATGCATGCATACATACATATATACATATAATCAAAGTTAACTTTATTTAAAAAGATTGATTTTAAATATGTAATTTATTATAAAGTAATACGTTTTATAAAAATTTGTCCACATTAAAACGATGTCGATGAAAACTAATTCAAAGGAAAATTTCTCAAGACTTCTGATTAAAACTGCAATGTCTTTTAATTATTTTTCGAATTTTTTAAAAAAAACTTTAGAGTTTATAAAATTAAAAATATATGCACTGCAACAAAATAATATGCATTTAAGTAAAATGACGGATTCATCATCAGTCAAAAAATATGGCTGGATTCTATGTTTAGTCTAGACAATAGATTCTAGTTAGACTATTCAAACATATGGAAAATAAATGCAAATTTGCAACACTATCCCCAATTGAGAAGAAAGGATGAATTTAAAAAATTTTTAAACAATTTTTTATACTATATGCAATACGTAGAAATAACTCAAAGAATCACATCGCACCACATGCAAAAACGTTGCTAAAATGTACCAGGCACAACTACGAAAACTCTTCAGGGAGTTAAAAAATAACCCTAAGCGCTTACATGCACATATATGAAGCAAACATAAAACTGAGAAAAAGAGAAAATAAATTGTTTTCATTTTATTAAAGTTTAAGCTTATAATAAATTCAAATAAAAATTAAATATATGTAGCTGTTAAGCACGAACTAATTAATAAACGTGCAGCTCATCTTCAGTAAAAGATTGCACTTTTTCCGTAAAAAAAATGCAAACAGTGCAATCTGCAAATGCAAATAGAGTTGACAAAAAAAAAAAATGCTTTTCAACTCTATTCTTAAATTCATTAACTGACGGTGTATTTTTGCATGCTGACGGCAAGTTATTCCAATGATTGATAATACGATTATTCCAATGATTGACAATTATGACAACCAATATTATATGTGAATTCACGCAATAGGACGTTGTATGGTGATCTGCGAAGTAGATCAAGTTGCCACGTTGCCTACGAGATTTCAAAGTAGTAAAATTGAGAAGCCGAAACCTTTCAACCTAAGCTAATTCTATTAAATAATGAGGTACTCTTGTCGCTCTATGCTAATTTTTTTTTCAATTTCTTTGATGTACCTTTTTAGTCTAGATGCGGCCTAACATACGTAGTGTATAGTTTACTCCAAAGCTTCACATCTCTTGATCTAAATGTTTTTTTAAAAGTCAATTATTATATTTGCTTTATGTGCTGCAACCTCTATGTGTTGACCATTTCTCTATGTGTTGACCATTTCTCTCTCAATATCCGCTGCCTCAAGAGTAAATAATGTATTTCCATCATTCATTACATATTCGTGATTACTATTTCCATAGCCAAGTTGCATAACTTTATATTTTGCAACATTCAATTCCATTAGCCATTCCTTTGACCTTTCTGTGACAATGTTTAAATTGTTTTGATGAACTAGACAAACAGTATCGTTCATCTCAGGTCTTTCTTCAGGTCTTATTTCTTGTAATAGTTGTAAGTGTCATCAGCATAGATTTTATGAACTGATTTTATCTTATCCGTTAAGTCGTTTATATAGATGATGAATAATGTTGCACCAAGTACAGAACCTTGAGGAACTCCGCTTAGGACATTGGTCCAGTCGCTAGAGTGTTCACTTAAAACAGTTCGCTGCTTTCTACTAATCAAAAATGACTCAATCTATTTAAGAAAATTGCAATTGATCCCATATGCTTTTATTTTATGAAATAGTCTACGACAAGAAACTTTATCAAACGCTTTCGCGAAATTAAAAAATACAATTTTGACAAAATTTCTTTTACTTAAGGCTTTCGTAATGTAGTCGACACTTTCCTAATAGTTTGACGTGCATCCCTTTTTGAACATAAATCCATGTTGATTATGTGAGGTGCAGCTTGTTTTTTCAAGATATTTTGTTATCTGTTCTCTGATAATCTTTTCCATTATTTTACATGAAACTGACGTAATAAACACTGGTTTGTAATTAGCGGCATCACGACGATTTCCTTTTTTAAACAAAGGTGTGACTGCTTTTAAACAAAGGTGTGACTGCTACCAAGCTGTAGGTGTTGAGCCTTCAGACAGTGTTTTATTGTAAAACAAACAAGAGGGTAAGTCATTTTAGATGCACCAATAGATTAATTCGGTTTCAAACTTTTCAAATTAGTTAGCGTCGCTTTAAAATTAATAATTGTATTGCTTAAGTCTTCTTGATAATGCCTTCTTTCAAAAACAGGTAACTGACTACTTTTACTAACATAAGTCTGTTTGCGATATGTATTCCCTCTGTTAATGTTTCATCTTTTGCATCAGATATAGCACTAATAGATACATAAAATTATGTTGCATCTAATCATAACCATACACCCTTTCAGGATTATTTTTTTAATGCTTTCTGAACTTGGCTTCTTAGTTTCCTATATTATCGAATCAGTGTCGCTGATCGCCAGTTTGTCTCAGATAAGTAATTGCCCAATTGTTTTTTGTTTTTGTTTTTTGCTTTATTATAGCTAATACTTCTTTATTCATTTACGGTGCATTACGAGTAGTATGGACTTTTTTGTTGGGATAAATTGCTTGCTGAGTTTATCATATTTATTGCAGAAAGTTGATGGCACTCATTAGTATTCTTAATTTCAAATAACTTCTGCCAGTTAATTTCAATAATCTTTTCACCAAAACTTACATAGTCATATTAACGGTTTGAGAAAATATTCTTATTTATAGAAAAGACGACATAATCTAAACTCAATATGCCATGACCTTGCGACGAATCACCTAACGGCGAAATGCTAGATAAGTTGATTACTTTAGTTAAAAAGTCTGTAATAATTAAATACAAAATGTTTTTTTTTTCCTTAAATGCTTCAAATGTTGAGAAGTCAACTAATTGTTCTAGATTATAATTAGCCAAATCAAGAAAAACACTTGCCGCACTTATTTTGATCGCTTAGTAAATCAATCCTGTCGTCATCGTGCCATTTGATATCCGGAAAGTTGAAATCATCTGCTAGTAACATACAACTATACGCTTTTCTATCAAAAGCTTGCTTAGCCAAAATAATTATTTTATTTATATCTTTTATATGCGATAAAGGTGGTCTATAGACAAAAGTAATAAAAACAATTTTGTTACCAATTTTAATTTCACACCATATTTGCCCGGAGTTGCTGTTGTATAAGGTCTCTCTTAGATAACAATCAGATACTCATTCGCAGCTTGATCACGTTTGATGTAGATAATAACATCTCCATCGTGACCTATTCAATTTTTATTTACTAGTGAGTAGTTATTCAATTGAGTGGAAGATGTTTCAGTAAACCATTACTCAGAAATAAGGATTAAGTCATGCATGTTTATGTCACAGAGATGATTCGTTCATTTAAACTAGATTTATAGAAGTTGCATTAGTATAAAAACATTTTAAAAAGTATTTTTAGTAATAGAATTATCAGCTATTATTTTTGTATTTAATGCTTTTAAACAAGTATTCGCAGGTAAACATTTTGATTTATTGTGCTTTTGCAAATCTGGCTGTTTGTGCATCTCTTCATTTGATGATAGGATGCTATTTATGCCTATTGATTTCAACTTTCTGTGAAACATCAAGGCATCTCAATTTATTGCTGCAAATGACCAAATTAAAAGGCTTGTTAAAGTTTTTAAGCTTGCCAAGGTCAGAATTAGCTGCTTTTCTTTCTGAGTTTAATTTATTGAATTCGCATTGTTCTTCTGCTGTGTTGTCAGGGGTTATAAATTCATCAAAAGTGGCCAATACCTATTGTTTAGCCGACACTAAATTAGCAAATAATAGTCCGGTCTATAAAAAAAGGTGATAAACTACTTCCTGAAAACTATCGACCTATTTCACAAACCTCGGTAACGTACAAAATCTCTGAAAAAGTTGTAAAGAATAAAATTTTGAAGCCCATCAACAATAACATTCTGCTCTCTACAAATCAACATGGCTTTCTTCATCATAAACTTTGAGTAACCAATCTAATAGTGACTTTTGATATTATTTTGTCTTCCCTAGCATTGCACCAGTTTATAGATGTAATCTACCTCGACTTTGCTAAAGCTTTTAATTCCGTATCTCACAACAGACTAAAATTAAAATCATTCTGAAAAACGGCTAACTACTACATTAGATTAATTGCTTTTTAGTAAGTATAAAGTAACGCGTTACAATTAACAATACTAGCTCTGTCTCGGTTGATGATCTTAGTGGCGTTCCTCAAGGTTCTGTTCTCGGTCTGCTCCTCTTTATTCTTTTTACAAATGATCTTGCCCAACTTACTGAAGCTTCTAAAATATTTGCCGACGATACTAAACTGTTTTCCAAAAATTTATCGCACACTAGTTTTGTTGATCTGCAGGATCAAGTACGCTTTGTACACGAGTGGTCAAACACTTGGTTACTTAAATTAAATATTTCAAAATGCTGTATTATTTATTATGGTAAAACTAATCCTATGTACTTTTTGCAAAACAAGGCTAAGAATCTCTACTAAAAAGCGTGATTTAAAAAGCGTGATTTAAAAAGCGTGATTTAAGAAGCGTGATTTAAAAAGCGTGATTTAAAAAGCGTGATTTAAAAAGCGTGATTTAAAAAGCGTGATTTAAAAAGCGTGATTTAAAAAGCGTGATTTAAAAAGCGTGATTTAAAAAGCGTGATTTAAAAAGCGTGATTTAAAAAGCGTGATTTAAAAAGCGTGATTTAAAAAGCGTGATTTAAGAAGCGTGATTTAAAAAGCGTGATTTAAAAAGCGTGATTTAAAAAGCGTGATTTAAAAAGCGTGATTTAAAAAGCGTGATTTAAAAAGCGTGATTTAAAAAGCGTGATTTAAAAAGCGTGATTTAAAAAGCGTGATTTAAAAAGCGTGATTTAAAAAGCGTGATTTAAGAGTCATTTTTACATTTAACCTCAATCGGAGCACACATATTCAATCAGTTGTTTCCAAATCTCTACAAATCCTTGGTATGCTGAAAAAGACATTTATTATCATTAATGAAAAAATGGCCTTCAAATTATATAGAGTGTTTATAAGACCACAGCTTCAATATGTAGTGTTTGTATCTAAAAACTGACTTAGCTTTGGTGGAATTTGTTCAACATAAAGCAACAAAATGGGCTTTAAGCTTGAGAAATCTTCAATACAACAAAATACTAAAAAGACTAAATCTACCATCATTTGAGTTTCAGCGTCTACAATGAGATTTTTTCTAAATCTTTAAACTAATACATCGATTTGGTATAACTAATAATATGCATGAACAAAACTTTATTAACTCTTTGTCACGTGGTCACAAGACGTGAATATGCTCCGAGCTGTCTTTCAAGACAAAACCAACTATAAAATAAATCAGCAAAATACTAGAACAAACTACCTGAGTAAGTAACTTTCTACTCAACTGTACTTTTTTTTAAAATTAGTCTAGATCAATGGTTAGGAATAAAATTCGGAACGAATATTTATAAAACTGGTTGTTTATAGAAGGGTGTTTTCCTTGCTTGCTGTAAGTATATATTGTATGTATATTTTACGTCTGCAACTATAATATTAATAATAGTAATAGTAATAATAATAATAATAATAATAATAATAATAACAATAATAATAATAATAAAATTGTTATATTAGGGTTGGCCAAAATGAAAAAAAATTAAAGATTATCTCTTTTTTTTTTAATTTAATTTAGGTGCCCCAAGTATTCATTACACAGTCTTATCACCGAGCACCGCGGATAAGTATTTAATAGGAAGTTTACGCCTTCTTCCTAACCGATGTCGCAAAATTTGCCTAGAGGTTGAAAAAGTGAAGCCAGCCTCCACCATATTGCGGTGCGGCGAAATTCTTAAATTCTGAAAGCGCTACATAGAAATATAGGACTCATTTAAACTGGACTTAAGTTTTTCAAAAGATGTTAAATTTTTAAGAACAACTACTTCTTTTTGACAAACTGCAGAGTTATGGTTATTTCGTGCTGCGGATATGAATGCACAAATTACCAAAAGCAAAAACAAGGCGTGTCATTTAACAGGTACGATGAAACACTTATAATAAGTATAAGTGTTTTATCATACTGTGAAACGACATGTCTTGTTTTTGTATCAGTATTAGTATGATACTAATACTAACTGTCGTTAGTATTAGTATAATACTCACACTAACAATACTATAGTTAAAGATAATACCAATCTCTTGCATGTCAACAAATCATACTATTCTCTATGTAAAAATATAAATTCAGATCTTAAAGGTATAGTTTATTGGTTGAATGCCAATCTAATATGTCTTAACACCGAAAAAAATTTTTTTTTTCATCTCTAAGAAAAAACTGTAACAACGTTGAAATTAAAATCAAAATAAATAATAAACAACTATATCCCTCAAGAGTTATTAAATATCTTGGTGTGTTAATTGATTGCAATCTTTCGTGGAACTTCCATATCGATGAGCTGCGCAAGAAACTTAATCGTGCAAATGGTATGCTTTCAGTAATTAGACATTATGTCGATAAAGTTACTCTTTTATATATTTTTACTATGCATTATTTTCATCTCATCTTATTGAGTTATTGTTGTCAAGTTTGGGGTTAAACTGGCAACTATCATATTAACAAACTAATGTCATCTCAACGCCAATCCATTAGAATAATAAACTTTCAACCTTTTAAATCAGATACATCAGATTCTTTTAAAAAACTTAAAATTCCAACCTTTCATTTGCTAGTAAAGTTTGCTAACCTTCTTTTTGTTTTTAACTTTTTAAATAAAAATTTACATTCTTCAATCGCAAATTTTTTTATAGAAATTAGATTAATTCATGCACACTCTACGCGAAATAAAAATAATGGAAAACTTATTGTACCATCATATAAAACTCAAAAGTATGGTAAGAATTCTGTTGTGCATCTGTGAATGGAACAAGAGACTTGCGTGCATTGTGAATGAGTTCAATAAACTCCAACTCCTACCTCCTTTGTCATCTTTTCTTAATCTTAATCAAAATCAATTTAAAAAAAATTCTGAAAAATATTTTGTTATAATTTTTTTCTATTATTATAATAATTATCCATATTTTTTTTTGTTTGTTTTTCTTTTCTCTTTTTTTTATTACCTACAAATATGAATTTTAAAAAGTTTACTTTATGTGTGTCTATGTTTTATGTCTATATGTTTATTATTAGTCATATTATTTTAAAAAATGGTGTTACTTTGATCAGACACCATCCATAATAATCATTAACTTATTATAATAAGAAATAACATATCATTTTTTACTTATTATTATAGTAATTATTATGATTTATAATTTTTTTTTGGTAATATTATTATTATTGTTATGAGTTATTACTATTGCTTATTATTTTATAATTATCGTTATTATTATTTATCTTATTATTGTAAAAAAATTTTAAAATGGAAAATAAATAGCTTATTGTTGTTGTTGTTGTCGTTGTTGCTGTTGTAAAGTGTAATACTATTATCAATTGTATATGTTATTAAAAGGCACATTAATAACTTTATATTTATAATTGTATATTATTTATTATTTTATTTTACTTTGTGAATTGTGGATTACTATTAGGAAGTCATGTACTTGCGTACAAATAGTGTTTATATTATAAAAATCTCATTTGTACGCAAAAAAAAAAAAAAAACACTTTAATTTTTTAACAATATAAAATATATATATATATATATATATACATATATATTGTTGTTTTTTTTCACCTTTGCTTCTAACAAGGCTACAAGCAACTACTAATTAGTGTTGGAAGTTACTGGAAGGGAAAAGATGAAGATTGTAAGCAAGATAACAACTGACAGACGACTTAAAAGATTGCAAATTATATGAAAAAATCAAGAAAGCAAGATAAAGGAAACGAATTCCAAAGAACTGATGTTCGAGGGAAAAAACTAGACAAATAAGAGTTTTTAGAGCACTTAGAAACAGTAGCAGAAAAAGGATGAGACTTAATTGAATGACGAGTAACACGAGAATGAATTTTAGTAGATGGCACAAGAGACGCTAGCTCTTTAGAGCAGTGCCCATTATAGTATTTGTAGAAAAGAGAAAGAAAAGCAACATTACGACGATGTGACAGAGATTGAAGACACTTCTCTCTTGACATTTCATCTCTTGGATAAAGAGATGAAATGTCAAGAGAGCAATGTCAAGAGAGATGGCTTTAACCTCTCCATCTTTATCTAATGCGCGATAAAACCTATCGGTTATTACTATTAGCAAATCAGCCGTAGAACAAGAAGATCGAAATCCATACTGGTGATGAGAAAGTAAGTTATTAGATTCAATATGAGAAATTAAGTGTTTGTTAAATAAAGATTCAAAAACCTTGCTTATGATAGGAAGAATACTAATCGGACGGTAGTTAGACGATTCAGATCGCTCTCCAGAATTTTTAAAAATAGGTATAACAGAAGAGTCTAAGCAGGAAATTACTTTAGATACAGAGGTGGAATTACAGGCTTGCCCTTAATATTGATACTATTAAAGATTCTCCAGAAGTCACGAGAGCCTAGTTTTTTAGAAGAAATACGAGATTTTATGATCTGGGAATAGCGGGCTTTGGCGTAAGATAAAACTTTTTTACAATGGTTCCTAGCAGTTATAAACAGACGTCTGTTTACTGGAGAATTGTTTTGCTGATAGATATGGAAGTAATGGTTTCGATTGGCAATTGCAGCAGCGCAATGGAAAACCATGGAAAAGAGTGAGGCTTGACCTGGAATTGTCGAGAGAGAATAAAGGATTCCATGCCAGCCTGAATCCACAAAGTTATGTAAGATTTGTCAACAGGAAGACGAAAGATTTCTACTCAAGGGCCATCACGAAGAAAATCACAGAAAGAGTCCCAGTCAGCTTTAAGGTAGTTATAAGATGTTCGATGATAGGGAAATTCTGATGATAAAGAAGAATGAGATAATAGTTTTAGAGAGATTAAACTGTGATCAGAAGCACCTATGGGTGAATGTGGAGAAACTGAGCACTGACTAGGATCAAAAACAAGACACAAGTCGAGTAGAGAAGGTAAATGATTTGGGTTTTCTGGAAAACGAGTTGGAAAGTTGACTATTTGAGTTAGGGAATGATAAAGGCAAAAGTTATGGGCTTTAATGTCTGCAGAGTCACTGACTCTAGAGCCAAGCCATTCAGTGTGATGAGCATTAAAGTCACTGACAACAACAATATTGGCTGATGGATAAAGAGAGAGGGCTTGGTTAATATGATCAGAAGTAACATCAAGTAGAGTGCAGTCTTGAGATGAAGAAGAGCGATATAGAATATAGAGAAAGGTGATAGAGTGAAGTGGTGCTAAACTAAACAACATAAAAGAGTAGTCTGTGGATTCAAACCTAGTTTCCCGACAAACAGGTGAATTCTTACGAATGTAAATGCCCAGGCCAAGTATGTGACTATTGCAGTCTTTACGAATTAAAGGAAGATAACCATC
The DNA here is from genome assembly GCF_022113875.1 of Hydra vulgaris. Lineage (NCBI taxonomy): Eukaryota > Metazoa > Cnidaria > Hydrozoa > Anthoathecata > Hydridae > Hydra > Hydra vulgaris. Next base: position 49,488,136 of record NC_061162.1, on the reverse strand, counting down.
AACACTAAGATCACAAGATGAGACAGAAGAACTCAAATTAGTCTCACAAAGAGCAAGTAGGTCTGGTGAACTTTGCAAGAAATAAGACTCAACAGAAAAAAAGTTACTTCGAAGACCACGAATATTGGTGAATGATAGGTTTAGCAAACTTGGTGATGACTGTGGTTTTTTGTGTTTTATAGTTTTTATTACTTTATTCATTTTTAAATTTGTTTAAGAACTTGACTCGAAACATAGATAGTACTCAGTACACTGTTTTATAGCCCAAGCAATCGCCTCATTTCCACTAATAAACCCTAAGCCGTAACAAAGGGCTCCAATGTGGCCTTGGCAATGCACACCAAAAGTACAAACAGTGACACCATCCATGCGCAACATGGCACTGTTAATACTTTGATATTTTACAGCTGTTGATAAAATCTGAGAGCTACCACAGAGTTCGGGAAACCAGACTATCAGCCGGCCTCAGAACCATAAAACTGAGTTTTAGAGCTGTATCCTCATTAGGAGATAATAGAATGAGTTGCCTAGTCATAAAAAAGAGATTCAAGCAAAACCCATGCATCGAATCAAGAAGATCCAGCATTCAACATCCTAAACTGGAAACAATGTATTAAAATACATCTGCGCCAGTCTAATAGATAGTTTGATGAAGTGTTGTATTAAAAAAATACAAAACTCTTGTTCGTTGAAAAGTGCTCAATATTTAGGAAAATTATTTTAATTATATATAAATTTCATGATTTATGATTAAAAACGAAAAAGCAAATACTTTTATTATGGAACTTTGAAAAAGAAAATACTTTTTTTAAAATACTTAAAATGGCTGATGTTTTCCGTTAGGCAATCATCAGCCATATATTACAAAATTAAAAATAAAAACTTTAAAATTGTAACTAGAATTACGGTGGCGTGAGTTCTAATGACTCCATGGAAACAAAATTTTAAAAATTTTAAAAGTATAACGTAACTTAAACGTGACCTAAACCAACCAGGATCAATCTTCGGTATTAAATGAGGAAATAAGGAAATTATTTTTGTTCCTACTCTGTTAAGTAGGTTATCTCCTTTATGCATCAAAATTTGACACTTCTTGTTCAAACATAGGTTGTAAACTCTTGATGTTGTATCGTTTGGATTGCTTAATAATCTTCAATCTGACAAAAGGTGTTAAGTTTTTTTCTTTTAATTTCGATACTTCATTTGGTAACTCTGTGCAATTCTTATATTTAATCGCATTAAAAGATTTTAAATGGTTTGCGTATCGATGTTTTACTGAGTCCAAAATACACTTTTTCTTCATATCCTGGATTGTTTGAATAAATGGTGGCCTGATAAACAATGTTGTTGGAAAGGCAATGGTTGTTCATTTGACATTTGGATTTGTCAATGCAATTGCATTTCTTTTATAAATTTTTGACTCCTTACGTAAAATGTTTTTTTTTGTGAGAGTTGATTATGGATTTAATGTTTGGCATGCAGGAATAACTTATTTTGATTGTGTTTCGATTAAATATTTTACGAAGTCTGTGGTTAAGTGGAAAATGGAGATAGATGAGGTTCAAAAAACATTTTCCTATTTTTGTTACAACATTTGCACTGATTATACCAAATTATCTTGCGTGGATTATACCAAATTATCAAGGTGGATTATACCAAATTATCTTGCGTTTATGATTTCATCATCTCTATAAATACCGAAATCGCTTTAATCATAAAAGCCATTAGGGTAGGTAATGGTTTACGTCACGTTTACGTTACGTTATACTTTCAAAACTTTGTTTCCATGGAGTCATGGAGAAAACGTTGTTTCCATGGAGTCACGCCACCGTAATTCTAATTGTAACTTTAACGTTTTTATTTTTAATTTTGTATTATTTATTAATTTTTATTTTTTTATTTTACAACTTCATTAAATTTCCACATCGTTACGTTATAACTACATGACATAATATAATGCAACGTAAATAATATTACCACGTATAACATAAAAAGTGGTTTAACAAGTATAACTAGGTATAGCGTAAATTAATGATGTTTCTTATCATAAAAACTAACAGTATTTTTTAAAAATAAAAGAATAAAAATAAAAAAAGTAAAAAAAAAGACAAGAAATTTTTTGTTACTTCAACTCGTAGAAGTCTATGAAGACTAATATATGGCTCATAATGAAAGTTCCATAATGAAAGTATTTTCTTTTTCGTTTTTAATTGTATCAGAGCCGTAACCACAACTTTCATATTATGGGGGCACATACTACATATTAAAAACTTTTTTTTTATTTATTTAGGTACCTATTTAAGGGGCCCAGAGATAGGGAGAGACCCAAACTTAGCAGGAGAAAAGCCCTATAAAATATATGTTTTTCCTTAATAATTATAGTTTAATAGTTATTTTTTTTTGGGGGGGGAGGGAGCCTAGCCGGCCCATTTTTTCGGGCTTCCTAGCCTACGTGGTTACGGCTCTGTGTGTATATATATATATATATATATATATATATATATATATATATATATATATATATATATATATATATATATATATACACACACATATATATATATATATATATATATATATATATATATATAAATTGAAAAGCAGCCGTAGCACAATGGTAGTGCACTTGCCTCAGTACAAAGGATCCATGGTTCAAACCCCACCTCTAGGCAAGTTTTGCGACGTTGCATTAGAAGGAGGTGTGAACTTCTAATTAAAGGCTTATCCGCGGTGCTCTGTGATAAGACCGTAAGGACTTCTTGGGGCACCTAAAATAATTGAAAAAAAAAAAAAAAAAAGATATATAATAAAAATTATTTTTTATAGATGCTTAATTAATCAAATCAAATTTAATTTATTAAAATAATAAAAAATTAATCAAAATTTCATGACTAGTTATTATTGAGATGAATAATTCTTTATTTTTATAGTCGCATTTTATGTTTTAGCCGTACCGCAAAATGACGGACGATAAACTAGCATCATTAAAATATACGCAAAACCTGCGAGTCACGCATCTAGTTATATAATTACGTCATTGTAATAATCAGTTTCAAATTTTATAGTAAAATATTTTAGTGCTCAAAAATTAAGATTAAATAAAATTTTCAACCCCTTCAAATTGAAACTTTTTTTTCTCCCGTTATTTAGGTGCCCCAAGAAGACCTAACGGTCTTATCATAGAGCACCGCGGAAGTGCATTTAAGCAGGAAGTTCGCGCCTCCTTCCTTACCATGACGCGAAAATATCTCCAAAGCTCGTTTCGAACCTAGATCTCCTGCTTCTTAAGCAAGCGTGGTTTCCACTACGCCACGGCCGCACAAATAACTTTATACGGTCACAATTTTTGAACACTAAAATATTTTACCCTGAAATTTAAAATTTATAAATAAATATAAGTTAAGTTGAAAATAATACAAAAAATATTTCATCAACTTGTTGCTTTCACGGGGCAGGAGGAGGGGGGGGGAAGGGTAAGAAGTTAGGGTTTCTTGTTCCCATTCTCCATTCACAGTAATTTTTTTAATATTTAAATCTGAAGTTGAGCTAGATATTTGACAGAACTTGAAACCAAGCAAGATTTTCGACTGACAATGAATCTATTTTTTTACTCGTTTGCCTTTTATTTAGGTGCACTACATCATTTATATTGCACCGATAACATAACTAGAAAAGTTGATACTTTTTTTAACAAGAAATTAAATCAACTTGCGCTGTTGTCACTGAAAAGATTTAAGGGAAAACTGATAAATAAGACGGTTTCCAGTTGCCTTCTTAATCGAAGTGTTAATGTGAGCGCAAATAAAAATATGCACAAAAACTTTGATATAAAAAAATGTTTATTATGATTTTGATTCAACTTCGACAAATTTGTCTAATAAATTACATAATTTAAATCAATTTTAATAAAGTTTACTATGCGCAAGTTATATGTATGGATAATGCATATATGTATGGTTTATGTTGTTAAGTTCTATGTATGGATAATGCATTTATGGATGTATGTACTAATGTACACAATTTAAAATGTGCCATGGATAATTTGAACAATAAAACAATCACTCACAAAAACATAAAATTTATAAGAGTTTCAAGAACTTTTATCAAAATTGGATACTAAAAATCTATGAATGTAAGCGAGAGTTTTTGTGTGCATCCGAGTGTTCCTAGGTGTGAGCGCGTTTGCTTGCCCGAATGTGTCACACCATCAACAAACCATGGTAATTCTAATCATCTAAGAAACCATGGTAGATCGGACTTATTTCTTCGTGCTCATTAGTTTCATTATCAGCTGCATTGCATTTTTCATAATCGCTGTTAATTACCTAAAATCATTTTTAAGTATTAATTTATCTTTGATAAAAAAAACAATTTCAATTATAAATATACAAAATATAAAAAAACTAAAAACCTTCGAATGTTGCTCATTCGAGTGTATTTTATATTCTATTCTTTTTATGCACGGGATCCATGAGAAATCAAACAACTGGTTGTATATTGCAGTTCCAATTAACAAAAGTAGAAACCCATCAACTAAAAGGGATAACGTTTTAATCTATTTTAATATCTACTTTTTAAATCTAATTTTTAGGACTTTTGGGACTTATAAATTTTTATAAATAAGTCTTAAAATGACAGTTACTGTTCTGTAGAAGCACTTAGTGAGGATAAAACGGATTAGCCTTGTAAAATAAATTTAATTAAGGTCCAGTTTTTAAAACCAATTTTTATCGTCTCAATAATTTACATATCAATTGATTTCAATACTAATTAAAATAAAGAAAAAAGTTTAAAACCAAATAAAGTACATTAACTACATTAATTTAAACTACATTAATTTTAACATAAACTACATTTTTTATAAAAGTCAAATATAATTTTTGGTAATTAGTATTAATTAAACTGACTGCATGATTTTTCAAAGATTTTGGTGGTTCGTTTCTCTCTAACCTTTTTTATACAATCAACTAAGATATTATCATAAAAAAAGTTTGGAAGGACTGCGCCAGCAGCGGGCTGCTGGCAAAAAAAAAAAAAAAACCTTCCAAACTTTTTTTTCTGCTGGCGCAGTCCATCCTAACGTTTTTCGTTTCTCAAATTTTTTTTTGCTATACCAAAAAAAAAATTTGAAAAACGAAAAACTTCTCTATAGATCAATATATTAAAAAAAACACAGGATTTCATTTTCAATATAAATCAAAAAAACACAAGAAACAAAGCTTACTCTGAAGTAAACCATAATCATCGTCAAACTTCTCACCATATTTCTAAAAAAAAAACTTGAGCAGGTCTATAAAGCATGATAAAATACAAAAGATTTCATAATACAGTGTCAGTTTAAACTGAATTGTTTAAAAATAGTACTAAAATGCGTGTAGAAATTCCGTCTTTTTAATATCTTTACAACTTTGTAAACAAGAAATTAAAAAAAGTAGCAAATATATGCAGTATTTTATAACTTAATCACAAACCCCATTAGTTGAATGGTATACTATTATACTACACAACCAAATAATAACTGAGCGACATGCGTCGAGAAAAGTTCGATGCACAGCTAAAAAATAACACAATAAAAGATTTTGCAATAATAGAACTAATTTTAAAATGTTACATGCAAAAATAAAAAAAATTACATAATACCTGTCATAGAACGAGTAACTGACAATCCAAAGTAATTAAAGAATGCAATTGATAACAAATAGACGACTAAAAATGATTTTGTAAATTTTAATAAAGCTAATCAACATTCTCAAATAAGTTTTCCTAAAACTATTTCGAATCATTTCAACAAAACTTTTGTATGTTAACAACATTTTTGGACTTATTTACATAACTAAAATATATTTTCTATATGCTTAAAATTTAAAAAAAAGTAGCGTTTATAATTAAATTAGAATTGACATTTTATGGCGACAATAATATCAAGCTTACTGCTAGTAGAGCCAAGTAAAAGAATTACAGATCTGTGGTGTTTATTACTTCTATCTTTTAAATACTTCTAGTCAGTATGTTGTACTCTTCTTTAATACCCTCGCCATGTTCGAAATAATTTATATCTAATTATGAATATAAATTATTTCGAAAACAAGAATATACTAGTTATATTAAATTTATTTGTAAACGATTATCATCAAATGTAATTTCAATCTCATAAAAGAATTCTCATGAATATCTTATAAATCTAACAAACTCTTTGAAAGATAAATATCTTATTCGTAAACTATTAAATATTTTCCTTAAATTTAATTGCTATTAATTTGTACTCACTGCCACTGTGTTTTGTCTGTAATTGGTTTTGATAACAAATGTACTCTTTTATATAAATTTATAAATTCAAAACTTTTATTTCTTCTTGACAGCTGAAAATCAAATCAAATTCATCACTTTGGTTTTCTTCAATCGCTATAAATCTCCAATTATAATTAGATAATTACCAAATATAATTTGGTAATTACCAAAACCAAAACAAAGTTTTTTTTGATAAAACCAAGAGTCTAACAAAATCTCTTTTTTTAACTTAAAATTAATATTTTAACTTCTTTTAACTATTTAATTAAGATATATTGATAATACAAACCTTAACACAAATTAAACATTTTATTTATTAAAATTACAAACACAAATAATCATAAATAAAACATATACAGATTTTGTTGACCCTTTGCAAAAGTATAAAAAAATGTATAAAATACTTTATACATTTTTTACACTTTTTTTATATACTTCCTTAATAATTTAAAAAATATATTAAATATCATATACATATATTACAAAAGATCAACTCTTTGCTTTAATTTATATTAATGTGTTGATAAACCCATTATTGAAAATCTAATCATAATAGTGTAAGAAAAAAACTTTGACTTTCAAAAACTTACAAGAAAGTGCAGTGAGTGTAGAGCTATTTTTAATCATGATCAAAGCATCATAAGTATTGTCAAAACTGTTTCCAGGCTGAGGTCCTGGGACGTATTGCATTACAACAAGAACAATCTGTTTAAGGAATAATTAAAAAATTGTACAATATATCAAGCTCAGAATTATTTAAAATTTAAAATAAATTTATAATAAAAATTTAAAATTTATAACATAGACAATTGATTATATAAAACTTTTATTTAACTTTGAAAATTTTTTAAACTTTCGCAGAAATTAATAATTATCTAATAACTATCTACTGGGACAAGAAACTGTTAAAAGGCTTCAGTGGTAAAGTGAAATTTTTGTGTTAAAACAGAGAACTCTTTAATGATGTCAAATACAACTGTGTCTTTGTTATTGCCAAAGATATGACTGCATATGCTGAAAATCAACTACAAGAAATTCAACCGCATGATGGTTATAAAGAATAGTTGAACTTTTAATTTTGTGAGTAGCATTTCTAGTGTATCATTTAAAGCTTTAGTCTTCATAGAGCATTATGAATAGCAAATCTTTCTATACTCTTAAAATAAAAATGCCAAAAAGTCAATTAAAAATGACAAAAAAAAAAAAAACATCATGAAACCACAACATTTGATATACACAGTTCATCTGTATGTAAAAGTCTGATTTACAGAACCATCTGCAATATTTGCTTTTTAAAATGAATTATGAATTGTTGAAGAACATTGACAAGTACAAATCTGATAACATTGATACTTAACAGACGACACTAAAAAAGTTATTCAGACATCAGTTTTAATATCAAATTATAAAATTCTTTTGGAATCTGATGTCATCTCCTTTGGTCTATATATATAGACCAAAGGAGATGACTACAGATTCCAAAAGTAACGGAACACAGAGCAGCTATATTAATGACAAACTTTTTACGAAAAAAAAACAAAAAAAAACAACACTTGGTTGTTGATTGTTAAAAATTATCAGCATTGTTACAATCCAAAATCAATCCAAAAAAATAGAAAACATTTTTTATTATAAGCTTGTTAGAAGCAGAATAGTTGTATTCACTTAACAATTAATTCAATTAACAATTTTAACCAGTTTTTAACAAATTTACTTATAGTTAAAATTTACATATAAACATTCAATACAAACAATACAAAAAAAGTTGCAGGATTTTTTTAATCTTAGTATCAATAGTATTTTTACAAAACTTTTTTTTTTTTTTAAATATTACTTCTAACAAAACTGCATGCAGTCACTAATTGAATTTGGATTTCCCAGAAAATAAAGAATACTGTTAAAAAAAAAGAAAAAAAAAAAAAAGCGTTTGATAATATTAAAAAATCTGTTAAAAATATTAAGGACTAGAAGAAGATCTTTAAAATTATATCTTATTCCAAAATTTTTTAAACCAAGTGCTACTCTATGATATTGAATGCATTTAGGGGGATGAAATAGACATTTTCTAAAAAAAGAAACTTTACATGTAACTACAGTTATCATGTAATGATAACTGTAGTTACTTGGCAACAAGGAAGTTACATCATCTAAATTAAAATTAAAAAATTAATTATGAAAAGAATTCTGTATAATTAGAATAATTTTAGTTTTTTTTTTCTTTTGTTTTTTCAATTTTTTAAAAAGTATTTTATTTCATGCATTTTGAAAGTATTTAAGATTTTTTCTTTGGTTAACAGGTAATAATTCAAATATTTCTTGCAAACAGAGTATACATTTTTTTGGAAATGTAATTATAGGCAGTGCTCGTTTTCAGAATAGACCAGTTTAATTTAAATTTAAGACTTTTTTCTTTTAGTTGCTAATTATAATTTGACAGCATAATCTCTTTGAGTATTTTTTATGTTTAAAAGATTGTGGCTAAAGTAACATTTTTCAGTTGTTTTTGGTTAATCCGTTATACTTTTTATCAGGGTTATTTAGTGAGGAAAGAACACATATGTAAATAATATTTTTTACATGATAAGCATTTTTCATTCATAGGAATGAATTCATAACTTGAATTCATTTTGATTAACCAATGCAACATTGTGGCCTATTATCATTCTTTCTATAGTTTTTGTACTTACATAGTATTTATGTGAAAAATTTGGTGCAATTTCTTATAGGGATGAAAATTAATTTTAAAAGCACCCTTTCAATATTTGTTAAAACATTTTTGCTGTACAGTAGATTGAATTAAATTATACTTCTATTTCGCTTTTTCACAACTTTTGTTTCAAATTTTATATTTTTATCCTTTTTTTTTTAAGATTATCTTTATACACACTTTTAGATAAGTTAAAAATATTTTCATTAAAAGAGTTTCAATATATTGTTAATTGAAAAAAGAATTTGCTTTGAAGAAGGGATGATTTGAATTTATATTATACAATTATTCATCATTAGGTTTTTTATAAAGCCTATAAGAATTTTTTGAGAAGTTAAATGTGACATCAAGAAATTCACAATTTTTAATTTAATGTTTATTTCAATTAGAAAGCCAATTTTTATGAAAATTTTTATATATATTTTTTTGATTTTTCAAGTTGAGGCCCTGATTTTATTTTACATGATCATTAAACCATCATCACAGTACAAAACTAATTGATTAAAATGAACATGGGAAATTAAAGTGTAGAAGCCTACAAGTTTGCAAATTTCTGCTCAATTAAAACTTTACATCAAATCATACATGCGTGGCTTTTTTCTTCCAGATCTCCTTATTAAAATAAAGTAAAATTTTTCTGCAACATTTAATTATACAAACAGCGTCATCTGTAATTTCAGTGTAGATTTTTCTGTATTCTATCTAAAATTTCTGCTGTAATTGAGGGGTAAAAATTAATAATATAAAAATGTATAAACCTGAATTCATTTTTGGTTACTAATTTTAGAAAACCAACTTATAACATCAGTGGTATTTTTCTACTACTGCAAATTTAAGTTTTTATTAATAATATAACTTATTTAGTCCAATTTAATTTTGTTAATGTGCCCAAGCTCACTTTTTAAAGGAACTATTAGCCACTAATGGAGTTTATTTTGGAGTTTGTTTTATGATCTTTTAGTATAATAAACGCTTGCACTGTTGCAACTGATTCAATTCAAGGTTCTAAATTAATTGTTTAAGCAATATTTAGGCCTACTAAATTAATTGCATCTTTTGTAGTTATTAGAAAAATTATTGCAAAGTATTTTATGATAATATATGGTAATTTGGTATATATAGCTTGCTTTATCAGCGAAAACTAAATTATTAGAGTTTGACTTTATATTAATAATGTCTAATTTGAGTTTATTTTGGAAATCATTGTTTATATTTCAAAATGTTTTATGATGTAAGTTATGAGGAAGCAGAAATTTGCAAATGTGTAAAAAAAACATATATTTTAAAGTGGTCTCCAAGTGCCAAGACAATTTCATATGATAAAAAATCCTTAAAAAATAAGATTCATGTTAATTTGAACTTTCCAAAACAAATTATTTATCGAGATATTAGCAAAAAAGTTTATAATTTTTAAAGCTATTTTTTTTTTCTTGAAGGCAAGTTTCGGCTCTTTGACTTTATTATTTTTTTAAATAATGTTATGATTAATGCACTTTTGTAGTTAATAAATGATGCCAATACAAAACAGTTTTTTCAAATAACTAGAACTTGAGTAATAAATGCTATTCCTTTTTGCAACTTTTATGTAGAAGAATGCCTTTATATATTTCATGAAACCAGCTATACTTTTATAAACAAATAAAGAAAACATGATCAATAAATAAGCGCTTGAAAAGCCAAACTCATAAAAACAAAACTAACATTAGTGCTATAAATATAAGAAAATTTTAACTTTCAAGTAAATTTAAAAATTATACTGATAATCATAAAATTAAAAATACAATTTTTTTGGATTTAGTAAGAAATGTAGAAAATACATTAGATTTCACTGTAAATGAAAACAAAATATTATAATGGAAATAAATCAAAATAGAAAAGCAGTAATATTTGTTTAATTACACTTTTTACTTGTCAAAAGTTAAACTAAAATGTTTTAGGTAGTTTTTTTTTAAAAGGAGAAAACCCAATCTAATTGTGTAAATCATTTAAAAAACTCTGGAGTAAGTTTATTATTCAAACCAGATAACTTTACAACGGAAAAACAATGCAGATTATTGGAGTCAACAAAAATCTTTCAACCAGAAGTATAATGTCTTTTTTTTTAATATCTCAATAAATAGTTTTGATAATTTTAATAAATTCAAAACTTAATTTCAAATGTTTATTTACAAAAAAAAAAAACATAACTTGTCTCTGCACTTAGGAAAAGTAATAGCAAACACTTTCCTTACGTTAATAAAAAATTGCAAACAAAAAATAGAATACCCTACGAATGAAAAATGCTTATCAAAAAATATTTTACAAATACAAAAAAATATATATTACAAATGTGTTCTTTTCTCACTAAATAACCCTGATAAACAATATTATCCAAAAATAAATTATCCAAAAACAAATAAAAAAAGTTACTCCAACCACAATCGTTTAAATATAAAAAATACTCTACAAAAAAGACATTATGCTGTCAAAATATATTTGGCTACTAAAAGTAAAAAATATAAAACTTTAATTAAACTATTCTAAAAATGACACCTACCTATAATAAAATTTCCAAAAAATGTATAAATATTTGTTTACAAGAAAAATTTGAAATTATTACTTAAACGTATCAAGAAAATTTACTAAACCAAAAAATCTGAATTAATTTTAAAATGCAGATATGAAAACAAATACCTTTTAAAAATTATAAAAACAAAAGACCAAACTAAAACTATCCTAATTCAAAAGAATTCTTTTTATAATTAATTTTTTAATTTTAATTAGTTGCTGTAACTTTCTAGTTGAAAAATAAATACAGTTACCATATAATTGATAATAATGATTCCCAATTTCCTATGAAAGAAATTTTTTCTATAAATTGAATTTTTTGATATTTAAACATTTTTCCTAATGAACCTACATAAGGAGAAACAGGCTGTCGAAGAAAAATTATATATATATATATATATATATATATATATATATATATATATATATATATATATATATATATATATATATATATATATATATATATATATATATACACACACACACACGCAACATAGACTAAAGTATATATATATATGTATACCATATACTAAATTATATATTTATATATATATATATATATATATATATATATATATGTGTATATATATATATATATATATATATATATATATATATATATATATATAGTTTTGGTAGAATAGCACTTTGTTTACCCATATATTTATATATATATATATATATATATATATAAATATATGGGTAAACAAAGTGCTATTCTACCAAAACTGCAATCAATTTTGTAACATAAGCAAGTGTATAAACAAAAAAACTTAAGGATATTAAAAAAAAAAAAACTTACACTATGCCAACACCTCAATTTGGTGTGTGTAAAGTTTTATATAAAGAGTCAGAATCTTTATCCAAACATTTGAAAGTTTGTTTTCATAATTAGGAAAAAAAAAGGAGAAAAAGAAGTTGTTGTCTAAAAGAACTCTATGCATGAAGTTTGACTTTTCTCCCACAACACTTAGACTGATCTCCCAAGAGATAATAGAAAAGCTAACACAATATATGGTGGTTTAACAAAGTATTGTAGGCTTTTAAAGGAATCCCAAAGTGCAAATATAAGTTGTGCTTATATTAAAGAAAATGTTTAAAAAAAAATGTTTGGACTGAATTTTTTATTTTTTTTGAACAAGTATTTATTATTTGTGTTTTATTTGTATTTAAAATAAGCATTTCGCATCAACTGCATGATTTTCCAATAAACTTTAAAGCAAGCTAAACATAAGAATATTTTTTTATAGAGCGTAAGAACTAAATAAAATTAAGATTTTTATGGTACTTAAATATAATAAATACATAAAAAAGACACTGGTTACTTTATTATATACTCTAAATCCTTTTTTTTTTTTAATGTTAACAATGTGAACGTTTTATCTGAGCCGTTTATTGCTATAACATTTTTGTTCTTCTATTGGAATAACATTTTACAAATTCTTAATTTTTTAAATTAATCAATAATTTTGGTAAACACAGCATTTATGACATTTGACAAACTCTTTAATTTTTAATTAGAAAATATTATTAAATGTCAATTTAGTTCAAATTGATAAACTTTGATAATTTGCATATGGATATAAAGGTAATTTTGTTATATTTCGCATTTGGATTTTGATTACTTGATGGTTAAAATGTTGGCAACTTCATACCAATCCATACCAATCCATACTCTATAACTCCATACCAATCCATACCAATCCATACTCCATAACTCCATATTAATCCATACCAATCCATATCAATCCATACCAATCCATACTCCATAACTCCATACCAATCCATACCAATTAGAACCTCTTTCAAAAAAGACTAAGGAAATATGTATGGATAAAAAAAACTGACGAATGTGTCAGTTATGAAAGTTTGAATTTTGCTAAAGTGATAACAAAATTAAGTTGTTTGAATGTTGGCGCTGAACAATGGTATAAATGTGGATACAAAAAAATGTCTTTGTTGCATTGAAATCAAGGAAATAAATATAGCCACAAGTATTAGAAATTAGGTAACTTTTTTATAAATATATACTAATATACGTGGTATTAAAAAAACTAACAATTACAAGTTTTTCATTAAATGATTTCAATTTTTAAGTTGACTCAATAATGCTACACTTTTTCACAATCTTTAGCAATAATTGTTCAACTTTAAAAATAAAATAAAACAAGCAATATATGTTTTACAATATAAACTTCATTAAATATATACTTGCCTGACTGAAAGGAATTTAGAAAATATTTTTACTTGAGAAAATATTTATGTCCGATAAGAAGTTTAGCAAAAAAAAATTAGGGGAGCACTAATGCATCGGCCTCGGCATCAGTCTTGGTAACCATTGACCGATGCCAAGAGCCTTTTTATATATATATATATATATATATATATATATATATATATATATATATATATATATATATATATATATATATATATATATATATATATATATATATATATAGAGAGAGAGAGAGAGAGAGAGAGAAATAGAGATATCTATATATCTTTTACTATAACTATTTTGATAATATTAGAAATTCTTTAAATGTTCAATGATTTTGAGGGACCCCTTAAAAATATTTTTTACCTAAAAAAAATTTTAAATCCAGTGTTTTTTTATTATATAGAACACATTATGGGGGTGGCAGCATATATTTTTAAAAAAAGTTCTTTTTTGGGACAACAAAAAATGACTTTTGATAGACAATGATTATTGTAAAATTCGGTTAAAAAAATTTAATTTAACCTAATAAAGGTTTAAATAATTTTTTTTGGGGTCTTTTTATTTGAGGGAATATTGTATTATATATATATATATATATATATATATATATATATATATATATATATATATATATATATATATATATATATATATATATATATAGAGAGAGAGAGAGAGAGAGAGAGAGAGAGAGAGAAATACCTAAAAAAGGTTTAAATAATTTTTTTCGGGGTTCAACAATGCCATGGTAACCATCGGCTGGTGCCCATAGTTTAAAAAAACTAGTTTTAAAATTTTTGTGTTTCTATGTTGTATAAAAAATATAATAATAACTTAATTTTTTTATACAGATAGAAACACAACATTAAAAAGATTCATTTTTCAAAACAATTGGCATCAGCCATGGTAACCATTGGCTGAAGCTGATTGTTTTGAAAAATGAGTCTTTTTAATTTTGTTTTTCTATATTGTATAAAAAAATATAACTATTAAATTTTTTTTATACAATATAGGAACAAAAAAATTTAAAAACTGTTTATTAACTATTTTTTATTAACGGCACCAACCGATGATTACCATGGCATCGGTGAACCCCGAAAAAAATTATTTAAACCTTTTTTAGGTATTTCTCTCTCTCTCTCTCTCTCTCTCTCTATATATATATATATATATATATATATATATATATATATATATATATATATATATATATATATATATATATATATATATATATAATACAATATTCCCTCAAATAAAAAGACTCTCTCTTTATATATATATATATATATATATATATATATATATATATATATATATATATATATATATATATATATATATATATATATATATATATATATATATATATATATATATATATATATATATATAATACAATATTCCCTCAAATAAAAAGACTCTCTCTTTATATATATATATATATATATATATATATATATATATATATATATATATATATATATATATAATACAACTTTTATATTTTAAAATTATAATATTTTCATATCACACTTACCATCTACCTTCCTGCTTCTGCTTCTCGACATCTTGGTCGGGAAGCAGGAGCCATCACTCTCGAATACTGACAATGGAAATATTTATTTGCGAAAAACTGGCCAGGTCTTTTAGTCGATTTGAGAACATTTAAGTTTATGAATGTAGCAAAAAATTTGTTTTACGGACATACATGGAAACAGTGATAACTTGAATGATCTCAAAAATCTTGATGCGGAAGAATAAAAAGAATATTCGCGAACACTAAAACCCTTCGAACAAACTAATTCTATTGGTTCAAAAAATTCTATTGTATTATTCACGATTTGTTACGTTTTGAAATTTCTAGCATAACCTGTTTTAAGAATATATTACAAAACAAATTATAATACTATGGGTCTTTCTCAGAGCCACATCTGCAAAGCCATAAATCTTGAAACTACTATTATTTGTTTACAAAAAAAAAATGTTTTATAATATATTTTTTAAATTGTCAAAATTTTCAAAGTTGATATTAAATTATAGATTTTATTAGCATATTCTTATTTTTTATTTAAAAAGTATGTTTTTTTTTGTAAACAAAGACTCAATAATAATTGCGTTTTCAATGAAGTTATTAATAATTATCAAAGTTAACAAAACTAATAATGAAATAAACATATAAGAAGTTTCTGTTTACTAAACACAAACCAAGTAACTCGCAAATGGATGCATACATAGTAACTTGCATATAAAGCACCACACCTGAGGTCATGACAGAACACAAATATATATTGCAAGTTATTAGATAAAAAGAAAAGTTTTTAGACATTGGTTTACTAACTCTAACTATTTTCGCTTCAGTTGCCATTCTTAAAAACTCGTTATACTTTTTTCTGCTTTAAATACTATTTAAAATTAAAAAGCCCACTCACTTAACATAATCAGCGATATTGTGAAGCAGTTTCGCTTCCTCACCATAAAGTATTTTTAACCTTTTTTAGTTGATTTCTATCTAGTTAATTTAATTTCTATAGTAATTCAATGATTTAACTATTTTATTTGTTCATCTTACTAAGAAGAATTGTTTCAAATATGTTAAACTTTTCAAACTGCGCAAAGCATAAAATAGTTTTAAAAAAATTAACTTTTTTATTTATAAAATAATTTAGCTTAAATAAAAATAAAAGTTGCATTAATTTTATTAAAATCTTGTTTGACTTTTCCGGACTAGGGCTATTTTTATTTTGGAGGCCTTTTTATGTACCACAGCATAAAAATGACTATAAAAAAGGTCTTCTTGACTTTTTTGAAACACTAACATTGTGGGGCCCAGGACTGTAGCCCTAACCCCAACCCTAATTAATCTAGCATTGGAAATAAGACATGAGTTTATTAATAAAAATTATATTGCACTATTTGTTATTTAAAGAAAATTTATTTACTTTTTTACACATTCATCCAAACCTGATCTAATATAACATATTTAAAATATAAAATACAATATACTTACACTCATTAAAAAAAAGCCATAAACTCCCTCCATTCCAACAACCTACAATAAAAAAAACAAAACATTTTCACACAAAAAGCTATGATATCTTAAGTACTCAACTATATTTTAAGATTTTGAGATAATTACAACTCAGTCTCTGTATCAACAAGTTGAGATATTAATAAGGTAGATAGTAAATCAACATTAAAGTTTGTTGAATGCTAGTTTTATAATTATTGTGTGTAAAGTTTGTTGAAAGACAGTTTAGTATTTATTGCGTGTGAACTTACAGACAGATAATGATAGGATTAAGCTAACTATCATTTATAAGATTAGTCAGATCAAGGTATTAACATTAAATTAAATGGTTTTTAAAATTATTCTTAATAAATAAAACTATAAATCTTAAAGCATTTTCCTACTCACCTTGCAACAAGGAAGAGCATGAATGTAATACTTTATTTTTATATTTGATAGCAAATGTATTAATTTAAAAACAACCTACATGATATGGTTTGAAACCTTTTCCTTTAAGAAATGTTTCTTCTAAAACCATTTGTGTAGCGCCAGCAATCTGGCTCAATATGGTTAAAATAACACCTAAAATAAAACTTTTTAATTAAAGATTAATTAACAACAAACTACACATATAATTATTACATGTGTAGCTTGTTGTTAATATATACACTATTTTTACATTCAACTTTTACTATCAATAAAGCTCCACACAGCTTTTATTCAAGTTAGGAAGTACTCTGTAATGGAAAACTAAAGTTTAACAGCAATAAAATTTTAGATGAAGAATTAATTTAAATGTTGTAATACATATGGTAAAACATTTTTAACATTCTTTTAAAAATTTTTACAAAAGTCTTTTATTTGACTTTTTATGTTAGCTGTTGTTTAAATTTGGGATGTACTAAAATTCTGGCTAGATTTTTTTTCTTTTAGATTGTTTCTGGCTGGAATTAAATTCGCTTCTGGCTGGAATTAAACTCAGTTCTAGCTGGATTTTAATTTTTTTTTTAATTTTTTTTTTATGACTTGTGACACAGGCTGTTTAAATAAATCAGAAAATCATTATCCTACAGAGCAATGAAGAACAATAGGTAAACCCAGGTAAAAAAATACAAATGTAAGTTTATTTGCAGAAGTAGTAGTACTGCAAATACATTTGCAAAAATTACATTTGTATTTTTACCTCGGTTTACCTATAGTTCTGTAAGATAATGATTTTTTGATATATTTACACAGCCTGTCACAAGTCATAAAAAAAAAAAAGTAAAAAGTTTATTTCCAGCCAGAAGCGAATTCATCTAAAAGACAAAAATTCAGGCCGGAATTCTGGTATATCCCTAGTTTAAATATATAATTTGAAATATAATAATGTAGCACTTTTAAAACATTTTTAAATATTATTTTATACATATTATAGACAAATTCTAAGATATTTTAGATAAATATAGACAAATTCTTAATTATTAAGATTAAAAAATTTTTTTGGAGGATAGTAATAAAGTGATTGATGAAGTTCTGGCCATCTTAAAAGTGTCTTTTGATAACGTAAAAATTAAAAAAAGTCTGAAAAAGAAAAATACATAGCGTCCAACCCCTATTTCTATTGGGATCAATCTATCTCTAAAATCTATCTATCTCTAAAATGTAAACTTAAAAAAAAAATATTGTTAAATTAATTTTATAAGCATGTTTATTTTTACACTTATTTTTACATCATATTTATTTCAAATTATTTAAGATTTACTACTAAGAAAATATATTCCAACACATCTTTAAAAAAATACTTATATACATTTAAAAAAAAAGATTTACAAATTGATTCTTCTGTTCAAAATCAAAGTTGAAAATAAATAAAACATAAAAAAATACTTATAGTAAGAATTGATGATTGCTGCAAAAGAAAGAAAACTTAAAAATCTTTTTTTTTTTTTTTTTTGAAAAAAAAAAAGAAGATTTTTTAGTATTTTTTAGTATTTTTTTGTCAAAAATCAAAAGAAGATTTGAAGAACAAGTGGTTGAAAGAATATTTAAAGAACTTCACATTGTATATCAGGAAAGCATGAAGTCAAGAAAACATGATAGGAGGGAATTCGAAAACACTGATATATGTATGATATACAACTTATGTAACATAAGTAAGGTTGATGAAAAGCCATTTTCTATGATAACTTCCTGATTTTCCCAAAATTCAATCCAATTTCCATAATTGTTCCCTGACTTTTGCAGATATCTGAATTCCCTGACTTTTGCAGATATCTGAATTCCCTGACTTTTGCAGATATCTGAATTCCTTGACTTTTTCATGTTTTCCTTGATTTACATATAATATAGATAAGGAATAAAATAACACCAAGGATGGAACTTTGTGGTACCCCAAAAAATAATGGAAATAAAAGAGAGTGTTGTTTATCAAGGACAACTATATTATTGTAATGATTCAATAATAACAAAAACACACCACATGAAGCAAGCTTATAGAAAAAACCAATTTAGCAAACTTTATCAAAAAGTTTTAATATGTCAAGAACCAAAGCCTTTCTTACACCCCTTAATCTAATGTATGGTAGAACAAGTTAAAAAAAACATTGTTTTGAAACCTTTTTGATAACAAGTCAGCAGTAGTAGAAGAGGATAAAAATCCACATTGAGTGTAAGAAAATAAGTTATAAAAGTTTATTAAAGATTTGAAGACTTTTGTAATAATTGTAAAAAGACTAATAATAAGCAATAAGCAGTCAAAGATAGAGGGGTCTGGAACTACAGATACCTGTTTCAGGCCTTGTGATAAATAAAAATTGCACAACGCATAAGCACGACGTGATTTTTGACGTCATTAAATTATTTTTATTTGCTTTTATCAACATTAACTGCACCAATTTACTTAATTACCCCAAAACTACTTTAAATCGTTAATGTAGAAATGTTATTATTTAAAAATATTTTGGAATGTTTCATTTTTTAAAATGTAAAAATATTTGTTTATTTTCTTGACCTTTGACACGTTTTGTCTATACTAAACAAATAAAAAACATAACTAAACATTTAAAAAAGATTATAAATGCTAATATTTGATTTTTTTTTTTCTCAAATATGTAATTTAAAGTTTTTCAAATAATTATTTTTTCTTTTTAAAAAGTCAGCGAGTAATAAACTGGAAATTTTAATATTGTACGATTAAAAACTGTGCAATAGCTAATATTTTTACCAGCGATTTTATATAATATTTTTTCATTTATTTATTTTTATTTATTTTCATAAAGCGGTTGATAAGCACAATCACTCGTATTAATAAAAAACTTTAACAAACATTTTGAATAGATTTTAATGTTTACAAGGAATTTTATTAATGGTAAAATAAAAGAAAATGTTAGAATAAATTTCTTGGCGCAAATAAAATATTTTTATTTGCGCTTACCAATTTTTATGTTTCCTCAAAATTACTCTTAAATACTCTAAATACGTCTAACAGTTAATAAATATTTTTAAATTTATGGAATAATTTTAAAACCTAACAAACCCCGGTAAAATAATTATTCAAGTTAAAAATCTAAAACTAAAAGAAAGTATTTTTGTTCAATTTTATCGACAACTTTGCTATTGCTGAATAATTTTATTAAAATGTAGCTTAAAAAGATTTAAACTTTTTTTTTAATCTGAATTTTTTCTACTTGTAAATAATGAGCATATTTAATTTTTTTTGTAATTCAATCTTTTATATCAACTGCGTGTGGTTTTTATCATACTTTATTAAATGTTAAAATAATCGTAAATTACTTCATTAAAATTCCGCTCAAAAATATCTTTAAATATACTCAAACAAAAAAATTTTTGCTCTACCTAAATAGCCCTAGCTACACGCAAAATCGCTCTTGGACAATGTAAAATTCACTTTGCCCGACGCTTTATCGCAAGGCCTGCTGTTTACAGCAAGTAGGAAAGCAAGATTTTGTCAACAAAATTTGTTAAATAGTTTAGAGAGTAAGGAAGAGAAATTCCAAAAACAAATGGAAGAAAAAAAAGGTTTTGAAGAATGTTCTTTTGTGAGCCTGCAATAGAAAAGAGTTCTTTTGTAAGACTGTTGTCCGACCAATTAAGCAATGTTCAGACCACAAGCTGAAGAGGACTGAGAAACAACTTAAGCAAAAGAAGCAAGATTTGGATGTCTAATAGTGGACTAAGTTTCTTTGGAATTACAGGAAGAGTGCTGATATAAAATCAGAAGTTGGATTGGAGAAAATCTTTATCACAAAGCGTTCTACCTTCTACTTGGAGGAGGTAATAAGACCAGATCTATGTATAAGTGCTTGATTGATACAAGAATGCTTGATTTGTCTTTGTTAATGATTTTGTTAAAGATCCAAAGCTGAAAAGAAACTTAGTAATCTAAGAATAAATTAAGGTCAGGCTCTTTGCCTCAATTTCTTGCAAAGAAAAAAAAAAGACAGAGAGTTGTTCTTCTCCAAAAAGTTATTTTTAAATAATAACTTATACCTGCTTAAATCTAAAGATTATAAAGGAGGCACAATCCCAAAAAAGAGACAAAAATCATTTTTAAGTGAAGAGGTACTAAGCAAAACTACATAAAAGAATAGCCAGATGATTTTAACCTGATTTTAAGTAGTTGAATAAATACATTAGTATATGCCCAGACCAAGCATGTGACTACTGGACTTGAATCAAAAGATAATAGCTGTCAACTGGCTCATCTTAAAGATAGAAAAAGTAGAATTAAGATTAGCTTCACAAAAAGCAAGTAGGTCAGCAAAAAGCAAGTGAGGAAGGTAGCAAGAGATGAATTTTCTAAAAACTAATGTTGTGAGAAACTAAATAATTTTTCAAGTATTTTATTGTCAACAAAAATTTATATTATGCTTAATTTTGTAATGATTTAGAACAAAGACATTCATGTTAAATATTAAATACTTTTTTTGGTTCAGCACTTGCAAGATACATGAAATCCAAATATTAAGCAAAACCATTTTAATGCCTTCTACACAGCTTTAAATATAAACTATTAGTGTTAATTTTTGGCTTATAGCTTTTGACTTGTCAATCATTACTGAAACCTAGGTCTTTAATTTAACAACTTCTGCAATTACTTTTGGCCATATTTCATTACCTATATGATTAAGAGTATTATTTCATTACCAACATGATTAAGAATATTATTTCATTACCTATATGATTAAGAATATTATTTAATTACCTACATGATTAAGAATGGATTATTAAATGTGTTTAAGTATTAAAAAATGTGACCCATTGCACCTTTTTTTTTGCTTGTAGAATAATTTTAATTTCAACGAACTGATTTCTTTTTTATCTTTTATATGTAGGTTAAAAAATGTTTGCTTTTAAAATTTTCTTATGTGCTTAAGACTTTGAAATATTGTCCTTAAAGGAATCCCAAACTTCAGAGACATGTTGTGTTCATATTAAAAAGAATGATAAAAAAAAGTTTTGGGGCTAAAGTTTTTAAATTAAAACAAAAGAATAAATGTATACTAAGAAAATAAAACATTTTTATTATAGTAGAAGCTTGGCTTCTCTGTTTTGTTGTAGGCATAATATATGTCACAATCTACAGACTTGATCATTTATTCAAGTGTGTTTTATTCCTAAGAGTTTCAGTACATGGTATCATTAATTTTTTCAGTTTGCATAAAAGATCAATTATGTAAACAAACAAAAAAGTTAATGACGTCATGTACTAAAACTCTTAGGAATAAACGCGCTTTAATAAATTATCAAGTCTGTAGATTGCAGTGTAAATTATGCTGACTTTTTGGCCTACAACAAAATGAAGAAGCCGAGCTTTAACTAAAATAAAAAAAATAGTTTTTACAGAATGCATTTATTTTTTTTTTGTTTTAATTAAAAATATTTAGCCAAAACATTTTTTTTATAATTCTCTTTAATATGAATACAACTTGACTTGGAGGTTTGGGATCCCTTTAAGAGTCTCCTATTTAGCTTTTTCAACCATGTTTAATGCTACTTGATGGCTAACAGATTTTTTGTGATATAAAGTTTTCTTTTGCAACAAATATGTGTAGCACTCTATCTTCACCATAATAAACAACTTTAATTTTGGTCCATTTGATTTTTACACCCAGCTTGGATACTACACCAAGTACTTCCACTTTTTAACAGGTAGGGCGCCCAACTTCTTTTTTCAAATCAAGAACCATTTGTTTTTGGAACAAAAATCTGTTTTTTGCTCCCATGCCTAGCAGCATAACCAGTTATGATTGATGTGCAGAAGATATATATTCTATTTACATGCACCAGATAATGCAATTTGATTCTATCTGGGGTGCCATACAAGAAAAACCTGGTGATTTTTTTCGTTTTTAATTTTGGATTGATTTGATCAATTTTCATATGATTTTTTAAATATATTAACTAAATTAAAGCTTACATTAGCTCCAGCTGAAAATGTTGATGTTTTATACAAAATATATAATATGTTAATATGTTAATTTATATAAATTATTGTTATAAATTTACATTCATAAATTTAGAATTTATAAACTTTAAACTGATTATTACAAACATTAAACTCATAAAAACTGTTGTAACAAGTAATTTCTATTAGATAATGTAGTGTATCCACTACCTAAATTGTTTATTTCTAGTAAGAAATATTGTCTGCAAATTTCTCACTAGAAACTGCAAAATAGTAAAAGTGGTTAGAAGAAGAACACATTTTTTTGTGACAATTTACTTTAAATAACTGTTTATTTCTTAATTAAAAGAAACTTACCTATAGCTACATATTTCTGACTTTGATTTCCAGATTCTGATTTAAGTATGCTTGCCAAACCAACTAGGCACAAACCAGACTAAATCATTAAAATGTAAAAAAAAAAAATTTAAAAAACGGCAGGGAAGCCTGAAAAAAAGATTTTTAAAAAATTATTGTGTACCCCCTTTCCTACAACACTAATGAATAGACATTATAAGAATAAGCATATATATATAGTGAAAGGCTAATCTTGCTCTAATTTTTGCAATATATTGAAGTTAAAACCTTAGTATCAGAGTAATCTTAAAGTATTAAAAAAAACTCGTAATCACTTATATGTATTATTAAGTTGTGATACCAATTTCATAGACATAATAAGATTATTTGTTTGGAAAACAATCCATTTTTGTGTTTTGTAGGATACTGTAGCAAGGTTGTAATTTTTTACAGGAATTTCTCATGATTTTGTTTTGTTTTCCAGAAAGACCAGGTTCAACAAAAATGACCAGTGCTCTTAATACCATGATCTGTGTTTTGCTTGCCTATAAAATATTAGAGTGTTATCTTATATATTTTTGCTCATCCAGAGAATTTATAATTTCATTTAGAATTTTTGAAGTGATTTTTCCTTAAACACTTAAAAGTGTTAACAACTTGATTGAGATTGCACTAAAGAACATGAGAGAAAAAAAAATTTTTTTACAAAACCTACAATTGAATTATATTTATAAATATCTTATTTAAAACTTTTACAACACATTTACTTTTACCAGCTTCATAAGAGATAATCACTAATCACATCAAATTTAATCAATATAATAAATACTCATTTACTTTTCAGCATTGTTTGAAAAACTTATTTGGATTTAGACTTTCAAATAAGTAAATTTTTTCTAAATCAATCAAATAACCCACTGTGGTTTGACTAGAAATATTATCAAAAAAAATTTACTCAATTTTTTTAATACTCAAATCAAATCATAAATTCTTCAACTATCAAAATGCTTTTTAACATACCACTGTCACAACCATCCCAAACCAATGCGACGCTTTTAATTTGTGTTTTAGAAATATTTTCTATAAAAATAAAATAAAAAACTATTGATAAAAATATAAAAACTTTTGATTGTTAAACTACTAAATTTATAAAAAAAATAATGTCAAAAAAATTAAGAAGCATCAAAAAGCTTACAGACAGGCAAAAAAATATACATAGATATACACATATAAATATATATATATACATATATATATATATATATATATATATATATATATATATATATATATATATATATATATATATATACATACATCTACATGTAGGTATATATATGTTTAT